>JACDQD010000001.1:36281891-36874391 GCA_019843655.1 Lethocerus indicus
TTTCCAAGGTGAGATCGCCCTCACTTTCCCTCTAATGCAGCCGGTGTCGTAACCGCAAAGGAGTTTCCATTCTATTGAATAACTTCCATTGGGACACCGGACGGCGGAACCAATCTCGGTGCCGAGATTTCCGAAGCCGAATTCGCCCACTCTATCTCATTCGACATTTATACGAATCGAAATTTTATTTTAGGCGTAAGAATTAGTATGAATAATGCTAGAATATTCCGTCCGAAGAAATCGTTATTCCGGGCTCTCTCGATTAAAAATTCAGCCCTGAAACCGGAACCGGAAACGGCCAATTCCGTTCGGCTAAATCTGCGGTACCTCCCGTCTGGCATCCTACTCAATTTCACGTGCCAATATATAATGGATTATCGGTCCCAATTATTTTATGAAACCTACAAATCCGCATATAATTGGGTTATCGAGAAAGTCACGATGAATTTTTCTCAATTTCAATAAGATTATTTATTTATATAATGAACAAAGATCAATGAATTATATATTGCAAGTTCCACTCGATAACCTTTCGCCATCTTTCAGGGAGCTTCATAATTCCTCGTTCGTAAAAGGTATCGTACAGTTTTGAGCTAGGGCTGACTCTCGTCGTCCGAACATTTTAAATACACGGAGGACAGAAAAATGGAGCTGAGTGGCGTACTCCGTTCCGTCGATAGTTCGTAGGCCCATCGGTTTCTTATCGGACGGGGCCAGTACTATTTTTTTGTAATTTTATAGCTCTAAACGCACTCACAGTGCGAGTTGCATAATCGAAACTCGGAAGGTTCTAAGGTAGGTCAGACTTGTTTAATAAAGAGAGGACAGAAAATTGGAGCGGTACCGGGCTCCGTCGATAGTGGTGGCGGGTCCATCGGGTTCCTCTAGGGTGGCGGGCGGTGTGGGGTTCGGCGTGGTGGGGGCGGGTCTATCGATCGTAGTGGGGACACACAAGTGGCCGTGCCGCGCTCAGTAGGACACTGGCTCTGTTCAGGTCTCGGTTAGCCGCTCGACTCGGCATCGCAATGCATCAGTCGTCCACCCGGAAGGGTTTCGGCGCGCGAAAGTTCTACCAACTACCGGAGGACTACGCCCCCGTACAGGAATTGACGTCCGAACCCCCGGAGGACGCCAAGGACCTCTTGGCCTACGTCGAGGAGAACGTCATCGGGAGAAATCTGCCTTTCGCCGGGCCGTACGGTAGGCGCAAAGGTAGGTCCTATTTTTTTTTTTAATTTAACCCTCGATTTGGGAAATTTATATATTCGTCCCTTTTTCGAGTTTTCGGGGGGCCGACTGTTCGGTTCTATCGATTTTTTTTTTAAATTTCCGAGGACCGTTCTTATTTCAGCGATGAGGGGTGTAAGCCTTTAAATCCGCCTAGTTTCTATATCACTGGCGTCCGGTTGATAATATCCGGTTTAGGGAATGTCTGACAACCTGCGAGTCTTAGGCATAAAGGATAGAGCCTCTATCGATTTCGAAACCCGTCCTTTTAGAGGGTTTTTTGGTCGGTGACAAGGTACGTTGGCGGGCGTCAGTGAGAGAGAGGCTCCGATAGTGTTGTCGGCGGGCGGGATAACCTGACGCGGCCCCCCCCCCCCGTTTTCACTTTCGTTTCATCTCGACGTCCCGTATTTCGGGATAGACCGCGGGGTTTCTTTATTATCGTTAACGACGATAAATCACGAGTTATCGGCCCGGGAAGGTTATCACGATTTTCCGCGGATCTATTAAGGCCACGAGTGTGTTGCATGAAGAGAGGGTATGCAATACCGCGTTGCCGGCGGGGCTTCTCGTGTTATCGCCCCGAATACCCTAATCTTTCTCTCTCCTGATTACTAAATTATAACTTCAACCGTCTTTTGAAAACATTCGAATGTCGTTGAAGCCTGAGACCTCGTGATCAGCGGTGGGCGTCGGAACGCTCTTTGAGCCCGAGACGCAATAAAGTTAAGGCAACACTTTTTTTACGGCGGTCTAAAAATTCCTGGGTACGGCTTTTCCGATCGATCCGCTATCTCCTGTTACTTATAACAGGAAAACCCTTAGGTTTTCTCTCCGGGAGGTAACTCCCGCCGTCGGTAGGCGACGCGACGCCTCCACGTGGCGGGCGATGGAGGACGCTTCGCTCGAAAACGGAGATTCGACGGTAATGGACAAGAGCGAATTACTTCCTAATTTAAGGTTTAGCACTTGGCGTCCCGTAAACCTATGCGTCAATGTGACGCATTTCGAATTTTCAAAAGCTGTCAATCCCTCACGAAAATTAGCCCCGGAGTTCCCTGTAACATTAACATTTGGTCCGAGAAGCAGGTTACTGTTTAGTGTGAATCCGGTACTTTATTTAAAATGTATGCTATCTATTCTGTTTATATATATATATATATATATATATATATATATATATATATATATATATAGAGAGAGAGAGAGAGAGAGAGAGAGAGAGAGAGAGAGAGAGACCTGTTTTTATATAAGTATTTGAATAGCAAACAAATCGTCTCTTTATACCTTTATATACGAGCCATTTAACTCTCCCAACCTATCGGAATGAGTTATTATTGTTCCATTAGATAGCTGATTGTTCCTAATCAAGATTGGAAGTCATATAAGAGAAGAGAAGAGGGTTAACGTATTAAAACTCTAGCGGTGTCTGTCCGTGACGAAATTGATTATGTTGCACCTTTTCAGAAAGAAAGACCATGACTTGTTTATATCAAGAGAATGTACCGAATCCGCTAACCGTTTTTGGATCTCCCGACCAGATTCAGTGATTGCAAACACGAGTTTATTCGCAACTAAATATTGAGAATAAGTCTGTCCTGCACTGTTGGCTCAGTTAGGACATTATTGAATCGATTCCCCTGGTCACGGTATTTTTTTCAAATTGTAATTCTTCTGAATTTAACCTTTCGAAATGCCGTTGCTTTTTTTAATGTTATGTTCGGCAATGGCCGCTCTATAAGGAGTTGGTATAATTTTTATTTTCGAGAACCGGTGCCGGTGTATTTTGTTACTGGGCCGGTGGAAATAGGACGGTCCTATGAAGTGAAAGTCCGATATAAAAAAAGGTCTGTGGCCGAACAGAGAATAATAATGGCCGAGAGTGGAGATAGTAAATGGTGGGGGGGCATCTCCCTCTCCTCTTTCCCCATTCATCGGCGTCCTTTTGTTACCGACAGTCTCAAATTAGTTTTCCGGCCGGCGTAAAACGTAAAATAAGCCGGATCAAAGGATATAAATTACGGTGTTTATTAATATCCTGGCGAAGATTCGCGGAAAGATGCTGACGGCGGGAATGGGACCAAGATGATGAGGAACGATTCAGTTCACCGAAGCTTGATGAACCAGTCGCCTGGCAGTCTTCAGAGCAAAACTCTCGCACATGCCAACCATAATGGAGAATCAGATTAAAAAGAAATATTTATTAATATCGACATTTCGCCACATTAAACGCACAACCGGCAGACTCAGACAAAATTCGAAAAAACGAACAGTCGAGATAAGAAAAATGGGAAAAAATTAAACGATAAATTAAGAAAAACAGCACAACTCTCAAGACCAAGTCATCCTAAATCGGGATACACAAAAATAGCGCAGCTACATTTTATTATTAAACGATACCAAATCCATATGTGAATATTACGACAAATATGTGACGGTAGAACACATATTTATAATTTGAAAAAATCAAAAGAGAGAGGAATAAAATGAAACAAAAAATTCTGGAAGCAATTTAACAAAATAACAGAAAGTATAGATCAGTTACTAACTTTTATAATAGATGCTGCACTAAGTACAAATATATATATATATATATATATATATATATATATATATATATATATATATATATATATATAATACAGGGAATAACAGATCACAAGACATCTTGAGGTATTAAAGAAGACAACAATAACGACAGTTTAAAACTATTATAAAAATTCAAAAACTTTCCAGAACCGCCTAGTTAGACTTATACAGAGCTTGTGTAGAATAACGAGATCCATTTTTTGGTTTGGATTATGGAGGGTATCCAGCGGACGATTGATCGCCGGGAGTGTTTCGACACGACCGGGCGTCCGTTAATGAATTCCGGCCAAAAATAGGCCGAATAACACGCCTCGCAAGGCCATTCAACTTGACCCA
The DNA here is from genome assembly GCA_019843655.1 of Lethocerus indicus. Classification (NCBI taxonomy): domain Eukaryota; kingdom Metazoa; phylum Arthropoda; class Insecta; order Hemiptera; family Belostomatidae; genus Lethocerus; species Lethocerus indicus. Next base: position 36,286,044 of record JACDQD010000001.1, read on the forward strand.
GTTACCCGTATCAGAATTTATCAAACGCCTACGTTCCCATATTCACCAACGAATGTCTGGCGACCGCGTTCAGGGAGAGAAAGAAAAAACGTAGATTTTTTGCGCGATTTTGCGATTAAAGATTGAAGGAAAGGCCTGTCCGCGGCGTTGTTGGCTCGGTATGAGACATCCCGTTGTGCAAGATCCAGACTTCTTAGTATTGAAAGATGTTGGATTGTTTCGGGTTTACGGATCCGCAAACCGTTTTTAAATATCTTCCGCCCGCAATGAGAAATTGCAAAGTTATTTGTAGTCTACTATTGCAGAAAATGACGAATTAATAATTTACAACTGTATTTTTAAAGCGAACTGGGCCTATGGAATCGGCCTATATTAAAACCACTAGGAAGTAGCTAGTTATATTATTAATCTCGTAATAATGCTATTGAAATTGACTGAGCTTGTCTCTACAGTGCGGAATAAAGTACGATATTTATGAAGTACTTAAGGCGAAAAAAATATGTTATTGAGCGGAAGGAGTTTATAGATATCGGGTGTGAAACAAGCGCGAATTAATTATCCGAGAGATAACGGCGGCATGACGAACACAAGCGACACTACGAGGACATATCGTGATAACATAATGCACATGGTATTTTTTATTAACTTTCCTTAGAACGGTGGAAATAATTAAACGGTCGAAATAAAAAAGTATATAAATATAAGCGTCGTGGGGGTGAAAGGTCGAGCCATTCCTTTGAACCCAGGTGACACGAGGACATATCTTGATAACATAATGGACCCGGTATTTTGTTATCGCAACAAATTTATACATTTATTATTGAGTTAAAAATATCGACATATGATGATTTCTTGCCATAAAGCGGTAGAAATAGTTCGAATAAATAAAATATAGTAATACAAATATATAAATATAGGCTTCGTGAAACATAGGGGTGAAAATTTGCAAGTCATATAAGATGATATAACGGACACAGGCGACACAACGAGGACATATCGTGATATTATAACAACAAATTAATTCATTTATTATTGTGTTATTGAATAAATAGGAGCATATGATCCTTCCTTGCCTTAGAGCGGCGGGACTGGTTCGAAAGAATTAAGCGTAATTAAAATATATAAATATAGTGTAGTAGGGGCGAAAATGTGCAAGTCATTCCTTCAACACGACACAACGAGGACATATCTTGATAACATAATTAACAAAGTGTATTTATTTTTTGTTTTATACATTTATAATTGTGTGCCAAAAAGATAGCAACGTGTGATCGGAGCTTCCTTCGCTTTAGAGCGGCTGAATGGTTCTAAACAATAAAGTATAATAAAAAAATATATGGTTAAAATGTACGAATAATTATTTTAAGAATTCTGTTTTTCCGTTTGTCTTTTAAAACAACCGACGGTATGATTGGTCGCAATAAAACCGATATAAACCCGTGGAGGGGGCGATAATTCCAAGATGGAGTAGGTAGGTGAATACTTTGGGATTGAAACGGTTTTAATTGTCGATAGAGGCGGGCCGGTGGGGCGGTAGGCGGAGGTTAATTGCGGAAAGGTGGGACGTTGCCCTTTGGCACGGCTCGAAGGCAGTCAAAACTCTGCCAGAACTGAGCCCTTTCATTTCCGGACAATTTCCCCTCCCCCCGCCCCCTGTTAATCGATACTGTTTTGGGTAGTGAACAGTGCTGAATGATTTGCCTGGCGAGGTCGGGGTAACGGCATTATTGTTCGAGTACTGTCGAATATGTGTCGTTTTCTGGATCTTGTGTCCCCTCTCGCCGATCTTCTAGACCTATCTGGCCGCTCACCATCTTCAGTAGCCGTGTCTGTCATTACGAAGGTGTCATGCTTATGGACGATCGTTTGCTTTTCTTTCTTAATCCGGTGACATGGTAAGGACAGACCCGTGTCCACGTTGGCCATTAGTATCTAAAACTGGTAACAACCCGAATTCGCGGTACGCCACCCGACCTATAAACGGCCATGTTTTACAAACGTAAGGTCCGACCTATATAGGTCCGGTATTTTTGTACCGTACAAAGGCCCGGTTTCGCCTACTTCTTATTTTATTTCATTGTTAAGAATAATGCCGGGGTGACATAAGGAAGTGGAAACGTGGTAGAGCCTGGAGAAACGCGCCCGCCTCGATTATCGGGTGCTTCAAATTTTTCGAATTTATACAATATGCCGAAATAACAAAAACACACCGCAACAACGAGGACCGATTCACGCGATACTTCTTAGGACGCTTCGATATTTAATTGCAATATATATATATATATATATATATATATATATATATATATATATATATATATGCGTCATTGCAGTTCAAGGTACGATAACAATTGTTAGGTTTCTGTAAAACATTATTATTGGTTAACCTACCGAAATTAATTCTGTTAACGCTGTGACAATTAACTCAATGTTTCGTAGATAAGTATACAATCTTATTTGTAATCGATCTCAAATTGAAGCACCGTTCGTTAAGAACCGCAGTTCGGTTTACAATCGAGCCCGATTCCCGTAATAGTCATCGGATTTTCTCGACGAATTAATTGCCGGCTGAGTCGCCGCTTCGTGTTGCCCAATATCAGTAATCGCTAGGGATCGATAGTACCTAGTAAATACTAAAATAGCAATCCCCTTACAAAGTTCTTTTCTCTATTTATTTTAAGTCGCGACCACAAATTTTAAAGTCATATTTAGCAACTTTTCTTTTTACTTTTGAAGGACAATTCACCCATCGATGGTACTGCCACTCAAGCCCTTACTGGATAGTGGGAAATCACGTGGCTGTTTTCTCTTAAGGCTGCGCTCGGGATATCAACAACTGGAAAAAATTTGCTCCGAAAAGAAGTGTTCTGTTTAGACAAAAGGGGTAAATCGTACTAAGGTTTCGCAGCTGGGTCTATTTGAGAAAAGGCCACCGTCGTTTATTTATTGAAGAGATTAGATAGCCCCGAGCTGATAATCCGGCAAACAGATACGGTGGCCGGTTTGATTTTCATTCGAATTTTCAAAAATTTTTTATTGATGTCATTTCGATAATTCCGTCCCAAGATCTCAATGGAACCGTCGGAAATGGGCGGCTGCTAATTTTAAAACCGGATCGAAAATAGACGGGCAAGGTCGTTCGGACGCCACCTGACGCCGCCGCTAACGATATTAAAACTTAGTAAATCCGGATTTTATTGGAACCCCAGAAGTGATCGACGGTCAATAAGATGGAGGGAATTAAATCGGATTCAAAACGCGGCCTAATCTTACGTAAGGATTTCTATAAACAAGGCGTGGTTTCGATCACGCTTCTGGGTATATAGAAAAATAAAAAATTAGAAACTTATCGAAAAATTAACTCCAGGAAGTAACATACGGGTTGGAATAATGTCTAGAACTAAAGATCACTTTGTCACTTGTACACGTTCGGAGAAACCTTTGATATCGGACAAGAATTAAATAAAGCGGCGCTTTGTCCGAGTTAAATGCGGAGTTGGTAAATGTTTGGAACCGGCTCAAAACATGCGGCAGATACAAAATAGTTGGAGTGCCGCTATACCAGAGCCGCTGAGTTTTTCCCTGTGTCCCCCCGCATTGCGTCTCTTTTCGATGCTTCTTTTTTTCATTTTTTTTTAAGTTCATTCCCTGTTCTGGTGAGCATGTGTGAATGTTCTGTTCTCAATACTGCGCCGCAACCGGTTCTCTAACCTTATGAACTAATTTAATCCCCTGTATCGCAGGCTCGTAACACTAGTTTTACGGGACGCGTCAAAATCCCGACCGCGAGAATAAAACGAGAGAATAATAATGTGATAGATATTAGGACCATATTTCTTAATAGGTCGGAATCAGAAGTAACTCCTAAGATCCGTGCTGCCATTATCCTAGTTTAGATTCCCCGAAGACGACAAGAATGTTCGGCACGTATGAAATATTTGATCTCAATACTTACCTTTAATTCCGAACTACTTTCCTCTTCATCGCGGGTTCTCAACAGCAAAGTCCTGTATCTAAAGACTCACCTGGAAGTGAGAATAAAACGCCGACGAATATTCACTTCCCAGTGGGTGATAATGTAAGTATTTACAGGTATTTCCTTATTTGTCGGAAACGTTAAATAAATTCAACTGCCCTATGAACCCAGCGTAGATTCGCCGAAGAGGACATTTATTTCTTCGTTCCCGCTTCTGGCCGGCACGTGCTAAATTCTCGCACTCCACGCTGTTCGCTCCGGTGACCGGTTCCTTTAACCTTTAATTCCGAACTACCCCCTTGAAAGTGTCAACTGCTCCCGTAATAGCGTCTCGGATTGAAAAAGCGTTCAAAAAATGTTTCATCTAGCTGCACCTCCTCTTCCACGTAGCGCACTCATAGTGGTCCGACGCCTAACAAATTTACACCCCTACTCCGTTACCCCTATTTGTCACTATATTAACTATTGTAAGAATCTTTTTGTTTTTTAGAGCACACTCAATTTATGTCATTTTTGTACCGGAAGCCGAAGGAAATTTCGAGGAAATACAAATTTTTGGCCTCGATATTTTTCCCCGACTGCAGTTGAAATTTATTATTGGTTCAACTGAGCGTTTTTTATGTATGCTATGCGTCGACGACTCGAATTTTGAATTTCAATAATTAGTTGAGTCTTAAGGCGGCTCTGGAATGACACTTTTTTCGGTGGATCTTCGCCACTATCCCCAGAAGTTTTAAATACAATCAACCGTTATTAATCGGTCAACTCTGAGGAGAAAATGCGATCGGAGATCTGTTTTCGATTTCACAATGAGCCTTAATCATGTACTGTCTGGCTTTAGGCCACTAATCGTGGTCGGTAACTCACGGATTTTTGCGAAATCTCAAATTTACAACTCACTTTCCTCCACGCGACAGGAATTCGGAGTGATTCCCGAATATCGAATGAAAAGCCCGTATACTTTAATCGATTTTTTTTCTTCTTATTGTCAATCGGGCATTAGGCAGTACGATAATTTGCGAGACCGTTGGTAATCGGTAGCCGCCGACCGGTTTTGAGGACTTTCGCAACGTCCGGTGCTTAAAAATCGGTATTTTGTTTTTTCGATTGCCGATTAATTGCAAAGCGAGCTCGATCGGATTTTTAACACGCCTTGCCGTCGACCTCGATACGCGCGCTCTTCGGCGTTTGAAACGGTGCTAAAGGGATTATCGGCCGCGCCGGCTCTAATTTATTCGCTCCAATTTTAAAAGTTCAATCTAAACGAAAATAGCCTTCCCCCTCGCCTTTCAGATTTTTCGAGAAAATTACCTCACTTTTACTTTTCCCGCTGGCCTTACGCCGTTTGGCGTCCCGTTGTTGACCAACCAACAGAGTACTCCCGACTACTACTAAGGAACCCCAAGGGATCGCATAATACTTTGTTGGACCTCCCAAAATTCTTTCCGAGTTTGCAAACCAACCGCACGAGCTCCGGTGGAAGGGTTTTTGCCTACCGACGTTTCGGAACTCTTACCGGTCCCATCACCTCCGTTCTTTACTTTCTTACTGTCCTTTCTTTACAGCATTAACAAAATATTATTCCTTCCGCTTAAATAAAAATTACCGCCGTTAACTCGAAACAGAGATAAATAATATAGGGTCTCGCTATAGTTTCGAAAATCGTCAGTGGCGCGATTTTCCGCCTGCTCACGGCCTTAAGCCAACGCCGTTTCGCTTCGTGGACTTCGGGGGAAATTAGAGCGAACGTTCTAATCTTAAGTTCCGTCCTTTTCCAGAAGAGACGGGGCAAAACGTAGCTCTCTCACGGTCGATCCGATATGACGCTGAAAGAAAATCATTCCGAGAAGCGATGCCGGAGACAACGCTCGTTATCACAGAATTTCTCCTACCTCGCCATTAATGAACTTTTATCCTCCCACGTGTCTTATAAGCCCGAGATAAAACCGGCTAAACAGCGTGTAAACCCACCCGTCGGATAATAAAGGAGAGTTACTAATTTCGACGGTAGCTCAATTATTGGTTTGTATGAAAAGAAAAAAATGTTTGGGATAACTTTTGACCTAGAGTTTCTTTTAAAAGAAATATGAAACAAGTCAAAAATCCCAAGATTATTAACGACAACCTATCTCCAGGTATTATATATAGTTTATATAATGGGAAGCCAAGGCCCTTCCAATGGAGTGCTCGGGTGGTTTCTAAACACAGCAGAAATCTCTGAATGGCGGGGTATCAACCCCTGCCACCGACGTTCTTCAAAATATTACGCGATCCTTCTTGATGTTAGTGATAATTCAGGTTACTACAGTTTATTTGAAACTTGTACAATCTTGGTGCGAACTTAACACTGAATGGACTTGCTTAGCACTTGGTATTTAAGTGTCCAGGATTTCGGGGCTTTGCCCAGAGTGATTTCAGTATAGTGTCTCCCCTACGATGTGTTCCCAAATCAAGTTGTTTTCCATTTTATTTATTATTTACTTATTTCCACTTGTTTTCCGCTTCCGGCGAAGTGGGAACCAGGCAAAAACTTTCGGAAACATGAAACAGGTGCAAAAGCGTGTATCTTGACTTTGCCCAGCCGCCCCCTCCCGGTCCCTATTCAAAATGGCGGAGTCGAGCCACTAAAAAATAAATGAGCGAGGATTTGCGGCTCTCCAATTCAAACCTTTTTTCGAATGCGCGCGCGCGAAAAAAATCAATGTTTTACCCGAATTATCAACGCGGTCGGTTATCCGAAAACGGTTTACCGATTCGCAAATGTGGCGGCAGAATTCTGTGGCATTTAATATGATGAAGTCTTGGACCCTTCTTTCTGAAACATGCTCAATTTCCGTCACGGACAGTCATACAACACCAAAGTTTTAACATATTTAATTGTTACCCATTCCCTACTTGGGTTCAACATCGTTTGTATTGAATTGGAACAGCTTTAATACATGTATCATTCGGTGTCACGAATTCGGTTTGGTGATTAGTCAGCGTATTCGCTGTTGTTGGTACAGTATTGTCTCGGTTAGAGTCGATGAGGAAATGATGGCATACCTTTTGTCGCTCGTCATCGCGGTGAATAGTGATGCTGTTAAACTAGTCCAAACATACGTGACGCCGCATATGTATTGAAAAATTTAAGTCACTATCGGGTAGGCTTCTAGCTTAAAAAAATCGTTTCTGAAACACGATTGAATTTATTAAATTTCGTCTAAACTTAAACTGGTTTATTTCAAACTTGGCAATTATAGTCCGTACCATTAAATCGTACATGGGTATTATAACTCAAAATTGCCAGGCCCGATAAAGCATCCGTTCAGCACAATCACCGAACAGAAATATTTCGGCGGAAGGTTAATTTGAATTATGAAACGTTTCCGAGATTAAATTTTGAATCTATTAAACATAGGAGGAAAAGCTAGCTAATGTGAGGCACGCATCACTGTTTCTGCCACTGCGTTGACTTCCAAGTTACTCCGCTTGAGGACAATTATTCTCGTAATTAATTATTCGAACGTTAATTAAAGGGAATATCCAAGAGGGAAAGCTCTTTTAATATTTCGATATGGATGAAATAAACTGTTTACTAATTGTCACCCTTACCTCTCCGCACGCTCATTTGTCCCTAACCGGTGATATTCGATACACTGTATAGGTCTTTTGTTACTATCAACGCCCATAGGTTCCTAATTGGGAACTTGACCGCGTATCCTATTAATTGTAGATGGGAAAAATGTATATAATTTGGAGATAAAAAAATGGTCGAGCGAAATTTTGAAGTCGTGGTCTATTAAACGCGGACGTGTCTGTGATAATAAGTATTGAGAAGGGCACGGTCATTTTGGTGCTGATGTTACTGGGAGTTTATTTGTTTTTGAGCGTTATCCCGCCATTACATAATGACCAATACTGGTATAATACCGTCCGGAGGTGATGCAAGTATCACCTTTTTAGTCCCAATTTCTAGTACTTTTAGTCCCAATTCGATCCCTCGAATATCTGGCGTACGATCGAAACTTTGAATCCAAAATCCCTATTCAAAAACTCGGGATCCATATCTAGCCGTTCTACTACGCTGTATAATAATTAAATGCGCTTCCTTCTCTTTTGTCCCGACCCCTCGGCGTATTCATTGGGTGAGATCATGGGATAGAGCGTTTCACAAGCTCTATCTATGGTCCGACCTACCGCTTGTTATGGACGCATAAAAGATATTCCGATTTTGGTTCCGCGCGACGAATATCCTCTTGTTTATAGCGGCGATGTTTGAAACCCGTTGTTGTTCAAATAAAGGTACGAAAATAGCTTGGACGGCGTTGAAATCGTCGTGTAAATATACCTAATGCGCGTATTCATTACTGTCGGATGCTCGTCGAGGTCACAACACGAGTTTCTTCTTCGTTAAGCGCCCACATTTTATGTATATATATATATATATATATATATATATATATATATATATATATATATACTTCGTTAATTAATAAAATTAAATTTATTCTGTTTACGGGTTCCCAATTTTTACACGTTCCTGGCTGGTTCATTTTGATATGCCATAAATATATACGCGGCATTATGGACAACAGATTGGCGGTAAATAGACTAGAACAGGTGACACATGACCCTCTGAACCCTACCAATACCTATATGCATAAACCTACAATCACCCCAACTGTAGATCACTTTTTAATAGCGTGTGAAAAATGAAAAATATAAGGAACATTGGAAAATACTTGATTTCGCTTGATATTTGATTTCGCAAAATTTCTTGTCGTGTTAAGCTCCGTTCGGGTGTTATCCTCAGTGGCGTTAATCTGAAAAGTTTCAAGGTTCACTGAAGGCAGAAGCGTTTAGAACCGTTAGGTTATTGAAAAGAATATTAAAAATTAATATCGCACAAACATTCGAGTTAGTGTTATTGAAACGGTCTACCGGGTCTGAGTAGATCTTTAATTCCGTTAAAATTACGATGTACGAGTAAGGCAGGGGCGGCGCTTCCACCCTCGCTATGTATTGTACGCATTGTCCGTATTGTTAATTAGGTATGTACAAAACAATATTTGTCCCCCAATGCGATTCACGGGCTTGACCCTCAGGCTCTAGTTGGTAACGAGGCCTGGCACCACGGCCGTTAGGGACTAATTACTCGATCGCCAGTATCCGAATTTATATTCCATCTTCCCACACTCGACATTTCCCCTTAACGTCGTACGGTCCACATTTCTGTGTTTGCATTTCCCATTCGAAAAAACCCCCGATCGAGCACTTCATTTTCGTTCGGAGGTATTTATTACAAAATTTACAAAAAGAGCAATATATTGTATATATACGAGTATATAGTTAATTTTTAGTTCATTTACTTGTCTGGTTTATTGTTCTAGTACAAACCTTCTTACTTGTGGCATCCCAAATGTGCCTTATAGAGTGTGAAAGGGAAATTATATAAAAATTCCGGGAAAATAAATGAAATTTTAAGAAAGTGTGAAAGCGTCCTTCATTATTCTCTATTTGTTAGCAGTGCTGCTTAAACATCGATGTCACTGTGTTAAGAAAAATAAATAAACTTGTCAGGTTGGCATGGTGAAAGTTTTGCTCTCATACTTATAGGCATTAATTAAGGTATATATAACATCGGACACTTGATTGCCCTTTTCGGTGAATCTTCACTGGGATTACGGTGGCGAGGATCTTAAATTGTAGGACTGTTGCGACCAATAAGGAAATTGTCGGTCTGCAAACACCCATTATTATCCTTCGGGCGTAAAAAGATAATTCGTGCGCGGTTTTTATTGTCCCGGCCCTATGGGGAGGGGGGGGGATTTAATTATAGCACTTCGGCTTCGGACAGCCGGCCCGTCGCCAAACCCCCAATAGCCGAGCTCGTCCGTTTCCGAGAAAACTGGAAATGGGGTCACCGGGACGGCTTCCCCGAATATTACAGACCGCGTCTTTGGTCTTAATTTTTAGAATGGGTATAATTAAAGTCGGGCGCAGAGAAGGATTTTATTCCGATCGCAGTTAATCGGGATTCCCTCGGTTTGCGCAGTGAATCGAGCCTCGAAACTTATTTCTTTGTTGGCTTCCGACTAAAGTTAATACTTTAAAGTACGATAGTACAGGTAAAGTTAAATACGATTTCTGTTCTTAAGGTCTTCGCCGATTCCAGATTTGGGATAGCAAGTAATAACGAATAGGAAATAGTACAGTGTAATCAATATTATATGCACTACGAATATATTTAGGCTTAATACTCATGTTCGTAAAGGTAAAAAGGGTTGGGGGCCGGCATGCACGTATCGAACAACATTCGTATATCGTTATATCTATGTATATATATATATATATATATATATATATATATATATATATATATCCCTTGTTAATGCGGTTAATAGTTCCTCGAGATATACCGCATAAAAAACCGCACCAATCAAACTTTATGGAAATAATTATGATGAATCCTGAAAAAAGTTTTAAAAAAATACCTCTTTCAAAATGTACCTTCAGTGCATAATTCTTGAATTATTAAAGGATATAGATATTTTTAAAAACGATAGGATCGGCCGGTAGGTCGATGATCTGCCGACTGTCGAATTAGCGGCTCCGTTCAAATGAACGACGTTCCAAGACCCTCTGATCCGACCGGCTTTGAAAACCGGATATTAATTTAAATCTGTTTTATTTTTCCAGTCGTCTATTGCGATTACACGGCTTCTGCCCGGGCTCTCAAATTCATCGAGGACTACATACAGAGCGATGTACTCCCCTACTACGGTAATACTCATACGACGACCACAGTCACTTCCATGCAGTCAACTCTCTTTCGGTAAGTGTTTAAAAAAATTAAATTCGTAAAATTTAATTATTTTGTTTTATTCCTACTCAGGGTCGGACCCTGATGATGGTGGATCGAGTAAGAGTTCCGAAACAGTAGGGGGCCACCGACTTGTTTTCGTAAAAACGTTTAATTAATAAATAAAATAATAATATTACCATTATGCGTAAATTTTAATTAGTTGTATTCTGTAGATCAGTATGAAAATTTAAATGTTAATTTAAATTTTTTTGAGTTTAAATTGTGCTACTTTTATTAAATTTATGTTACCACATTGTAAAATTTAATGCGGTCCGCGAAAATCATGGCACATAATGGCCGGCGGCAGAAATGAGTTCGACTGGCCTATCCTAAATGTCGGTAATTTATGCTCACAAATTACGCTTCTAAACCGTACATTTCGTGTGTTTCTGTCTCCTCTCGCTCTTTTGGTCTTTTGCTAGACAGGTTTCGGCTGCTCGCCATCTTCAGTAGGGGTGTTACTCACTTTGGATGTTTTTTGATCATCCTCACTGTCACTTGTCCTGTGGTGGTTACTGTCTGTTACTTGTCTGTTTGTCGTGTGTATATAAATGTCTTGTTATTGTGTCTTTCGGGATGTCTTAAAAGGCTTAAATCGGTCAAATATATATTTGATCACACAACAGGGTTCTGACATCCAAATATATGACAAGAAACCTTTCTGGTATTGTGTATTTACGATCATAAAAGTTTTCGTGTTGATCCAAAATTTATTGAAAATAGTTTATTTTTAGTAATCTAGTTAAACGGTGCAAGTCCGCACCACCCTCGGGGGCGCTAGTTTATCGGTGTAAGTGCACCCAACGAACTTTAGTTGAATACATTTTCACACCACACTTAGGGGGCGCTAGTTTATCGGTGCAAGTGCACCCAACGAACTGTACTTAAGTACATTTCAGTACAGTGACAGTGACAATGCAGTGAGGATGCCCAAAAAACATCTAAAGTGCCGAAGTGACCAACACCGCTACTGAAGATGGCGAGCAGCCGAAATCGGTCTAGTAAAAGACCAAACCAGCGACAGGAGACAGAAACGCACGAAATCTACGGTATTCCAACCCCTCGCAAACCACAAAACAGGTATTCTAAAATACGCTTCTAAACTTATAGGCTGTATGCATGTTTTAAACGACATGAATTAATATTACATGTAACTGCGCAACAAGGTTTGCTTACGCCGCTTCGGCTGGGTGTAGACTTTTTTGGAAAGCATAGTCGTTTAGAAAGGGCGGGGGAAAAATGGCGCCGCTTTCGCAACCCCCGAAGCGAACTTTTGCCTCGCGCCGATTTGCACCACGATTTCCATAAATTAATTAGGACGCGAAAATTGACGCGGACCAATTTTGCAATCGGTTTTTTTGATACAGGTGAAATATTTAATCTCCGCCAAGAATTCCGCCTAGGTTCAAATAATTCGAATGATACTGAACACATTTGACGGGAGAATCTTCTTCAACGTTCATTGTTTTTACAAATTTGCGAGCTTTTAAATGGCCGTTACCTTAATCGTGCGTTATGTTAGCGAAGATGTTTTATGGTCCTTCTAGGGTTCGGATTTTCATTCGTTGGATATTCTAAGATATATATATATATATATATATATATATATATATATATATATATATATATATATATACATATACATATAGTGCTGGCGAAGGACAAAATGAACCCTTTCAGGGTAGATCACAGGATGTGTACGCGGAAATTCACCTTATCTGACAATAGCGGCGGGTCGTCAAAGAGGGAATTAACGGGACCCCGGAACACCCGCGTTTAGCCGTCTCCCTCTCCCTATTGTATTATTACATATGAAAGGATAAGGGAATAAATGAACGGAAGTTTTGGACGACACTGCGGTTAGTTTAGTCGACGGTCGTGCTCCGAAGCCAATTTCAGTCTTATTGTTCTCCGATTAACTCTTCTTCGAATGCATTTCGCAACTTATATAAACACCGATGTGATCCACGTGGGCAGTCCGTACTAATTCCTTGCATTTAGGCTTTCTCTTCGAATTCGAGACGGTTCTGAATCTATTTTGTCCACTGAAACACGTTTAAATAAAATTAACGATTAAACAAATAAAAATGGTTGAAACTCGAGAATTTCGGAAATATCATACATAATAATTGCGTTGCCGGTCTCGTTAGTCTCGGTTTGTGTACTTTTCTCGCTACATCGTAGCCTGAAATTGCGGTTTAAGTTCGCGGCACTTTCGTCGCATTTGTTTTAGCGACTCACGAATGCATTATGGGATTCCGTAACAGTTTTGAACGGGAAGTCGCAATATAATCCGAGCTATTCGTCCGAGCTTGCATACATTAAAAAGCCAATTTGTGTTTTACGCCCGGGGCGTGTTTGCGCATTTTAATAACGACCGCCGTGCAGGTGCATATTGGAGGTCTATTATAGACCGGCTTTGTTCTGTTGGCGCGTCGCTCTCTTTTGTAATCGTCTCAGAAGGCTTTACGACTCGGTCGAGACCAATTTTATTTCCCGGTCTCTTTCTTTCACTTCCGCATCTCTTTTTCCGGATTTTTCGTTCCGGACGATCCGGCCGACGGCAATGCAATGTATGTTAGTATCCAAAACACGTTAACTTAAGAAAAACACTACAAAAGAAATTGCAACTGTATTAAAATTCCATTTAATATTCATCATACAAATCTGCGCAATAATATTTATTTATCAAACCATAATATATTGGCGCTTTTAATTTCTTCGTGAAAAAACGATATGAAGAAAACTTGTCTCTGACGTTTGTGCAAAATTCCCCCGAAGTGGAAGTATTTCAAAAGGTCTATTTACCACAACCTTATTAGGGCGGTGCTTCTCAATAAATTCCTGCACGTTACTCTACGCACTGGTTTTATGACATAATAAGTCGTAAAGATGGTTTATTGAATGAGAGAGGAAGGAAGAGACAGGTTTGTAACAGGCGGGCATGTATATAATATGTGGAAGCAGCGTTAGTAACCCGAGGGTTCACTGTTTAATGTTCGTTTACAAAACGAGTTGCCGAGATAAATTATCGATAGCGGTTCTCGAAGTTTCCATTTACAGGCCAATTTAATTGCTGTTATCGAGTACTGATTTTGCAAAAAGCTACCGCTTCTTGAACGTGTGTCCAATGTTGGCCACCTCGTTATTTGGTTATAACCTAGGCCGGTTTCGGCTTCTATATTTTTACAAAAATTTATTTATATTATCGTGCGGTGAGCCGGTCTTGTTAAGCCGGTTTCGGGTTCTTTGGTAGCGTCTTAAATTATTAGTTTACAACTGCGTACCGAAACGGAATCGAACCGTGGGGATCCACCCAGACGTCTAACTCTCATGGAATCCAAACCTCACGATCTATAATCCTTCGACAAAATCACCAACGCCCCACAGTACGAGAATGGCGATTCAACGCGTCGACGATTACAGAATCCGAGCATTACGGTGCTTTGCATTTCACGAGAAGCACACTTCCTGATTCGAATATTCACGTGACTCTTCAACTTAGCGGCCAAGTCTTTTAATAGGTTTTACGGCGGTGCATTTTTTGCCCCGCCGGCTTGGAAGCGGCCCATTCCGCGCGCCACGAGTAACATTTACGAACGCCTCCGTTTTAACCGTCCCGGGTTTTATATGTTTAAGAAATAGTCTTCGTGGCCTGGCTCCAACGTGAGGCTAATAGACCAACCCGTGTTGGTAATGGCCGGTTTGTTTTTGCAGTTTTCAAAGTCGTTTTAAAGTATTATAATTCGCATACCCCAACAACCTGACCGATGAGAGAAAAACTTTGACGCCGACATAAGAAGCTCAATGTAATACAACTCCGTAAAGCTATAAACGTTGTTTCGTCTGACATAGCCGTTTTAGTGCCAGGGGTTTTTAAAAATCACGTAAATTTTATTAATCCGTGTCGGATCGTGCCATGAAGCGCGATAGCGCTTCCTTCGTTTATCTGCGAGAAATGCACTTTTGCATCTTTGTGTTAAAGAGAGACAGCTAATTATGCAGGTTGTTTACGATTATTTGATAGAAAATTTGTAATAACAAGAGGAAACTCTGATAGACTCGTGACGAGATACATTCTGAACCGAGAGCGTTGCGAATTGACGATTGTGACCAAAAAGAGCGAGACGTTCACCACAGTACGCGAACAGCGAATAAAACGGCTACATAATTGTTACCTTCGTGATCTAGAAACAAAAATAATACACAATATCGCCCATTTATTGGCACGGAATTTTTATATTTTACGAAAACTCTAATCGCGAACACATTCCCAGCGGTCATTTGACCGTTTCGTATTGGCTTCGACGCGTGTCTTTCATTCCAGTCTTGAAACAACACAGGCCTAAACATTAGAAAAAAGATAAATATAACGCAATCAATATAGCTTAATTGAATCTGTTTACAAATTATTAACCGCGGGGTTAATTTACTGGTAAAATATATTCAAAAACATTTGAAACGTTGTTGGAACTAAAGTAAATATAAATGAAACAGTATACATGCCAGTAATTATTAGTATGGGAAGAATTCGTATACATTTGTGTGTGTGTGTGTGTGTGTGTGTGTGTGTGCGTGCGTGTGCGTGCGTGCGTGTGTGTGTGTGTGTGTGTGTGTGTGTGTGTGTGTGTGTGTGTGTGTGTGTGTGTGCACACGATATCTATGATGATATACATGGGTGTAATACACATATGCCGTCTCTACGGCCATTCTGCGTTTGTATAGACCAGAATATTGACTGCGACTTAAAATACGTACAGATTTTATTTAACGATCGGGAAATTTACGTTAACAAATCGACTTGTCTACGATATCGGTGAGGGTTTAAATCGTGTACTGGATCAATCCGCTATTTGAGCGGTATGTCGATGTCATATTGTTTGTCATATGTTCGGTGTTATTTGTAGTCATTTTTTGTGCGTGTGTTCGTTCGCTGTGTTGCGCCATACCGCAACACGCTCGAACACAAGCGGTCGGGCCAAATGTCGCTCTTTCGAGACCGCCTTCTACTTAGACTTGCGGGCGGAATCGTAAATTTTTAATTTACGCTTTTAAATTACGCCCCAGAAAGGCATCCGATATAATATTACCGCTGGATTCGGTTGGCGTTCTTTCGACAAAACACCCCGGTCGAATGACAACATTGTGCAGTTACAGTATTTTTAGTCTGAATATTTAATGTACATAAATGTAGAAATGCCCGTCGGCCGGAATGCAATTGACAGTACATATTCGTGTATCTTCTACGATGCACCGTGTATGCTCGTAGATGAATAAAGTATTTGTATTTGAGAAAACGGGATTGTGCTGTTATGCCGCTTGTTACTCGGCACGCGCCGAATTTCCTAAACAAAATGCCGTCCCGGGACTGGAAAATATCGCTGATTGAAATCTCCCCGTTTAGACCGCGCCTAGTTGTTCTCCTACGTCTATAAATAAATATTAAAACGATTAAGCCGGTTCAGACCCCGTTTACAGCCATTCTGATGGGTTTACGGGGCCGGAGTCGGAGTGAGCCAGTGTTCTTTCCCCGAATTCTCGTTTAATCGCGAATTAAATACTGTATGCAGGTGATTTCAAACGACTCCTCTCTTTCTCTCTCTCTCTCTCTCTCTCTCTCTCTCTCTCTCTCTCTCTCTCTCTCTCTCTCTCTCACACACCTGTCTAGGAATTAGTCTGCGTGATTTATTCAACGCCGGGTTTAAATGGAGCGCCGCTACAAATTACCTGCTAATGTACGGTAATCCAGTTCGGCCGGCGTTTGAACCCTTCACTTCGTAAATAATTCTCTCGTTATGTTATGTTCTAAAAATCCCGGAGGAAAATTTAAACTGCGGGAATCCGAATCGGGGATTCCGGCCGGGGGTTCGAACTCTTATTCCGTTCAAACTTTCAATGCACATTTATAAATACAAAGAACTTTATTTTCAATAAATATACATTGCGGACCAAAAAACGATATACAAATATCGGTTTACGTATGCATTCCGGGCAACGGGCCTTACTACATTTATTTACTTAATTATTAAGACTAAGACTGCATGAATTTATTACAATTTCAGTATGGTAGTCGGAAAAGATTCACAATAACTCACTCGCACAAACACACACACACAGTTAGCACTGCATTTTGTGCATGCCACATGAATTGACTTATTGGCGATGCTGGGTGCCGGTGCACCGTATATTTGCGCACGACCGCTCCTATCCTTTGATATACGCACTGTAACTGGCACTTTCACTAATTTCACTGCACTGTGGCACATTCACTTTGTTTGTATAGCTCTAGCTCTGTACGAGGGCCCTCCTTCTTGATTCAGGTGCATCGAATACAAATACTTTATTTTTGTTTGAATGTACATAGTACATCCTACACGATACACGAATTTTGATCGATACACTCATGTTCTATATTTATGTACACGAATATTAAGGCTAAATATACTTTTATTGTGAACAATGTTGTTACGGTAATCGGGAAAGTTACATAATAAAAACCCGAGTAAGAGCACTCGAACGCTCTCAAAGGAACACTTTATACGTTGGTGCAATATCCAACGATGAATTTACTCATATCTGGAGGATTTTACGACTGAATAACGAACACAGTACTCGCTGAGTTATAAATAAATAAACTTTATTGGAATAGAAATTATGGCACACCAATCATTTAGCGCGGCTATATATAATTAAAGAATTAATGTTTATAATTCCGGAAAAAATAGAGAATATAGAACAGAAATGCTGATATTTACCTACGTCTAAGCGAGGATATTATTAGCGTCCAAGGGTATACGAGGAATATTCTTTTATTTGGAAGATATTGTAATATGGTATTGTAAAATGATGGCGCTTAGATAAAGTTCAAAATAATGTATGTGTATGTCGAAAAGAATAAAACAGAAAACCCGATTCACTTAGCTACGTCTAACCGAGGGCATTATTAGCGGCCGAGGGAGGTACACGGACATTCAGAAGGCCTTTCAGGCCGTTCATTTAAGGTGTCGATTAATCCGAAGCCAATATCGGTCAAGAGCTCGATTGGTGTTCGGGCTAACGAGCTCCGGTCGCCATGCTTTAATTACAGTCTCCCCTATCTGCATAAGTCCCATTTTGTAGGGGACGCCCGGCTTTCGCTTCAGGTCCCGATTATTATTCTGCCGAGCCTTATTTTTGTTCATTTTCAATAGTCGATTAGTTTTCAGCGGAACAATAATAAATAATTAAGCTATTATGGGAGGATTCTCCCGGGGAGATTCCAAGACCGTTATCCTTATACGGTCTCAAGTTAGACCGCGTCCTACCATAAATTGTGTAAAACAAATATTATTTATCCGATAGCCGAAACTTTATTATCTACCACTAAGTAAAGTTCGAATTGCAAAATCTAGGATAAATTCTCAACAAATTTCTACTATAAGCCTTGTAAATTATCTTTCTTTTGTTCTCAGTATTTATATTAGACGCGATTATGTTTTCCCCGTTATGCGCCTTAATACATTATGATTGCTCCGTATTCCGCACTAGAACATTTGTTTCCTACAAACCGAAGACAACAGTTCGAATGTTTGTGACATGTAATGTTTAATTAGATTAGCCGAACTTATTCAAACTGGAATTGTTACTGTGTTTATTGGAAACGAATCAGTATTAAATCAGAAGTTGGAAAAGATACCATAAAAGTTATGTGAATTGAATTATAGCAAATTCTGTCTTCAGATGTTAACTTTAAGAGGAAATGGTCACGTGATTTCCTTACCATCATATTTAGTAAGCGCTGGAGCGGGAGTACCATCGATGGGTGGATTATCCGTCAGAAGTTTACTAGTTTTATCGAATTGCTTTGCCACTAAATATAATTTTAAAAATTGTCGTGACTCGAAATAAAAATAATAGAAAAAAATGTTAGTATCGCAGTTGTCCCAATTATCAGATCAAAAGTGTACATAAATGTCTGGAACAAGTCTCAAATTAGAATCAGTATGTCTACGTAGGTTGCGGATTGTTATATCGAGGACGGTAAACTGTTTGGGTCAGGGGCAAACGAGGTATATTTACGATCCCCCCTCCCCCTCCTGGTATTGGTTTAACCGGAGGAGTAAATAGTGCGGGGCTCTTAACTACGTGGCGGGTGGCTCGTAAACACCAATTTACGTAATGTCTTGTTACCCGGGTCTCGAAAAAAAAATGGGACCGTTTCATATACCCGACCTGAGCTGGCTCGGACTCGGAGCGAATTCACCGCAATTTAAGTTCTCGGGTTTAATAAGCAAGGTGGCTAAACGACTGGACACAACAAGCCCGAAACAAACTATAAAATAAAAAAAAATAAATAAAATCTAACGACGGAAGACATAACACCCCAAAAGGGGAAACAATAGTAAACTGGATGAGAACCGGTCGCATAAGACTGCTCACCTCCTACTGGGAAGAGTAAGACCACCATGTGTGTCGAACACATATTAACTTCGTACAAACAAAATAATTCTGAAAGACAAGAACTAATAAACGAGGACACAGAAACTATTCTGAATAATAACCCAGATAACATAGAAAGATTGCTTAAATTCCTCGCAGGCACAAACCTACTACACTAAGTAAAGACAAAAAAGTTTTTCTGTAGCCTAAGAGGAAACCATAATTGCGCCTAATTCAGATACTGAAAAAAAAGGAAATCTTCTCCGGTTTTTATCACTGTAACTTTGTAAGAATGTAAAATTACAATCTCGGCTTTTGTCCGAGCACTTTTCCGAAGGAGAACTAAATGAAAAATGTGCATTGATTAAGAACGAAAACTCTCACCCAAAATATTGAGCCGGCAACTAAGTTATAGCGGCAGTTTACTAAAATGCATTTGCCTTATCATTTCTCATTGGAGACCCACTAAACCATGTAGGCTCTATTGTCTATACTTATCCATAGACCTAGTCGGAAAGACCCCCCTACTTTTGTTGAAACATCCTGTTAGGGTGTTTACCCGTTTGACGACTGTCAGACTAGAAAAGAAAATGGAGGAAATTTCGTTGGTCACCTCGCATGAGTCGCTACGAGTCGCTTCGACGATGATTCCATCCTCTTTTGTTCCCTTCATAATATATTCGTTGGGAAACAACTGGCCGGCCGTAAAGTCTGAATTGGAAATGAGGTGTAAAACTCGACACGAGGCGCTCAAACTAGTGCACGAGGAATAATACCCGTCCTCTAATAATTATCTGATTTACATATCTTCGTTGGTTTACGCCACTGCGAAGTGATTTCTCCGCTTCCGATTTTTTTAGTTCCTTACAATAGCACCATTTAAGCAACACTGAAATATACTGAAAACTCGTGTGTCGTATATTTTACTTATATAAGAAATTTATTGATTAAAATCCAGAAGTTTCAAATAATTGAAAAGATAGCGATTGACAAAAAATAATAAAGCGATCAACGGTCTATTTTAAGGCCGTATAAAGACTACGACTCTTTTTATTCAGTAATTAGAATTTATGATTGTTATATCGTGCAATTATCGTTATGTCCGCCGCTGACGACAATATCGCCGTGTTCGAACAGCGACATATATATAATTCATTATATATTATTATATATATTTGGTAGAAAATTATTGAGCTGGATCGCGAATAACAAATAATTGGCAGTTACTACCTATACACCACTCGCTAGGAGGATTACAGGTTTAAGACTCGGGAAGTACAATTTTTAGTATGTCGGAACGATATAGGCGGTTTTCTTTAACTTTATACATGAACATAATTGCTCGTATAAGTGTGTACTCCCGAAGTGGTGGGCGATTTGCAAACTTTTTTCATATTTTTCACCTAACCCAGATAACTATTACAGAAAATTTGAAAAAAAAAACATTTTTGGTCGGAGACCTACTAAACAAAATGTTGAAATACCTAGAACGTAGGCCTATATTGTGTATGCCTATTAATAGACATACTCGGGAAGACCTGTTTTCTGAAATGTCTCAGCTTATTTAAGTTGTTTTCCAGTTTAACGATTACATGACGGAAAAGAATAAATGCAGTAATATTCGTCTGTCACTTCATATGACAAGCTACGAGTTGGTACGCAATCCTTCACTTCAACAATGATTTCAACCTCTTTTGTTCCCTTCCTAATATATTCGTTTAGTAACAACTGGCCGGTCGTAAAATTTCGCTATAGATATGAGGCGTAAATCTCGCTCAAACTGGTGCAAGAGGAATAGTACATGTTCTTGAATAATTATCGTAGATTTTGTGTGCGTCTGTCTCCTCTCGCTAGTTTGGTCTTTTGCTTGACCGGTTTCGTCTGCTCGCCATCTTCAGTAGCGGTGTTATTCACTTTGGCACATTGGATGTTTTTTGATCATCCTCACTGCACTATCGTTTGTACTGTGATGGTTGTCTGTCGTGTGTATATATATGTCTGTTATTGTGTTTTTCGGGATGTTGTTTGTCTTCTGCGCGAGTGAATCGGTGTAAATGAACCCAACGAACTTTAGTTAAGTATGTGTCCGCACCACCCTCAGTGGGGCGCTAGTCAATTGGTGCAAGTGCACCCAACGAACTTTAGTTATATACATGTCCGCACCACCCTAAGGGGGGCGCTAATTAATCTATATCTATAAAGAGACAGCAACACTTTATTTTATTTAAAGAGAAACCGGTCTAGCAAAGGACCAAACAAGCGAGAGGAGACAGAAACACACGAAATCTAATATATTAGTCTACATTATTCTAAACTTGAATATTTATCTAATTTACTTATTTTCCGTTGGTGTGAGCCACCGTGAAGTGATATCTCCGCTTTCTATTTTGTTAGGCACCCAACAAAATCCTCGGTCGGAGAGGAACATAAGGAATATCCTTCTTCATATACTTGGTTTATATAAGCGCGGTAGACAATTAATAATTAAAATCGCGAATATTCAAATGGCTGCGATTTACAAATAACTACCATTTTGACCACCTTTATACACACACTGCTAGGAAGATACTTCAGCTCGCTGTATTTCTACTGTCAAAGTTAAGAATCCGATACCGAACTATTTTAAGGCCGTATAATGACTCTAAATTTTTATTCGGTGATTAGAATTTAGTATGTTTAATTGTTATCTTAAACAATATCATTATGGTCGTCGCGGTCGACAATATCGCTGTTCGGGAAGCGATATACATACATTTTCTATATATATGTTGTAGAAAATTATGGATTGAAACTTTCAAATAATCGAACGGATACGGAATAAGAAATAATTGGCAATTACCACCTTTGCACCACTCGCTGTATTATTAGTGGCAACGACGAGTATCCGATGCCGGTATATTTTAAGGACGTATAAGGCTTTCCTAGCCGAGACCGAAAAAATGTGTATTTCACAAACTGGGGACTACCGTCAAAATAGACCGGCCGTGAAGCGGCCTTTTTCAAGCCGGCGATATTTACAGTTTTGGGTTAGATTTTCGCGATTAAATTTAGCACCGATATGGGTTAAGGCCGTGCCAACTGTGGCCAACGTCTGACGTTCTTTCGTTAAAAGATCATGCGCCACGAAAGAATAATCCGATAAATGATTGTTTATGGCACCATAAAATAATTTGGAGTTCGCTTCTCATTTTAAGTAGGAATGCGAATTGCGATCGGTGGAAAGAAATCACTAAAAGTACGACGACATTCGTTTTCAAACACTTTATATTCGAGGAGAATGAGAAGTTTTAAGATATTCAATTAAATTTTTTCACTTCTTCAAATTGCGTACAAGCGTTTTATTACGCAACTACGTACGTTGCATAATGATACCGCCTCGCAGGGCTTTCTATACGTACTTTCCGCTCCTTCTCCGGAGTTACGATTGAGTTTCGATGATCACTAGTGGAGCTAACTCCTTATTTTTGTCTTCATTTGTATTTTGAATCGCGACTAAAATTTTTAAAATTATACTTAGCCACAGAGCGATGGGATGACACTAGTGTAATTTTGACGGAGAATCCACCCATTGATTGTACGCCCGCTCCAGGCCTTGCTACATAGTGAGGAAATCATGTGGCATTTTCCTCCTATGCGGCGCGCGGATTTTCATGAAGATGATAAGAAGAGAGCACTACATAACATTTCGCAATTGTATTTACAACGATAGGGGTTGATTGTACAATAAATAAAAATGAAAGAAAAAAAGGTAGGGTCTACTGATTACAGGGTAGGTCTTACTCGCGTTCTTCGGCGAAGCCTCATTTATCCCACAACGTTTTGTAGATTCGCAACCTTTCTCGTGACGTAGTCCAGTTTAGTAGGTGTGCGCTATCGCCGTACAAATTAAAAACAAACGAGACGTTCACATATTTACCTTTTCATCGATGATACAGGAAAGAAACAAAATAGAAAGAGGGCCACGGTTAAAAAAAGGTCGAGAAGCCCTGTTTTAGAAAGGCTTACAATTCGGTGTCAAATATAACTGAGTTCGGAGAAGAGAAAGGATGGATGTTTCCTTCGTGCCTTAATTACGATATTAATATTATTTATATATTAAACCCGAAATAAGCTACCCGTTCGGGTGTATGGGAATATCTCCGCTCTTTGTATCTCGGCCTCGAAGCCGGATCGGTATCGGATTCTAGCGACAGACTCGCGCCCTAAAATCGTAATGTTGAATAGAGGTCGATCTGTCGGGTTAGGCGTTGTCGTTGCGATTTATCTAAAGGCCGCCTTCTCCTTGGGATGTACGACTAATCGTTAACACTAGGTTTACGAACGTTTCTCATGCGTCAATTTAACGCATACCATAGAGATAGGTATACTACATAAAGAATTTCAAAACTACAAACCTTTTGAAAAAAAAGACTTCCATATATATTTCCCTCGTTGAATGGAAGATCAGCACTAGTAGTAAAACAATGTAGATGGTTTCTGTTTTTCGAATTTTCCTACTGAAATTCGAAATGCGTCCCGTAAAATTAGGGTTAACCTAAGCCCGCGTAGCCCTCCGGTCACTCGTTTACCCGTTTCACCCGAATTTTGTACGTTTTCGGAAAAGAAAAAACCGTTCGGTTGAAGAAATTTTATCCGGTTCTGAATACACCCCAGCGCCTGGTGTAAATGAACGGCGTAGTGAAAAAAAAACCGCGGTTGGCGGTCGCCCTATTTTAATCGAGGCGCGTTTTAAAGACCGTGACCCGCGTTTTCGGGTCACGCTAAGGCCGTATTACCATTATATTTTCTTTTTATTTTTCACCGTTATTTTTTATTTTCGTTCGAAATTATCGGCGATCCGCAGTACTGTGTACTACAGATTATCACGAAGAACCGAAGTCCTAGCGCTCGAAAAATGTACCCTCAGAGCATAATTCTTGACTTCTTAAAAGACAGATTTTAAAGACCTAAAAGGTGAATTAAACATTATTTTTGCTAACAAATCTTTTCTTGAATAGTAGAAACGGTCGTTAGGCAGTCTATCATATATATATAT
The DNA here is from genome assembly GCA_019843655.1 of Lethocerus indicus. Classification (NCBI taxonomy): domain Eukaryota; kingdom Metazoa; phylum Arthropoda; class Insecta; order Hemiptera; family Belostomatidae; genus Lethocerus; species Lethocerus indicus. The sequence continues at coordinate 36,310,320 of JACDQD010000001.1, forward strand.
ATATATATATATATATATATATATATATATATATCCAAGAAAAGTATATGTTTTATTACAAAGAATGGGGGCAACCGATTCACAAACAGAGCATTGAAAAATTGGCTATTACAGTCTATGAAGACTTCACACATTGCGCTCCATAACTTGTGAAATTCGGGGTATAATAAATGAAAACTAGGGACAGAAGGGTGCCCGTTTGAAACTTGTTTAAATGCGGAATGACTAGCGCTGGCGCAACAGTTATCTGGATGACGAAGCAGCCTCTGGACACGTTTCTATTAATAATTTGTTTGCGAATGTTTCTCCCTTCTCTGTTTTCTCGACTGCATCGCCCCCCCCACACACAACCGCGTACTGTATTACAGCATTTTTTAATTTTTCTCAGTATTTATATAGCCCAATTGTGCATACGCAGAAATGCGTTTTTCGTGATCGCTGTCCCCGCTCATGACTAACTTATAACAAACATCCATGGGTATGCTCCAGCGGTTTCGAACCGCCGACCTCCGGGCCCGCAGGCTATTACAGCATTAGATTGACAGCTTGGATTCAATCTCGAGGAAATATAAATTTACCGTGGCACCTAATATATACATATTATTCTATCAACTCTATTGTCACCTGTGTTTTCCCTTAACACTAGGTTTACGGAAATAACGCATTTCGAATTTCAGTTGGAAAATTACAAAAACCGTTTCCATTTGTTTACTTTGAGAAAAGCTAGGGTTCGATATATCAATATATGATGTCACGGAATATTCAATCCTCGACCACGTTTGGGGTTAAGGTTAGATGGAATCGTATTCTGTGATTAGACTTTTTGGGCTACCGGCCCAATAGGGACTAACGAGAATTACTGTTTTCGATTTCAGTCAGGAGGCCAGGGACATTATAAGGAACGCGGTGAACTGTTCGGAGCGGGACCTGCTGGTGTTCACCGGACACGGGACTACGGCTGCCGTCCACAAGCTGATACACGGGCTCACTCTACAGTCAAGACCGGTCGTCTTTGTCGGCCCTTCCGAGCATCACTCCAACCTGCTGCCATGGCGAGAACTCGGATCCAAGGTACACACATCTATCTCTCATATGTTTTCGTTCATATTTATTATATAGCTCAATTGGTCAGTAGTTGGTTTTGTGATACGGATTGAACCATTTATGTTGTCTCCAATGACTGATCCTTACTTACAACTAACTTAAACCTTACACACTCCTGGCCAGGATAACACTATATAGGCGTGGTTTGCACAAAAAGCTATCGAATATCTATCATCAATGTTAACCGAGAAAAAAGGTTATAAAGTATTGCGTAATTTTAGGGAATGAAAATTGCGACGTGCCATTTTCACGTCGAAAATATTATTGATTGTATAGTTTAACGTCATTTTAGTGGATGTAAATCGCGATTTTATTTTCTATCGCTTCTAGACCGAATTTCGGATTTCTCTACAGCACGTGCGAATTTTCCATGTAAAAAGAAAAACAAAAAAAATCTGCGCAAAGTGGATTTGATTGAACACGAATTGGTGGCCGGATATAACGCCCTATAAATCTAACTCGGCTGGATTTGAACTCAGTCATTTTGTCGTACACTTTGTTCCTGATGCATATACAGGTCGACGATAGAAGTACGCAAAGAGGAGAGAGAGAGAGAGAGAGAGAGAGAGAGAGAGAGAGAGAGAGAGAGAGAGAGAGAGAGAGAGAGAGAGAGAGAGAGAGAGAGAGAGAGAGAGAGAGAGAGAGAGAGAGAGAGAGAGAGAGAGAGAGAGAGAGAGAGAGAACCTTTATTTCTGTAATACGGGTAATATATTTGTAATAAAAGAATTCGGCATTAACGCCTCGAATTGAACTTCGGGAATTAGAGTGGACTTTTAAAGTCGAGCGAATCATTTCTCCTGTCGTGGGTCCCGGTTAACCTTCGGACATTTCGAAAATAACTTTCAAGGTTTAAGCGCCGATTTTTTGTTATCAAAAAATGCGAGTCGAAACTGCCGAAACTCTTCGCGTTCGCGTTTTGGTCAGGCAAATATATTCGATCGGTTAACCTTCGTTGCGCGGAAACGTTTGACCGTTCGGTATTCATAAATGTCGAGTAAATATTATATTTTTCGATCTACTTTCGATAAGGGTTTCGAAGCGGTTGTTGTTTAAAATTACTCATTTGCAATTTCACGTCGGTAAAAGGTAATCATCATATTTTATTTGCACAAAGAAATCGTTGTTTGGACATGCTACTAGGTTGTATGTCCAAACATTGAGGATAGTACACTGTACCGTACATATTAATATTTAGCAAAAAGAATATTTTTTCTTAATCGCGCGTTTGCGGCCTCTTGGGTCTAGAGTTGTGCGCGGTGGTGAGAAATTGCGGAGTCACGCAGCAGATAAGCCCGGCCTTGCTCAATCGACCTCGGCCCGGGCTCTTCCCTGACCGAGAGCCCGTCGTTTCTTTTATGCTTCGCCTTATTAATCCGAAATTAAAATTAAATAATATAAATAAAATAGATACAAAAAATGCGGACAGTAGCTCCGTGCGGAAATCGTCTAACCGGTCCTGCTGGTGTTTATTTCCTGCCTAATTCCCGACGTCGAACCCCCCCCCCGGGGGGCATTAGACCGAAGGCCTCAATCCGGCCCGAACTTCTGTAGTCGTCGATTCCAAGATAAAATACAGCAATAAAAGTTTTTAATCTGGAGCATGGGAGTATTGGTATTGGCGGTGTTTCCTATTATCGTAAGGAGTGAATGCGTCATGAACGCAGTCAATTACGTAATTGGCATTCCTACTATGAGCAGGAGGAGTATTGCACAATAAATACTTCGTTAGAACTTCCTCTCCCTCATTCGACTATGCAGTGTTTGCAAACTTGTCGTTTGGAGCTTTTTTAGCGCTTTGAATAGTTCGAAAACGTGTTTTTTTTAGCTTTTTTATCATTTTTGTACCGTTTACTAAAGTGCTTGTAGAGCTTTTGTAGCATTTCTAATCTTTAAAATTGTATTTTTTTAGTTCTTTTTTTGGAACTTTTTTTATAACGTTTCGTATTGGGGGCTTTTATTAGCGTTTTGAAGCGTTAGCAAACGTCGAATAATCCCCGTTTCCACCATTTCCAATGTTCCGTCTTGTCAAAATGAACAGTGTCTATGCGCTAGACGTTTGCCTCCTCATCCATTCAGCTGATGGGAATGAAGGGTAAATTTATAAGAAGATTTGAATTGGGAAAGAATAGAATAAGTTGCATTAAGTCAGGGAGCTTAATCCTTGCAATCTGCCTTGCAAGACTTTGGCGAAACAAAGACTACAGATTAGGGTCAAGGCAGTGTAAATGATTATAGAATAGAGCAAGGTTTATATATACTGTAGTTTAAAAAGCACCAGGCAGCAACAACCGGCGTTATCAAGAAACATTTATCCCGACCATTTTCTTTTGATTTCTTTTCTGGTATCGGTGAAATATTTGCTCTCGAATTGGCTATTGGAATTCTGAAATTACAATTCCACTCGAGTGGAAACAATCCCCACTTTTTTCCTAGGAAAGTAATCCAACGTAGCTTCCTGTTTATCTGTCATTTTTCCCTGAATTGGCGAAAAGGAGCCGGATAATCTTCCTATTTATAAACCGCCGGTAATATATCTTACGGACTTGTTTTATACAATAAGCATGTTTTGGACGCCGGATAGCTATTCATCGTAGCCATAGCCGTTTTAGATTAAATAATAATCGATATTTCACCTTCGACCCGCGATAAAATCCGTGCAAAACGTTTATTTATGAAAAAAATACAATGACTCAAAGTTTGCATTGTTTTCATTGGCGTCTGAAATTCGGTATCGGGCTCTTTCACTTGGAACGCACTTAGCCTTGGCCCATTTGAGAACGTATGACAATTATCGCTCTTACTTTAACTGCAATCGCTGTTTCGCAGCTATGAAATTGCTCGAAACCTTCGTCGGGCCTTTGGACGGTCGTTCAATTTCGATTCAATTTTTCGGGGTTCCAAACAAAACTGAAATTCCTCGGACAAATATTATCCTTCCAACTGGATTCAGCTAATAATCTCTAGAAGAAAAATAACATCTTGACGACATTTAGTAATATCACGAAAAAATATCTATTTTTGTTATATATTATAACATATTTAATTATTATTAAATATCTATATATCTATTTTCTAGCATAATATATTATGCTCCTGTTTTTCGTTTATTTTAACATATCCTGGTCTCCGCGACTGTTTTCGAATTCGGTTTTGGAGTGGTAGTGTCTAAAATGGACCAGGGGAAATGTTGCGTGCAGCAGTATCGCCAAACAAACGGATCGATATAATGCCGTTTACGTTTGTTTCTTGCATATTTCGGACCACAAAAGGAGAAAATGTTCCTAGTAAAACGCGGAAACCAATATGACAGTGAGTTTTAGACGGCTGCGACGGTTTCCAACGTTTCGGCCCCAGAAACATATCGTCCTACAGAAATCAATCGTTGCAATCCCGTCTGTCCATGAATTTTCAGCTTACCGCTACAAATCCTTTCATTCAAATCCATCCCATCACTCCAATCCTTTGATTGGGTGATTTCCGCCTCAAGAGGAAGTGATTTCCTCACTATCTAGCGAGGACTGGAGCAGTGGAGTGTTATCGATTGCAATTGTAATTTTGTAGTTGTGATACAAAAATAAAAGAAACGTATCGAATAGGTCAATTTGGCCGATGTGGAACTTTAAAATCCGTCCGGGCGTATTACCGTCGGGCGGGCGGGAGGAAAAAATAGACATGACGGAGAAAACAGAATGTTGAAAGTCATGTCCCAGTTTTATCATATCCCCCTATCAACGAACGCCGCCTATTCAGTCTCTCGGCCCTCCCTTCCGCCGCCTCCTCCTCCCCCTCCCGTACGTTTATTTATTAATATCAACCGAATTACTGTATAAATACTCCCGCCCAATATCCTCTGGCGGCCGACCCGTATATCGGTGTGGGATAGCGAACTTGGAAGTGCTGGAGTCCGCTTGGAAGTGCGGACGCGATGCCCCCACACGGTGGCCAGAAGCTGAAACTGGTCTAGCAAAAGACCAAACCAGTGAAAGAACACGGAATATCGAACTACACTGTTATCCTTGTGCCGGCTGTCCACTTTCGTAAAGACATTAAATTGGAAATTGGAAAAAAAGTGAAAAAAAGAGACCTTTTTTCCTTATCGTCACATCCCAGCGTCGCTTTCGACGGTCTGAAAATGTTTTCCCCGATCAAACTTGACTGAGAAAAACGGATGTATGTGTATGTTACTGTGAAAGACTTATATCTGGCAAATAACATTCTCCCGGTGTATGTCATCATTCACATAGTCGCTTGGTCTGTGTATGAAATATTTGCTAAACATGGTTATTCCTCTTTTCGGTAATTTTCTTTTCCGATTTAGAATGTACCGTCGCTTTAGATTCTACAGTTTTGGCTACTCAAGCTTTTCGAAGTTGCGTTTTGGTACTAACGTAATAAAATATTTTTATACGACATTCGCCGTCGGTTCATTTGGAATGTCGACATTTTACGGTGCAAGTGAGGAATATTTAGCAAATATTTCGTGCTTACGCCAAGCAACTGTTCGAATGCTGAGAATGTCGACATTTGTCAGATATTTTCACAGTAATACATATATGTACATACATACATATTATTAAAATGTAATAAAAACGAAAAAATATTTTCCACCATAACATTTTTACCGTTGCTCTTCGTTGAAACACTTTTATTCGGAAGGCAGAATCGTTCCAAAACGTGTTCGTTAATTATAAGTTTATAGAAAATGATAAAAAAATAAAAACCTAATAACGATTGAAGTTTATAAAATAACTTGTAAATAGCCCCCCGGGAGTGAATTTTTCCTCTGTCGGAACTAAGCCGGAGTTCGTTGAACTGCGGGAGTTCGATTTTGAAATCCTTTTTACCGCTTGTTATGTATATGGGGGCCCCTTGGTTACACAACTGGCCGTGAAGCTTCTGATATCAGGAACTGAATTTAACCGGCTGTTTAAGAAGCCAGCATAGCCACCGAGCCGGTTGCTATTAACGACGGCATTGAACATTCCAGAAGTTTTATACCGACCCGTCTCGAGGTCGTATTTTACGCCTTTGTTTACTACCATTTGGATACCGCTCGCGTTATAATACCGATAATTGGACATCTCGAAAATTACACAGAACGTAGAAATGCGGAGCATAATTTTTGTTCTTGAAGTTTTGTTCTTTAAAGCGGGTCGGGCACGCTGTTGTCGGAAAGGACAGAATAAATAAATACTGGCCGAGTTCTCCGAAGTTAGACACCGGGTAGGGTTATTTTTAAGGTATTTCGTTTTGGGGGAGTCCGTTCCCTATCCAATGGCTTATTCCCCGCAGGAATAATAAATAATTCCTATTATCTTCGCTATCGTGATATTCTGTCCCACTTCCATTTGTCGGCTTTGATAACGAATTTGATAACACGTACAATCGTTTATCGCTATTACCGATGTTTAGGTCCGATCTCGGTTCAATCGGTCGGAGAAAGGGGATTCGGTCCGGAAATTGGGCGTAGATTCGTCTCGCGGCCGCTCCTTTAAACACTTCCATTGTTCAGCTGATCTCAAATTTAATTCGAAACCTCTTCGTCGCGCACACATTGGGAAGTCGATATTCGAAACCTCTTCGTCGCGCACACATTGGGAAGTCGATATTCGAAACATCTTCGTCGCGAACTCGATATTGGGAAGTATAGTTCTTCCATCAATCGCCGTCATTACAAAAATATCGGTCACATTGGACCGGATATACATTTCTATGCACCTTGTCTGATTTTGGTTTTCAGTGACGATTATTTCCCGATCAGACTATGATGAATATGTATAATTATCTCATATATATATATATATATATATATACACGACTAACAAAACAAACCCCACAATACAAGTGAAGTGACCATGCAGACAGGATGACCCACAAGCACCAAATCACCGTACCGACCGACAGGGCGCGAGGTGATATAGGATCGAGAAAACTGTGATACAATGTACAACTGTACAATGATTGTAAACAGCGTTTATATCTGAAGAAATGAAGCTTTAATCTGGAGGCGGATTTGTAGGCTGTTCCTGCTCTATTTTTAATACAAATCCGGACTCCGATTGTATTGGGGTCAAGTGGGGAATGTCCGGGACGTGTCCGACGGAGGACGCTCCCGGTAACGAGTGGTGTCTGACTCTTTGAGTGGCGTAGATTTGAAGGTTGTCCCATATTGACCTCCATTTGACTCGGCGATAATGGATTCCTCCTCGGGTATGCCTCTATTGAAACGACAATGAGAGAAGGTTTCCGCTATGCCCCGACAGAATACCGTAAATTTCGTGTGTTTCTGCCTCCTCTCGCTGGTTTGGTCTTTTGCTAGACCGGTTTCGACTGCTTGCCATCTTCAGTAGCGGTGTTAGTCATTTTGGATGTTAGTTTGTCGTGTGTATACCTGCGTGTCTTGTTATTGTGTTTTTTGGGGTATGTCGTTTGTCTTATTTGGCTTGGGAGGGATTTTGTTATTCGACTTAAGTCTTTGTCGGATTATCGGACAAATATATATTTGATCACACAACTGGTCACAACTGGTCCAAATATATAACAGGAAACCTATCTGGTATTGTGTATTTACGATCATAAAAGTTTTCCTGTTGATCCGAAATTTATTGAAAACAGTTTATTTTTAGTAATCAACTTAATCTGTGCAAGTGCACCAAACGAACTTTAGTTAAGTACATTTCCGCAACACCCTCAGGGGGAGCTAGTTTATTGGCGCAAGTACATCCAACGATCTTTAGTTCAGTACATTGCCGCACCACCCTCAGGGGGCGCTAGTGAATCGAGGCAAGTGCACCCAACGAACTTTAGTTAAGTACATTTCCCCACCACCCTCGGGGGGCGGTAGTGAATCGATGCAAGTGCACCCAACGAACTTTAGTTCAGTACGTTTCCGCATCACCCTCAAGGGGCGCTAGTGAATCGGTGCCAGTTCATCCAACGAACTTTAGTTATGTACATTTCCGCACCACCCTCGGGGGCGCTAGTGAATCGGTGCAAGTGCACCAACCTTACTTCAGTGCACTCAGGGGGGCGCTAGTTAATCTACATCTAATAATTTTTATTTAAAAGCAGCACTTTATTTGATTTAAAGAGACACCGGTCTAGCAAAAGACCAAACCAGCGAGAGGAGACAGAAACACACCCCTCGCAGACCACAAAATAGGTATTCTGAACCCCGACAGAACGTTGGGAGCGATGCCGGGGGAGCGTTAACTACGGGAGCTCGGGTTACGACCGCTGGTCGTAACTTTCAGTCGGAAATATTAAGGAAATTAAGCTACGCAGCCTGGTTTGTTTCCGACCTCACCCTACATGTGGTCCCGTTTCTCCCCGACCTCGGCGTACAAAAATATAACGCATTTCACACCCGAATTTCGCATCCTTCCAAACCCTACTATCTGCCGATATCCCGAACGTTCCTTACCGACAACCGCAACTAAAACGTCCGCCTGTTCTAAACGTACCGGATAAAATAGAAAAATCCGAAAATAAAAACTTAAATTAGAAAATTTAAATACAATTTAAAAAAAGGGGTTCAGTGGGTATCACTCCGTTATTCCCTGCTCGTTATTAGTGCTACGTTTGTAGCAACAAAACAGTTATTAAACAGGAGTTAAAACTTATTAAATTTAGCGATTGGAATGTCTGGGTCTCCACTATTCGGTACCAGGTTCGGCCGCCGTTTCCTCAGATCGATTCCGGCGGATCGGCCTTTTCGTGGAGGGACCGGGAAAATAAAAAAAAAATTATTTTCCCCGCACGACGGGAGATTCTGCCGCCGTTTAAATAAAGACGCGGACGGAAAAATGACCGCCGCTCCCTATATTTCGGATAGCATCCCGCCAGCATCATTCCAGTAGTAAGTCGATTGAGGGTGTCGCAAGCAGAAGCGGAGAGAAAATCGGTCCTTTTCATATCGTGGCATACAAATTGTATGGGACGCTCCGGATGCGCAGCATTGAATGATATACGAACCAACCTACCGTCTCAATCAGAACTCACTCTATATTTTAAATAAATAAATATATATATATATATATATATATATATATATATATATCATATTCATTATTCGCATTATTATTATTATTATATACATTTTTAAACTGTATCATGGTCGGTAAAGGAAGGTCGCGGTGTGTCGGTTTGGAAACATATGTGTGCCGCGAAGGTCACGGTTAATATATTCGGATAACGTTTGCCCCAACGAACAAACAGAACAAAAGCGAACTCAGATATGCGAGAGCCTCTCGGTTGCTCGGAATGGCGCGTGTTTTCAATTGGACGACGGCAGAAGGCGTTTCATCTTCCCTGCACCGATTGTCCTTTATTTTCGCGAATATCTTGAAATTGGAAATTGGGGAAGGCGAAAATGTTTTCTCGCCAGACAAAAAGACGTTTATTTATCGTTACGCCCCAGAGTCGGTAATACTTTCAACGGTTGTGAAGCGTCAAAGTTCACTGAAAAGGAAACGAACGTACGCATATACGCGATGGTTCGTAATCATTATGTTTGTTATGCAACCCAGTAATGTATATTTTACTGTGAAACAACCATATAGTCTCCGGTGAATGTCAGCATTCACTTATTCGCTCGGCGTATGTACAAAATATGTGCTAAATATCAAAACCTCTCTGCTAGTGACATTATTTCCTTAATGACTTAGAATGTACCGTTCGTTTTAGGTTCAACAGTTTATTTACACGCGCTGTTACGTAAGTAACAGTGTTGTTAAGGTTTCTCCAATTTTCACATATATCGTATGTTAGAAAGTAGCATTTTTGTCTCACAGTAGAATATCGACATTCGCCAGATATCAGTCTTTCACAGTAAAATTGTGTAAATGAACGACTTTTTAAAAATAGGTTTTGTCAACAATATTCAAACTTTACAGTCGAAAATATCTCAGATCACAAAGTTGCGCTTGTCCGCGACCATCCCATACAAAAATATTACAAATTTCACTCCCGGATCACCCATCATGCTAATCCAATGGTCTGTGATCTAAATGTGCCAAATAAATAAAGAAACAATATTTTAGAAAAAGGGAGAAAGCCGGTGGGTTTCTCCTCCAAACATCAATTTCCCTCATTGTATTTTACAATTGTGACAATAAAACAGTGAAGAAAAAACAAACATTTCTGTCGAGGAACACTTCCCGGCGTCGATTTAACCGATGCTGAAAATCCTTGGATGGCTCTGATAAAACTAGGCCGGAACCTCGGAGTTAATTATACTCAGTCAATAAATAATCGACCGATGGATTAGGCTCGATTGAAGTTCATCGGTAGACCTTTGCCGGCCATCAGTTAAGCCCCGGTCACTTATAAGTAACGAGGCAGTCGCCGGTCCGCTCGATTCCAGTGGGAACATCCTCCCACTTAATGCCAAGCCTCTCCTTAACAGATATCGCTTTATCGGCTTTATTGTTATCCGAGTTATTGTAATCGGGGCGGTTTATTTTTAAACCCGTCCCTCGGCGCATTATCCGCGCACTATGTAGAGCACTGTTTGTATTTAATATAACACCTAAGAAGGGCTACACCGGTTTTGACTTCTCCCTTACTTTAGCCTTCCGTCGGAAATATACAGCGCAGAATCGGGTTACAAACGCTCCTAAATATTGAATGCTCTGTATCTCGCGTTTATTTATCTGTGTATTTTCTTAGCCCTCATTTCGACTACTAAAATGCGAGAATTGTTTGTTACAGTGGAAGTAAAGAAGGAAATTGTAGCTTAAAGACGATAAAGGCGTCCGCAGTTCCGATACGGCAATGCGGTACGATTTTATAATTATCCTTATAAAATTAATACAATATAATTTATAAAGAACGAAGGGACAATAATCCTAATCCCACGGGTCTAGCATTACTGTTTCCTGGCATCCCAAACGTTCCATACAACGCCTGAAAAGAAGGGGGCCACGTGATCTAAACGTACCAGAAATCGTCCGGTTAGGGTAGTTTAAATCGGCGTATTCGAGCCTGTAATTTCGATTTCAGATCGTGAGGATTTCGGAAACGAAGGAAGGCATATTGGACCTGGTCGACCTGGAGAGCCAGCTGCAAATCCACAAGCGGGATGAAGAGAACAAAGTGCTGATCGGATGCTTCTCCGGGGCCTCCAACATCACCGGTATCCTTGCCGACGACGTGGCAACCACCCTTCTCCTCCACCAGTACGGGGCCCTCGCCTTCTGGGACTACGCCACTGCCGGTAGATACTAATTTGTTCATCACCCCAACCAGGCTTTAGAACTCGAATTATCACTTAAGTATACTTAGACTTAATACTGGCCTAGGTAAATGAGGAGGCCCGCAGGCCGGCGTGCGTGTATCAAACAACGATTGTATGTCGGCTACGATATCCCATCTAATGGGGTGGCACTTTCCAATAATCCAATTCCAAAAATCTTTATTTCCTTAAACGTTTACATTGTTTTCATATTTACACTAATTAAATTTAGATTTGCATATACCGGCTAGCAGGCCTATGTATTCGGTTGGCAACTAATAATTGCGGTTTTTTTCTGTCCGTGGGTTTATGAGGTATCGAGAATTTGTTGGTACCCGAGATGTTTCAAATGGCGAGATTTAAATAATTGCATTAAATATTAAGTCAGGGTGCCATTTTTTGTAACGAAGGACTGGACATATTTGTTTAACGGATATGGTGACCAACTTCGAGAAGTCGCTCTGGCACCGGACTTGTTTACTACAACTTTTCACTAACTTCCGGTTTTTTTCAGCTCCCTACGTGAAATTGGACATGAACCCGCTGATTCCCGGGATAAACGGGAAAGCTGCCTATAAAGACGCCATGTTCTTCTCGATGCACAAGTTCATCGGGGGAGTTCAAACTCCGGGTAGGTCATTCGAATTTTCAAATTTTTCAAATTCAAATAAATCGTGCCTTAAGAAACCTGAACTATTTGCAATGTTTCGACGCAGAGCGGAAGTTGATAAACTGATTTTAATCCTGAAGAGAACGAGGCATGCGAATTCTGTGATTAATTTCAAGGCGTTCTTGTAGGCATTCTAGTGGCAAAGAAGTCACTGTTTGTGAATCCTGTGCCTCAAGGTTGTGGCGGAGGGACCGTATTCTTCGTCTCCCGCAACGATCACCGTTACTTAAAGGTACATCACCTTTTTAAGCAATTAGAAACTCACTAAAATTCTAAAGCCCCCGCCCCCGCCCCCCAAATTCTATAGAACCTACGAGATCGGTGAAATTGAAGCTTAATGAGTGCAAACGCGGAATGGCGTGAGTCGTATGCGTCGAATAATGCCATAATTTATTACAACCGATTGCAGCAATTGTGTACTTGATTTGCAAATAAATATGCGCGCTTTGGGAAATGATCGTCACAATACTTAATCGAAATCGACAATTCCTACCAGAATTTTCACTGCAGTGGATCCTCGAGATCTTCAGGCCACACTCGCTTATTTGATGTAAAAGCCAGACCGATTTCAGCCTCTCGCCATCATCGGTACCAGCGGATCTCCTGACACATTGGTCCTATATTCAATATCCTCGTTGGAGATCCTACCTGGTATTATTACTGGATGTATAAATTTATACCTGTATATGGAGAGAAATCAGTGTTACAAAACGGCGGAGAGCTCTCGGTGGATAGCCTTCCTATCGATTATTATGAAGAAAAGAGTTTATTTTATAAGCGTTAAGAGAGGCGGGCGTTGAAGCTTCCAGTCAGCCCTGTGTACATTATACACTCCTTTGTCTAGCTTAGGACCGAATAGGCGAGCAGTGGCGCAAAATACCATTATTCGTGATATCCCAATACCATTTATAAGTCCTATTCTTTTATAACCGCTTCATATTTTTTTAATATAATTTTTGGGAAAGAGCAAACGTTATAACTACGGAGACAACTATGTATTGTAAGGTTATGTTTTGAGGAAAGTGGATTTCTACGACTTACATTGTTTTTGTAAATTCTTGAGAAAATTTAGAGAAACAAAACAACGAAATTATTTTTCATAATTTAAAATATCATGTGATGCGGTTCATTATGTTTTCGATATATGTGAATGAAAAAAATATTTAATTTTAGCAGAGTACTAAGTACTAAGCTTTCGACTAGAACTGCTTGCTCCCCACAGTAATCAATTTAACTCACTTACAATGTGTTTTACGATCTTACATTCTAATTTATCCAACTATTAAATAATTTTGGAAATGTTTTCAATTTCCGGGCTAACAACGATAAACATCGAAATTAAAATGCATTCCCTATAAGTTGTAATAATTTTGTATTTTACCACGCTCTTAATTGTTTGCATAAATTGGTATATATATATATATATATATATATATATATATATATATACACACATATATATAGTTATAGTTATATTTAAAATCAATTCCGATCTCTTCTTATGGAAGCTGGAAACTACAGTACCCTAATTTTTAGCTTTAAGACCCCTCGGCACATTCACGTATCGTGAATTTAAAATTTCGTACAACCCTCCTGATAAAATTCATCAACGCATTTGCCTTCGTCGAATCCCTGAGGTAAATCCATTGTAAATACAAAGGAAAATTTTCATATTTCTTCCAGGAATATCTTTCTTAGTCCGCAGATCCCGTTTTCTTATCCTTCCGATACATATTCGGAACTCTTCCTATACTCGGATACTTCCTATTAGATATTACTTTGCCGTTCGTACGGCCACCCCTTTTTACGACCGAAGTAAATATCGAATAGTTATTTTCTTAAATAAATATTTTAAATTAATTTGCAGGATATCGAGATGCGTGAAGAGGGTGGGACGGCGGCGATTGTGGAATCGATCAGGGCCGGCCTTGTTTTTCAACTCAAACAATCGATCGGAGCCCCGGCAATAATGGCCAGAGAAGAAGTCATCACCAAGTACGAATTTACTTTTTTGTTTTAAATTTCATTATATTTCTATATATAATTCTCTCGATTAGTTTCATTATATAACCAGTGCCAAAAAATATCTGCTACATTTCGTATAAATTCAAGATAATGCCAGCGGTCAAAATTATGTATGTGAGTGACAATGCCGCGGAAGGAATAATTTTCAGCTAGAACACGGGATACGTACTTAGAAATTTGTTTTATTCCAATACAGGCGGCATTAGCATTAACACACACGACAGATGGGTATGGGTTAGCAATAATATCCCAAGTTTTTTATTATATCTATCCACATTGGCATCTTTGACCTTTTGGGTCGTATAAAACATAAAGCTTGACTTATAACTGTTTAACGACGTTAATCATTTGTCTAATTAGTGGCCGAGGTCGATTTTATCGTCGAAACGTCTTAACCTGTTTTAAGCAACTGATAACACCAAAGGAGGTTGTATGGACGGATCTAATAGTCATTTCTCTTAAAAATGTGTATTTATAAATGAATTATAAACAATAATGTCCATTAAACATTTGTCATTTCAGAATATGATAATAATATGGAAAATTATAAGGATTTAAAAACTTTTTTTCCTACGTATATGATAACTAATTTTTTTAGCCGTTAAATTATTATAACTTGCGGCGGGATCGCGTAATACTGTGGGATGAACCTGGGATAGCGGGGGGTGACCTATATTCAAAAATAGGTCAACGGCGACGTTCAACCAAAGATCTAATCTCAGGTTTGAATATGTGGGAAGTTACAAGATCTCCGCTGTTGTTATGTACTGCACTGGATAAACGAAGGCGACTGATATAAATGGGATTAACAGAATGCAAAAGAAACATCACATCGACAGAAGCTGAATTCGAGAAAACAAGAATCCTTTCAAGATAAAACGAATAGTAGGACAGGATTATTGGGGAGTTGGGTGAGATCCAGAACAATAAATACTTCAGTAGCTATATTGGATACAAGATCGGCAGGGAACAAATGTGTCATAACCCTAAGAGGATTAACGACACCCCAGCCTTATATAGAGGACTCCGAGTTTGTCTAAACGTCGCAAGCGAACAACACCTGGCAAAAACCTGCAGCTCGCTCGCTCGGGTTCCCCCCAAAGGCAGGAAGAACCGCGGCTAGCAGGGGTCGATCTCCTTGCGCGATCCCACCGGTAGTCAGTAATAATATAAGTTCCGGTCTCCGTCGGAAAACCTTCTATCATCGTTTGGAAAATACGGCAGTTTTTTCGATCCCGCCTGTTGCGACCGCTCGCCATCTTCAGTGGCCGTGTCTCTCTGTGTGTGTATCTTTGGTCTAGCAAAAGACCAAACCGGTGAGAGGAGACGACGAAACTGCGGTAAATTATAATCGTTCTTATTAAAAGGACCGGATAACCGGATTGAATAGTGAGTGTATTTTTTTCCGCTCAGAATGGTGCTGTCCCACATCCGCACCATCCCCGAGATCATCCTGCTCGGGAGCTGCTCGCAGGGCGTCAAGAGGCTGGCCGTGTTCTCGTTCATGGTCCGACACCCGAGAGGCACCTTCCTACATCACAACTTCGTTTGCGCTGTTCTCAACGACATGTTCGGTATACAGGCGAGGGGCGGATGCGCGTGCGCTGGACCCTACGCCCTCGATCTCATGGGCATCGACGAACACCTCGCCAACCAGTACGAAAGCGTACTCCTCGAAGACAAGTTAGTCTACATTCTAACGCTATTAGTAATTTTTGTTTTCTCTCCTGTCCCTGCTGTTACTGCTCGAGACAGGATGTTTCCTATTTACACTGGCGTGAAGTCGAGGCCGTACTAGAACGTTGTTGGCTATTCTTAAAAAATACGATTGTTTTTAAGCGATCGTCAATATTAACCGAGAAAAGAGGCTATAAAAATTTACGTCATTTTAGGGGGTGAAATGTTTCGATTTTAGTTTTCTTTAGCTTATAGCCTGGAATTCCGTACATCACGTGCAACTAAGCGAACGGTGCATTTTGCAAAAAAAGATACCGAATCATCAATATTAACAATAAACAACAATATTAGCAATTTAAATACCTTCCGGGTGAGTTTTGTTGTTCGTAAACATAGGTCGTTGTAAGACTAAGACTCTTTCTCCAGTCGGCTAGTGTGGAGCAAACGTGTTTGCAATATTATTTACGATTGTAGGTCCTTCGTTACCCCCGAGATTACTCTCGAGTCTTGAGTGAAAACTGGGTGCATCACATCTAGTCGTACCATATCAGGACGTAAGATGGTTTTAAAAAGGAATGGATTTGATGGTGCTCTGTGGTTACAGCCGGTTGGACCGCCACCACCTGCGCAGACACGAGGAACACTCCAATTACGAAATGCTGCGTCCCGGTTTCACGAGGATTTCCCTTCCGTTTTTCATGCCGGATTCCGAAATCGCTTTCGTCCTCGAAGCGCTCAAAATGGTCGCCACCGAGGGCTGGAAGCTGCTACCCCAGTACATGCTGCACCCGGAAACCGGAGAATGGAGACACCATTCCAATTTGGTAACGTTTTTTAAAAATTTCACCCACTATGCCTAACAATTTGGCTCCGTCTGGTTATGACCGTGTGACTAATTACGTTTACAGGTGTTCAGGGAGAGGAAGTGGTTGGGAGCCGTTCATTACAGGGACGGAAAAATGGCCGTCAACGAAAGACGTGTTTCAGGCGTAACGCAATGCCCCAAGGATTATGCCGATTGTTTGTACATAGCTAGGAACACGTTCAATAAAGCTCGAAAGGTAATAAGCTTCAAGAGCACCGTCACTAGATGGCTTAGCTAATAAACTGGCAATTTACAAAGTGGCAGCGAAACCGACGCTGACATACAGACCCATGTATGACCGGATAAACTCGGTTATCTTTGATATTAAGTTTGTCGAAATTCTTAGTTGTCAGATTATATTCGAAGCGTGTCGATTTTTCAGATGGCCCAGAGGTACCCGCTGGCCGATCAGTGCGCCATGTTCGATGGTGACCTCAACGAGCTGCGCTGGTTTATGCTACCCAGCGAAGCTCAAGACCTGCTACTGGGACATTCCCAGAACGTGAAACAAGATGTGCCTTTTCAACCGATCGCTCAGAACGGTGCCAGGATCACCGTGCCCCAGGTCGCCAGGCACAACAGTCTCTCCGCCCTAGATGCCAAATCACTGCCGATAAGAAGGTGATCTTTTACAAAGAATCCATAATTTATGAATAAGGCAAATAAAAAAGACTATTAAGCCTCTCTGTTCTCCAACTGTCGAGCACAGATCTATAGGAATGAAAAAAAGCATTAAGGGCTGGCAACTAAGTCACAGTTATTATGACTAGTAATTTGTAACCAATACTATTGCCAACCCATTAGTAAGGTCGTTTTGCACTTGCCATTTCGTTTTATCCACCATTCCATTCCGTATCCAAAAAATCCGTACACTTGGTTGAAGCAATTCGGTGTTTATTATTTATTTATTGGCGGGATTTCTGCTTTTTCAGTGAACTTAAACTGCCGAGGCAGAGGTCCGATTCCCAAAGCCCGACCAGGTCTCGGCATTCCCCACTGCCCAGCCAACACCTCAGGGAGCGCTGCTACAGTCTAGGGTCCGAATTGGTCCCTAAACCTCCGTCTCCAGCTACCGATCATCTCATGAAAAGACACAGACTGGTCTCCTGCGGCAGCCAGACCGATATAGCCGACAGCGATACTTCTCTCGGTAACAATAAATATCCTACCGAATATGAAATCATAGTTTGGTACAGAAATTAGGGAAGAAACTCACACTTTTCGTCATTAGTTTCTTGTATTGGTTCTTGCATTTGTTGTACAATCAGCATTTATCGTTATAAGTACAATTGTGAGATGTTATCGTCGCTCGCTTCCAATGGATAATCAAGCCACCTGATTATGACACTTTGGACGTGTATCCGGGCTACAGAGGGATCTCTACGCCAGTGGCGTTTAAGCCGTCGTGGGGGATGACGGGGAGAGGGATTCAACGAGTGAATTAGCGAAACCGGAATGAAACTTTCGGTAGCGACTCTCGGTATGTTGACATCGTGGTGAATGGTGCGATTTGAAACTGAGGATCGGAATCTCCGGATGCGAGCGATTTTGGATGTCACGGTGAAACCCCATAGTTCTATACCGTATGTCCTTGTCGGTTTCACAATATATCTTTTTCGGTGTATTACGGTCTAATATTTATTTGTTTAACAGGCGAATCGGAAACTAATAGAACGAACTCACCGATGTTAGTCACTACGAACTCGCCTGAACATTTACACGTAAGTAAAATAATGTTTATTTGATCGACCGTATTAAATTTTGTATAATCAATAAATCCGCGGATTGTCCGAATATTTATTAAATACGACGCATTACGAATGTGCGTATCGAGTAACGAATGGGTTAGAATACACCCGGAATGCCACGGATGTTATTTCGTAACTTAGTGACAAGTAGAGATTACCGATCTCTTGCGGAAGCGCGCGGATAATAAATGAGGGGGGAAAAATGTAAAAAGATCGGATTCCGGACAACGTTCCGATTTTGTGTTTTAGGCTTACATGCAAGGCGTGACGAAGGAATTGGCGACGGAAATAAAGTCGGAACTGCGCGAAGTAATAGCCAAGGTGGAGGACGTGTTGTCCGAGACGGGGGAGGTGGATCACTCGACACCGAGCAGGGCCCAGGAAAAAGGTAGCGTCGATTCGGGAGCGATGAGCGCGATAGTGTCTACCACCACACCCAACCAGCTGATCGCCCACCGTCCCCACGATATTATGCTCATCCCCAACCCCAACTACCCGCCGGCGACACCCAGTCTCTACGTCACCCAGATATCCGAACCGGCGGCCCAACCCAAGCAGGAGTCAATATCGGCGGACAAATTTTCCGAATACCTAGCCGAACTGACCACCGAGATGGTATCCGAAATGAAATCCGAGTTCAGGGAAATGGTCAGCGCCGTCGACGAACTGATATCCCCCAACGGCGATTCGCATAAGGTCGTCCAAGAGCCCGCCGCCGAACGGGCATGCTGTAACGCCAAACACCACCAGCCGGCCCTCGAACCCCCTTCAGAAGACAACCGCCAAATCGACCAGAACAGCAACAACCGAGACACCAAAAGAGCGATCCGCCACGGCGAAAACAACAACAACAAATATTCCAAGACGGAAGCCTTGAAGAAACAAATTTTTCCCAAACCCTGCTGGCATTGCCCTCCGAAAAATATTTGGAAGCCCACCTACGAGGTAGGCTATGAAAAACATTTCATCGCCCCCTAGTTTTGTACTTCGGGACTCTTTATTACCTTATTTGCATTGAGATACTTGTTGCAATATGCGCACTGGGACATAACTCGGTTAACACTGGGTTTACGAGCGTTTCTTATGACGTATACCGTAGAGAAGGTATTCCGCGAAGAGAATTTAAAAAAAAACTGTTGAAAAAAATAAACTCCGATATATATTACCCTCGTTGAAGGGATGAAAGCGGTTAAAAGAAATGGGAAGAAATGGGGGGTTCCGTTTTTCGTAATTTCTCTACTGAAATGCGTCATTTTGACGCGTCCCATAAACCCGGTGTTAACGCCGAAAATGCTCTGTAAAGTAATTCGCAAATCCGCTACAGACTTATGGTTCTATATCGAGTTATATTAGCAACGCTTAAACGATTTCATTTATTTTTTCAGGCGGTAAACGAATTCGATATGATACACGACGGCGACCGTATACTTGTTGGCCTATCCGGCGGAAAAGATTCCTTGTCTTTACTCCATACACTCCACCAATATCAGCATTACGCTAAATCAAAGAAGATAAATTTTGAATTGGGAGCGGCTACTGTGGATCCCGGCAGTTCTGCGTACGACCCGCGGCCCCTAAAGCCCTATTTGAGCACACTCGGGATTGAATATTTCTATGAAGAACAATGTACGTGCTATAAGAAGTGTTGTACGGTCAAATTTTGTTTCATACTGATTTTTTTAGCTCGGGCTTCAGCATAGCTCGCTCTACAATCCTATCTAAGAAAATGAGATAGGGATGTGATGGTCTGTAATTGTAATTAATTATAGTTTAGAATACCTGTTTTGTGGTTTGCGAGGGGTTGGAATACTATAGATTTCGTGTGTTTCTATCTCCTCTCGCCGGTTTGGTCTTTTGCTAGACCAGTTTCTCTTTAAATGAACTAAATTGTTGCTTTCCCTTTAAATAAAAATTATTAGATATAGATTAACTAGCGCCACCCTGAGTGTGGTGGGGAAATGTACTGAACTAAAGTTCGTTAGGTGCACTTGCACCGAAAACTAGCGCCCCCTGAGGGTGGTGCGGACATGTACTTAACTAAAGTTCGTTGGGTGCACTTCCACCGATAAACTACCGCCCCCTGAGGGTGGTGCGGAAATGTACTTAACTAAAGTTCGTTGGGTGCACTTGCACCGATAAACTAGCGACCCCTGAGGGTGGTGCGGACATGTACTTAACTAAAGTTCGTTGGGTGCACTTCCACCGATAAACTAGCGCCCCCTGAGGGTGGTGCGGAAATGTACTCAACTAAAGTTCGTTGGGTGCACTTCCACCGATAAACTAGCGCCCCCTGGAATAACACCGCTAGTGAAAAATATTTTACGAATTATTTTCATTCCGTGAATTTGTTTTGACAGCGGACGAATAAATTTGATTTGTTTAAATTTGAGCCATTTTTTTATTTGTTCCAGCAATACTGTCCCAAGCTTCCAAGACAAATTGCAAATCGATTTGCAGTTTCTGTAGTAGAATGAAACGAGGAAGGTTGTATTCCACTGCAAGACAACATGGGTATAATGTATTAGCCCTTGGGCAGCACCTGGATGATTTAGCCGAGAGTTTTTTAATGTCTTCATTTCACAATGGACGACTTCGTTCGATGAAAGCAAACTATTATGTCAGGTTAATTATTTTGGAATATCTTTTATTTTTTAAACTCCACATGGAAGTTCTTAATGATAATATTTTTGTAATTTAAATATTGCTTAGTGTTTTATGTTTGCTGTTTTCTTATTAGCATAACACATTGTTTTATGTTCAATATAAATTGCATTACAGGGAAAGAGACTTGAGGGTAATAAGACCATTTGTATATGTGAGGGAAAGATCTTTGAGACAATTTGCAGAATCTAGGCACCTACCGATAATACCTGAAAATTGTCCAGCGTGTTTTCATGCTCCTAAGGTAACTTACAACTTTTAGTATAGCCATTATATGAGGTTGAGGAGTCATTAATGCCTATGCATTATATTCATAAAAATTGATTATAAAAACTAAATTCTTACAGTTTTAAATCATTATTTTCCTATTAATAGTTCCTCATTTTACTTATAGGAAAGACACAGGATGAAACAATTATTGGCCCAACAGGAGATTTTATTTCCTAGGCTGTTCTTATCCCTTCGTACTGCTATCAAACCACTGATCAGTTTGAGGTACACAGGCGAAGAAAACAATAGGACACTGTCTGAAAATGTTGCTTCCAGTGACTCGGTCGATGAGGAATGTGATTTATAAGGTTGATATTATTAAACCTAATGTAAAATGTGATACATATTTTGTTTATCCGAAGCGGATTATTATTTACCAAAATGTGAGCTCAGTACGCGTTTACTGATTTATATTAAACACTCAGGATTAGCATATAACAAAATTTTAAGGAGTACTGAGTAAAAATAAAGTAGGTTATCCTTCCATTTAGAAAAGAAAAAACCAAGACTGTTCCATATAAGGCTTAATTGTTAAAGTACATTATCGCAACTTCTAAAAAACTAAAAATCTAGTTCTATAAGACTAGTGAGATGGTGAAGTTGGGATTTTTATATGGTCAGATACCTCATTAATTTTGGTGATTATTAATATCGAAGAGTAATAAAAAAATATTTAAATCGTTGAAGGTAACCTTAAATACAAATATTATATATAAGTACGCTGTTATATATTTATAAAACACAAATTTGGATATAATGAAATTTAACAATAATTAAATAGTTCAAATACTCATGTTTTGAGTGGTTTTATTTAAAGATCAACTTTTTTTTGTTAATAATATCTTTCTGTTTACTCGTATATTTTTCCAGCAATTTGCATCTATGTATAAATTTGGAAAGACATTTTAATATAGGTAATATAGTTCACCCCTTGTTTCATTTTTTTTCAATACCTGTCATAAATTTGTCTTAGTTAATAGTATGGGAGGTAGCACATTTTATTCTGATTTTATTAAAAACCATCAGTTTTAGGTATAATAATCGATAAATATTTATATGTGGAAGTTGTAGAACAAACCAATAGTTACTGACTAAAGATATACTGACTGTGTAAAGATGTAAATGCATATATTATATCAAGCACTTTTCTTACATTTCAACTTAGCTGATTGTAAAATAGAAGAATGTAATGTTAAATTTATTCAGAATTGTAAACAATGTATTATTTAAGAAACTCATATTTTGTTAACATTACAGTAAAGTACGGTTAGTATATTTTTTAATCAATCAACCGTTCCTCCTAAATATTTATTGATACCTAATGAATTTTAGATCACACTTGTTTGTAAAATGGTTTTATACGTTCTGATTTAATTTCATCGGCAGTTTTGATATTTCAGACCTAAGAATGCCTTGTAATTGCTTAAGTGATTCCTTTAATTGATGTATAAGAGTGATTTGCTAATCTAATCACTATTAGTGACATTATTAGGGACACATAAAGTGACCTTATATTTTAATAGATAAATTGTACATTTTAATGTAATGTTCAACCACTTTCATCTCCAAATTTCCTTTGTATATCACGAAAATTTATGGTACTGGAATGAAAAGCAAGTATTTTTAAATTTCAGTTTTGTTTATATATTATTTAAAGTTATTATATTGTTAGATTAACCTTATACCTCTTTCAACAACTCATTTTGTTTTATGCAATTGGATTCTTTACTTTCCTTATATATAAATTTATATTTATACAAGATTGCTTAATTGCTATACAATACATGTAAATCTAGCATTGAAGTTATTTTTTTCATCATTCTCTCATTCGTATGTATTTTATCTCAAACTAATTGAAAATATTAACTATGGTTTAAATTATCATTATATATATATATATATATATATATATATATATATATATATATATATATACACACATATACACACACACACACACATGAACAATTCATTCTTAGAACGTTTTTATTTATAGAGTTAAAATTATTTTTTTAATTTCATCTATTAATTCAGACAGTTTGTTTTGTGATAAATAAGTTGATCCATATGATCATTATATTTATGATGAGGTTCCTATGGCAATACATTTCATTTTGTACTTAATATTTACATCACACATTACAATCACTAATTGAAAGTTACTATTGACGCCTTAGCCTTAATGTGTACAAATAATTAGGATTGGGTTCTATAAATGTCCCATATTATTGTATTAACAAGAATAATTTGCTTATTTGATTAATTGGCATTACATTTTCACACTAGTTTATAAACATTTCCCATAGAAGTATTTATACTTATAATGCTTTTATATCTTATTTATCCAATGCTTATTGAAGAAATAAAATGTATAAGTGCATTAAACTGATCTATAATATATATTTATATAATCATGTTGACTTTTATTTATAATATTATTGAATATTTAATTATTTATCTTTGTTATTGAGTTAGAGAAACACATAATACAATTATTAGCTCATATATACAAATATTAACAGTTTATATCCAGTTTATATTTACACATGTTTACACAGTTTCATTTATGATGTAACTATAATTTCTGTCTGAAATGTGTGCTAATATTCCATACTGGAATGTTGCACACTCCTAGCTAAGCTGTAGAACAATTGGGTATATCCGAAAGGATACTTTCCAATATATTTGTAACTGAATATAATGTATTACATTTAATATAAAGGGTCAATCATAAGAGAATGGATAAAACTAATTATCATTACATATTAATATGTATTTAGTGACATTTGGTATAAGACTGTTTATTATATGATTTCTGTAAATAATAGTTTAAAACTATTTATTTTTCAGTATGTATTGGAATGTTAAATGTTACATAATAATGATAAAATTTCATTCTGAATATGATAATTAATTCTAACACTGATGTGCCAATTATAAATCTTGTCCCAAATTAAAGGAATGTATATGCATACACATTGTAACATGTTTCAAATAGGTATGCGCAATCATTTTGACTTACATAATTTCAGTTTTTAATGTACGCATATTCTTTAGAATAATGATTTTCATATGGTACTTTTTGTATTTAGCCTTATTGTTGGTGTATCTGTACTGATACGAGTAATTAAGAAAAATCATACAGCCTTCAGAAAAACAGTGCTTTATATATGTATGTTTTAAAAATAAATATACTATTTTCTGAGCATAAGAGATAGCAATGAAATTGTCATTCATGATAATCAAAAAAAGTAAAATGTATTTAACGTAGTAGTAAAGTTAGAAAAATTATTTCAATACATTGTTGAAATGCTCAATATATATCACGTTATAAATTGTTTCAGAGAGTTACACTTATATCAAATTTGTATTATTACCATTTGTATATACTATTGGAATTAAAGAATTGAGAGTTAATTATGTGTCTTTCCAAACCAGGTATTTCAAAAATATAGAACATTTTCCATAACTAATAGATACGATACCATTTGCAGTCACTGTTCCTAAGGACTATTTAACTGAAGTAAATGAACATTGAAAACTGCATTTGAATACTAATCAACAGGTCCATAGTAAATTAATACAGTAATTAATTAATACATTACATAAATAAATACACTGGATATTAATAAAGTAGACGCAAGATGCTCCAACTATAGTGATTTGTTGAATGCTTGAATGAACGTTTTCATCAAAACGAGAATAAAACTGAACAATACCAAGGATTAATAAACCTCAAGAATAATGAAATTAATGCTTTCTGTAGACTTGTGTCTACATTCAAATGAACTTAAACTTTAGATTGCAGGGTATCAATAAGACTATCGTTGGCATAATAATTTGGGCATTTGAAGCAAAATTACAAATATCTTATCGAGATATCGGTCCCGAAATCTTCAGATTTAAAAAATTTAAAAAAGGAAAAGAATTTTTAAAAATTAATTAAAGGAAACGCTTATTTCTGTCAATTTCAAGCGAGAATTGGGACCATCTGTTTGTCCCAAAAATTGACCGTAACCATAGATCAATTGAAGATATTCATTTTAAACACTAAATTTGTTTCTTGAAATTGAATTTACAATGTCTAACCCAAATAGAGGTATGTTGCATTAATTAATAAGAATAATGTAGAAAAAGAGGGATATTTGTGTTCTATATAAGAATGATAATATTATTGTCCACATTGGATTAATTCCAATACTGATATCACGTCGCCTAGCTATCGACCGGTTTTCCATTCGATATATCCTATCCGATATTTTCTACCAGAAATTAGGTTCTGGGATCAGTTTACGGAAGTTCGAAGGACATAGTTACAAAGAAAAGATTACAAATAAATAAAGGGATTAGAAACCAGTAAAGGATTGGTTAGAAAGGTCATTTGAAGGACAGTAGTCCTCAACATTAGTCTTCAACTTATTAGACGAGATAAACTTAAGCCTTAAAACCTTCATAATTTAATTGACATGTCGCAACATTGTTTGAAATTACTCATTTTGTATTACTTGACACATACTTATTTATTTATTGTAGGATACTCTGAGGAACGTTTCCCGCATAATCGACGGTCATCCGTGTGTGCGGAGTCATACTCCCCGGAAGGCAAGATATTTACTGAGGCAATTAATATATGTACTTGACTTGATTCATAAGTAATCGAATATATATACACATATACTGTAGGTTCGTGATGTTTCTGTCTCCTCTCGCTGGTTTAGTCTTTTGCTAGACCGGTTTCGGCCGCTCGCCATCTTCAGTAGCGGTGTTAGTCACTGTTAGCACTTTGGATGTTTTTTGGGGTGTTCTGTTATTGTTATTGGGGGTTATGTTTGTCTTCGGATTTTGTTAATCCGTTTTCTAAGTGTGAGTCAGATTATCGGAAGGGGATGGTGTGATGGTTGGGCGGGTGTGATCCTTTAAGAGGATTATAGGTGTAAATATCGCGTCAGTCTGGGAATTAATTTTCTCATTTATAATGTTGCTTTTCTTATGCTTGAAGATTTCCAGGTTTTCTGTAATATCTAATTCGTTTCCTTTTTTGCCTGGGTGTAATAACTTTAATGAAATTACAGCCCAATTGGGGCCCAATTTAATGAAGCCCAAAATTGGGGTTTTTAGACTAAAAAATGCGGTTTTTAAGCCCAAAAATTTTTTAGGCGCAAAATCGGCCAAAAATGGCGTTTTCAGGCCAAAAATGAGGTTTTAATGCCTAAAAATGGGGTTTTTACGCCAAAAATTGGCCCAAAAAAGCGGTTTATAGGCCATAATTGGCCCAAAAATGCTGTTTTCAGGTCAAAAATTGAACCAAAAATGCGTTTTATAGGCCCAAAATTCCCCGAAAAATGGGGTTTTTAGGCGCAAAATTGACACAAAAATGTGGTTTTTAAGCCCAAAATTGACACAAAAATGTGGTATGTAGGCCTACATTTGGCACAAAAATGAGGTTTTTTGACACAAAAATGCGGTTTTTAGACCGCAAAATGTGGTTTTTAGGCGCAAAATTGACACAAAAATGTGGTATGTAGGCCTACATTTGGCACAAAAATGAGGTTTTTTGACACAAAAATGCGGTTTTTAGACCGCAAAATGTGGTTTTTAGGCGCAAAATTGACACAAAAATGTGGTATGTAGGCCTACATTTGGCCCAAAAATGAGGTTTTTTGACACAAAAATGCGGTTTTTATGCGCAAAATTGACACAAAAATGTGGTATGTAGGCCTACATTTGGCCAAAAAATGAGGTTTTTTGACCCAAAAATGCGGTTTTTAGACCGAAAAATGGGGTTTTTAGGCGCAAAATTGGGCAAAAAATGTGGTTTTTAGGCCCCAAAATGATGTTTTTAGGCGCAAAATCGCCCAAAAATGCGGTTTGTAGGCTAAAAATGGGGGTTTTTAGACCAAAAAATGCGGTTTTTAAGCTCAAAAATGAAGCTTTTAGGCGCAAAATTGACCAAAAAATGGGGTATTCAGGCCCAAAAATGCGGTTTTTAGGCGCAAAATCGCCCAAAAATGGGGTTTTTAGGCCCAAAAATGGGGTTTTTAGGCCCAAAAATGGGGTTTTTAGGCCCAAAAATGGGGTTTTTAGGCCAAAAAAGGGGTTCTTAGGCCAAAAATGGGGTTTTTAGTCGCTAAATTAGCCAAAAAGGTGGTTTTAAGGCCATAAATTGGCCCAAAAATGGGGTTTTTAAGTCCAAAATTGACACAATAATGTGGTTTTTTAGCCCAAAATTGACACAAAAATGTGGTATGTAGGATTAAATTGGCCCAAAAATGCTGTTTTTAGACCGAAAAATGGGGTTTTTAGGCGAAAAAATGGGGTTTTTAGGCCCATAATTGATCCAAAAATGCAGTTTTTAGTCCAAAAATTGGCCCAAAAATGCTTTTTTCACGTTAAAAATTAGCCAAAAAATGCGGTTTACAGGCCATAATTGGCCCAAAAATGCTGTTTTCAGGCGCAAAATTGGCCTAAAATGGGGTTTTTAGGCCCTAAATTCAACCCGCCGTTTCAGTGGAAAGTGTAGCTCATATTAATACACTTGTGGGTGCAATATGGGGCCGATATCTGAAAATTTTCGAAAACCTAAATTTTCGATTTCCGACCCTCCTTTAGGGGCAAGTGTAGCTCACATTAATACACTTGTGGGTGCAATATGGGGCCGATATCTGAAAATTTTCGAAAACCTAAATTTTCGATTTCCGACCCCTCCTTTTAGGGGCAAGTGTAGCTCACATTAATACACTTGTGGGTGCAATATGGGGCCGATATCTGAAAATTTTCGAAAAACCTAAATTTTCGATTTCCGACCCCTCCTTTTAGGGGCAAGTGTAGCTCACATTAATACACTTGTGGGTGCAATATGGGGCCGATATCTGAAAATTTTCGAAAAACCTAAATTTTCGATTTCCGACCCCTCCTTTTAGGGGCAAGTGTAGCTCACATTAATACACTTGTGGGTGCAATATGGGGCCGATATCTGAAAATTTTCGAAAAACCTAAATTTTCGATTTCCGACCCTCCTTTTAGGGGCAAGTGTAGCTCACATTAATACACTTGTGGGTGCAATATGGGGCCGATATCTGAAAATTTTCGAAAAACCTAAATTTTCGATTTCCGACCCCTCCTTTTAGGGGCAAGTGTAGCTCACATTAATACACTTGTGGGTGCAATATGGGGCCGATATCTGAAAATTTTCGAAAAACCTAAATTTTCGATTTCCGACCCTCCTTTTAGGGGCAAGTGTAGCTCACATTAATACACTTGTGGGTGCAATATGGGGCCGATATCTGAAAATTTTCGAAAAACCTAAATTTTCGATTTCCGACCCCTCCTTTTAGGGGCAAGTGTAGCTCACATTAATACACTTGTGGGTGCAATATGGGGCCGATATCTGAAAATTTTCGAAAAACCTAAATTTTCGATTTCCGACCCTCCTTTAGGGGCAAGTGTAGCTCACATTAATACACTTGTGGGTGCAATATGGGGCCGATATCTGAAAATTTTCGAAAACCTAAATTTTCGATTTCCGACCCTCCTTTTAGGGGCAAGTGTAGCTCACATTAATACACTTGTGGGTGCAATATGGGGCCGATATCTGAAAATTTTCGAAAACCTAAATTTTCGATTTCCGACCCTCCTTTTAGGGGCAAGTGTAGCTCACATTAATACACTTGTGGGTGCAATATGGGGCCGATATCTGAAAATTTTCGAAAAACCTAAATTTTCGATTTCCGACCCCTCCTTTTAGGGGCAAGTGTAGCTCACATTAATACACTTGTGGGTGCAATATGGGGCCGATATCTGAAAATTTTCGAAAAACCTAAATTTTCGATTTCCGACCCTCCTTTTAGGGGCAAGTGTAGCTCACATTAATACACTTGTGGGTGCAATATGGGGCCGATATCTGAAAATTTTCGAAAACCTAAATTTTCGATTTCCGACCCTCCTTTTAGGGGCAAGTGTAGCTCACATTAATACACTTGTGGGTGCAATATGGGGCCGATATCTGAAAATTTTCGAAAAACCTAAATTTTCGATTTCCGACCCTCCTTTTAGGGGCAAGTGTAGCTCACATTAATACACTTGTGGGTGCAATATGGGGCCGATATCTGAAAATTTTCGAAAAACCTAAATTTTCGATTTCCGACCCTCCTTTTAGGGGCAAGTGTAGCTCACATTAATACACTTGTGGGTGCAATATGGGGCCGATATCTGAAAATTTTCGAAAAACCTAAATTTTCGATTTCCGACCCTCCTTTTAGGGGCAAGTGTAGCTCACATTAATACACTTGTGGGTGCAATATGGGGCCGATATCTGAAAATTTTCGAAAAACCTAAATTTTCGATTTCCGACCCCTCCTTTTAGGGGCAAGTGTAGCTCACATTAATACACTTGTGGGTGCAATATGGGGCCGATATCTGAAAATTTTCGAAAAACCTAAATTTTCGATTTCCGACCCCTCCTTTTAGGGGCAAGTGTAGCTCACATTAATACACTTGTGGGTGCAATATGGGGCCGATATCTGAAAATTTTCGAAAACCTAAATTTTCGATTTCCGACCCCTCCTTTTAGGGGCAAGTGTAGCTCACATTAATACACTTGTGGGTGCAATATGGGGCCGATATCTGAAAATTTTCGAAAAACCTAAATTTTCGATTTCCGACCCTCCTTTTAGGGGCAAGTGTAGCTCACATTAATACACTTGTGGGTGCAATATGGGGCCGATATCTGAAAATTTTCGAAAAACCTAAATTTTCGATTTCCGACCCCTCCTTTTAGGGGCAAGTGTAGCTCACATTAATACACTTGTGGGTGCAATATGGGGCCGATATCTGAAAATTTTCGAAAAACCTTATTTTTCGATTTCCGGCCCTCCTTTTAGGGGCAAGTGTAGCTCACATTAATACACTTGTGGGTGCAATATGGGGCCGATATCTGAAAATTTTCGAAAAACCTAAATTTTCGATTTCCGACCCCTCCTTTTAGGGGCAAGTGTAGCTCACATTAATACACTTGTGGGTGCAATATGGGGCCGATATCTGAAAATTTTCGAAAAACCTAAATTTTCGATTTCCGACCCCTCCTTTTAGGGGCAAGTGTAGCTCACATTAATACACTTGTGGGTCCAATATGGGGCCGATATCTGAAAATTTTCGAAAAACCTAAATTTTCGATTTCCGACCCCTCCTTTTAGGGGCAAGTGTAGCTCACATTAATACACTTGTGGGTGCAATATGGGGCCGATATCTGAAAATTTTCGAAAAACCTAAATTTTCGATTTCCGACCCCTCCTTTTAGGGGCAAGTGTAGCTCACATTAATACACTTGTGGGTGCAATATGGGGCCGATATCTGAAAATTTTCGAAAAACCTAAATTTTCGATTTCCGACCCCCTTTTAGGGGCAAGTGTAGCTCACATTAATACACTTGTGGGTGCAATATGGGGCCGATATCTGAAAATTTTCGAAAAACCTAAATTTTCGATTTCCGACCCTCCTTTTAGGGGCAAGTGTAGCTCACATTAATACACTTGTGGGTGCAATATGGGGCCGATATCTGAAAATTTTCGAAAAACCTAAATTTTCGATTTCCGACCCCTCCTTTTAGGGGCAAGTGTAGCTCACATTAATACACTTGTGGGTGCAATATGGGGCAAATCTGAGAAAATTTTCGAAAAACCTAAATTTTCGATTTCCGACCCCTCCTTTTAGGGGCAAGTGTAGCTCACATTAATACACTTGTGGGTGCAATATGGGGCCGATATCTGAAAATTTTCGAAAAACCTAAATTTTCGATTTCCGGGCCGTCCTTTTAGGGGCAAGTGTAGCTCACATTAATACACTTGTGGGTGCCATATGGGGCAGATATCTGAAAATTTTCGAAAAACCTAAATTTTCGATTTCCGACCCCTCCTTTTAGGGGCAAGTGTAGCTCACATTAATACACTTGTGGGTGCAATATGGGTCCGATATCTGAAAATTTTCGAAAAACCTAAATTTTCGATTTCCGACCCCTCCTTTTAGGGGCAAGTGTAGCTCACATTAATACACTTGTGGGTGCAATATGGGGCCGATATCTGAAAATTTTCGAAAAACCTAAATTTTCGATTTCCGACCCTCCTTTTAGGGGCAAGTGTAGCTCACATTAATACACTTGTGGGTGCAATATGGGGCCGATATCTGAAAATTTTCGAAAAACCTAAATTTTCGATTTCCGACCCCACCTTTTAGGGGTTTTTAAGCCCAAAATTGACACAAAAATGTGGTATGTAGGCCTACATTTGGCCCAAAAATGAGGTTTTTTGACCCAAAAATGAGGTTTTTTGACACAAAAATGCGGTTTTTAGACCGAAAAATGGGTTTTAGGCGCAAAATTGACACAAAAATGTGGTATGTAGGCCTAAATTTGGCCCAAAAATGAGGTTTTTTGACACAAAAATGCGGTTTTTATGCGCAAAATTGACACAAAAATGTGGTATGTAGGCCTACATTTGGCCAAAAAATGAGGTTTTTTGACCCAAAAATGCGGTTTTTAGACCGAAAAATGGGGTTTTTAGGCGCAAAATTGGGCAAAAAATGTGGTTTTTAGGCCCCAAAATGATGTTTTTAGGCCCAAAATTGACCGAAAAATGCGGTTTGTAGGCTAAAAATGGGGGTTTTTAGACCAAAAAATGCGGTTTTTAAGCTCAAAAATGAAGCTTTTAGGCGCAAAATTGACCAAAAAATTGGCCCAAAATGCGGTTTTAGGCTGGCCAAAATGCGTTTTATGGTCCAAAATTGGAAAAATTGGTTTTAAGGCCCAAAAATGGGGTTTTTAGGCCAAAAAAGGGGTTCTTAGGCCAAAAATGGGGTTTTTAGTCGCTAAATTAGCCAAAAAGGTGGTTTTAAGGCCATAAATTGGCCCAAAAATGGGGTTTTTAAGTCCAAAATTGACACAATAATGTGGTTTTTAGCCCAAAATTGACACAAAAATGTGGTATGTAGGCCTAAAATTGGCCCAAAAATGCTGTTATTAGACCGAAGAATGGGGTTTTTAGGCGCAAAAATGGGGTTTTAGCCCAGAAATAGGGTTTTTAGGCCCATAATTGATCCAAAAATGCGGTTTTTAGTCCAAAAATTGGCCCAAAAATGCTTTTTTCACGTTAAAAATTAGCCAAAAAATGCGGTTTACAGGCCATAATTGGCCCAAAAATGCTGTTTTCAGGGCGTGTAGCTCAAAATTGACCGATATCTGAAAATTTTCGAAAAACCTAAATTTTCGATTTTCCTTTTAGGGGCAAGTGTAGCTCACATTAATACACTTGTGGGTGCAATATGGGGCCGATATCTGAAAATTTTCGAAAAACCTAAATTTTCGATTTCCGACCCCTCCTTTTAGGGGCAAGTGTAGCTCACATTAATACACTTGTGGGTGCAATATGGGGCCGATATCTGAAAATTTTCGAAAAACCTAAATTTTCGATTTCCGACCCCTCCTTTTAGGGGCAAGTGTAGCTCACATTAATACACTTGTAGGTGCAATATGGGGCCGATATCTGAAAATTTTCGAAAAACCTAAATTTTCGATTTCCGGGCCGTCCTTTTAGGGGCAAGTGTAGCTCACATTAATACACTTGTGGGTGCCATATGGGGCCGATATCTGAAAATTTTCGAAAAACCTAAATTTTCGATTTCCGACCCCTCCTTTTAGGGGCAAGTGTAGCTCACATTAATACACTTGTGGGTGCAATATGGGGCCGATATCTGAAAATTTTCGAAAAACCTAAATTTTCGATTTCCGACCCCTCCTTTTAGGGGCAAGTGTAGCTCACATTAATACACTTGTGGGTGCAATATGGGGCCGATATCTGAAAATTTTCGAAAAACCTAAATTTTCGATTTCCGACCCCTCCTTTTAGGGGCAAGTGTAGCTCACATTAATACACTTGTGGGTGCAATATGGGGCCGATATCTGAAAATTTTCGAAAAACCTAAATTTTCGATTTCCGACCCCTCCTTTTAGGGGCAAGTGTAGCTCACATTAATACACTTGTGGGTGCAATATGGGGCCGATATCTGAAAATTTTCGAAAAACCTAAATTTTCGATTTCCGACCCCTCCTTTTAGGGCAAGTGTAGCTCACATTAATACACTTGTGGGTGCAATATGGGGCCGATATCTGAAAATTTTCGAAAAACCTAAATTTTCGATTTCCGACCCCTCCTTTTAGGGGTAAGTGTAGCTCACATTAATACACTTGTGGGTGCAATATGGGGCCGATATCTGAAAATTTTCGAAAAACCTAAATTTTCGATTTCCGACCCCTCCTTTTAGGGGCACGTGTATTTTTTTTGGCGTGAAAAAAGCATTTTTGGGCCAATTTTTCCTAAAACCCCCAATTTTTGGTCAATTTTGGGCCTAAAAACCCCAATTACGGGTCTAAAACTTATTTTTGGGCCAATTCTAGGCCTAAAATCCGCATTTTTGCCCATTTTGAGCCTAAAAAACCTATTTTACGGTCTTAAACCGCATTTTTTGGTCTAAAAACCGTATTTTTGGGCCAATTTTAGGCATAAATACCTCATTTTTGTGTCAATTTTGGGCTTAAAAACCACATTTTTGGACAATTTTGCGCCTAAAAACATCATTTTTGAGCTTAAAAACCCCATTTGTGGTCTAAAAACCCCCCTTTTTTGGCCTAAAAACCGCATTTTTCGGACAATTTTGGGCCTAATAACATAATTTTTGGGCCTAAAAACCGCATTTTTTGCCCGATTTTGCGCCTAAAAACCCCATTTTTCGGTCTAAAAACCGCATTTTTGGGTCAAAAAACCTCATTTTTGGGCCAAATGTAGGCCTACATACCACATTTTTGTGTCAATTTTGGGCTTAAAAACCATATTTTTGTGTCAATTTTGCGCCTAAAAACCCCATTTTTCGAGGAATTTTGGGCCTATAAAACGCATTTTTGGGCCAATTTTTGGCCTGAAAACAGCATTTTTGGGGCAATTATGGCCTATAAATCGCATTTTTGGGCCAATTTTTGGCGTAAAAACCCCATTTTTGGGCATTAAAACCGCATTTTTTGGCCTAAAAACCCCATTTTCGGGCCTGAAAACCCCATTTTTTGGCCGATTTTGCGCCTAAAAAATTTTTGGGCTTAAAAACCGCATTTTTTAGTCTAAAAACCCCAATTTTGGGCTTCATTAAATTGGGCCCCAATTGGGCTGGAATTTCATTAAAGTTATTACACCCAGGCAAAAAAGGAAAAGAATTAGATATTATAGAAAACCTGGAAATCTTCAAACATAAGAAAAGCAACATTATAAATGAGAAAATTAATTCCCAGAGTGAAACAATATTTACACCTATAATCCTCTTAATGGATCACACCCGCCCAACCATCCTACCATCCCCTTCCGACAATCTGACTCACACTTAGAAAACGGATTAACAAAATCCGAAGACAAACATAACCCCCAATAACAATAACAGAACACATATATATAAACGACTGACATACTGACAAACATTACAGTACATGTGAAAGTGACAGTGCAGTGAGGATGCCCAAAAAACATCCAAAGTGCTAACAGTGACTAACACCGCTACTGAAGATGGCGAGCAGCCGAAACCGGTCTAGCAAAAGACCAAACCAGCGAGAGGAGACAGAAACATCACGAACCTACAGTATTCCAACCCTCGCAGACCACAAAACAGGTATATCAAATTATACACATATATACGTCATGGGTGGAAGGAGAAGTCCCCAGAGTATTAAGAACATAAAAGATTCGACAAAGCCCATTGTCGATTATTAGAGTTGCGACTGGTTGTTGAGTTTGATATCGTGATCAGTCGTCTGGTGTTTGGATTCGATTATTGTGGTTTTTTCGTTAAATATAAATTCGTTCTTGAAAAACGAATTTTTTGATTCGCGACAAATTTAACTTATATTTATTTCTTTATTCATCGATGAGGCTAGAGTTCCTTAAAATATCATTAAAAGGACCACGCGAAACGGAAGATATCTATAAACCATTTCGTATACCGTATATTCTTGGTACTAGAAATGATCCTAGAAGGCAATAAGATTCGATAAATATCTGTAATTACACTGATGCCTGATATGATCTATAATTTTGTCTGTAATTTTAGATCCGCTTCAAGAAATCCGAAGAACAAAAAAAATGGCTTACTAGTGAAATAAAGAAATTTCTCTTATTTAGAAACATGGAAAGAGTAAGTTAAAATGTTAATTGAAAGTTACTGTAGTATTTTCGAAGGTTAACATTCTATTTGAACCTCATTAAAAAAAAGGGATGAGCGCGTGAAAATTGTTAAGTTTATATATTGGCGATTTTATTCAGGTATTAAATTAATAGAGATTAACATGAGGAATGAAAGGAGGAAACATTGAAGGGTTACAAAGGTAGTATTCAATTATGAAAATGCCAAATCCAAATTAGTCTTAAAAAAATGCCTTTCAGTTTCTCGTCTCGCTTGCAAATTGTTGGTAACCTCCCAAAACTACAATTGAACCATCTCCGTTATAAATATAGTTCGATAGTTCGCCTTCGAGTGTTCAATTCTTTGCAGGAACCGCTGCGTAAAATTGTGGACGCCATCGGGAAAAAGAAAGTAGTACCGAGGGAAGTTGTAATTGAAGAAGGGGAGCTTGACGACAGGATGTACATTATACAAAAGTAAGAAAGAAGAATAATATAAAACAGTAAGGGATAAATCCCAATTGACGTTCCCACCATTGATATAGCGTTCGACGTATATCGATATATGTTCTCCAATCCTATCGGTGAGCGACGTTGATATTATATTTTCAGGGGTTTATTCCACGAGTACAAAAACCGAAACGAATTGGTGGGTAGGCATAGGGGGGGTCATTTCGGCGAGCTGGCTCTGTTGTACGATCGGCCACGGGCGACCAGTCTAGTCGCCGGCACTAGCGGAATTATCTGGCTGCTCGACAGGGCCACTTACCGCCGCCTCCTATCTCAATACGGACTCGGCAAACAGGAACTGCTCCGCCAAATACCCTTTTTCTCCGCCGCCAACGTAAGAAACTAATTTCAAACTAGGCTAAAGTTTCAGTATAGGTAAATAAAAGTTATGCCGACAATTATCCCCATTTCTCAGCGTCTCAAGATACTGTAAATATAAAATTTAAATATATTTCTTTAGAGTGACGAAAGGATAAACCTCGTGGAAGCGCTCGTGCCCCTTTACGTGTCTGATGGGCAAAGGATAAAGGGAAGCGGGGAGAGTATTAATGGAATTTATATCGTAAATAGAGGTATCGTACGCATTACTGGCTTTGTTCCACGGGCGGACACAATTCAGGTAGAAATATTTTTATTTCTTTTATATCGTTCAATAATTTCAGTATCGGTCTACAAAACATTCCGCCACTAAGTAATATTCAGTTTTTAATCAATATTCTGATAACTACCCCATTGTATCTTTACATCCATCTTAATGCCTTTCCCAGTGCAGCTTCAGTTACCGTTAATATTGCCTTTTCCAGACTTGCTACCTTCATAAAGGCGGATACTTTGGCTTGTGTACGTCGACAAATATAGACTTACCTAATGCCTCTATATATGCAGTCGGTGACGTTCACATGTTCTGTAAGTTCTTCATACTGTACCGTTTACAAGATTAGTGTTATAAAAACATTTGAAACTGAATTGTTTTCAATTGTTGCTTTAAACGCCACAAACTGAATCAAAATTTCAAGAATTTAAAAACAAATTGGTTTAAAAATATTAACAATTTAAACTAAACATTGAATGTTAGCAATGCAGGTGTCTATAAATTAATCTCCCTAATTTAATATTATTTTATCATAATTACAATAAGTTGTTATTTTTTACAGACTTGGGTTATGGTGTCATTCAAAGCCTAGTTAAGCAGCTTCCAGAATTCAAATAGCAAAAGAAATTATTACAAAAATATGACATCACTAATTATTTATAAATTTGTGATATATATGTAAATATATGATCCTGGTCTTTCTTATATCTCTAAATTATTTTATATTAAAAAAATATTTCTGTTAAGTTAATTCATTTATTGATTTAATACAATTAACTTGACCCACAGTTTACTTGAAAACGTGGCATACAATAATAAACATTTGTAATATTTATATAGTAACATACAACATTAATTTATTTTATAAAATTTCACGTTCATTTAGAAGCTATAACGTTAAAATGCTTTTGGTTTGAAATACATTAAGGATAAAATGTAAAAACAGAAAGTAATGTAAGATTACACTCACACATCATAGACAAATTATGCAGATAATACTTTCATATACTTTTATTGTTATGAAACTAAAATATAAGAATACATCACATTTTTCGAATAAAATATATCAAACAAATAACTTTAAAAGTGGGAAGTTTTGACCACATATATAATAATTTAAAACAAAGCATTATTATTATTATTATTATGTATAAGTTCATAAGTATAAAGTTTTTTAAAAATTTATTATAAAGCTATATGTTTAAAACATAATTAATATTTCATAAAAATGATTTGGGTAACAAATAATTCTTCACACAATTAATGGTGGTTTACCACAAGTAATTTTTTATACCAGCTCCAGTTGTAAACATTCAGATGGTCAAAATGTGAAATATTTTATTTCTTGTAATAAGAATTACAATATTACTTGTTTAAAAGTTTAGAAGTACAACAATGTTAATGTAATACATTCAAAGCAGAACCTTCCACACATGGATCTACACACAACACATACAAATTCATATACACAACATATACATATATACATACACACTATATGAGCATTAAACTAACATCCATAGATTTACTTAAACATAAAGTTAAGTTTTTATAATCAAAGTATTTTAATTAATTGCATATTTAGACATATTCCTAAATGAAATGTATGAATAAGAAGCTAAAATTAAGAAAAACAGTACATTCTAAATTATAAATAATTGTTTACACTCAGTGTTAATCGAATTCATGCTGGAAGGATTAAATTGGTTTTAATAAAACTACCTCAGTTTTATTTTACTGCAAATAGGACAGAAGGTTATTATTTTAAACCCTTTGGGATCACAATGATATTTTATTACCAAAATGGAAAGGGCTAAACATTTTTGTAGTCAAATAAACTGTAGTAAGAATGTTTACAATGAATATTATGAGGAATTATTAAGTTTGATCCTTTGTTGGGAAAAGACTTAAGCAATCATTAGAAAATGAGAGAATCATGACATATATATATATATATATATATATGATATATATATATATATATATATATGAAATAAAAAGAAAGAATAAAAATGTAAATTAGATATTATTTTTCAACAAAGTATGAGCCTGTGCAATGGTTTTTAAAAACATCGAACATGAAATCGTATATATAATTCATACTTACTTAAATTCAATGCAACAAACTTGCGATCACAAATACGCTTAAATTTATTTATACAAATGTCTGAACAACTTAATGAGCAGTAACTATGAATCCAGAAACAAAATCTTTCACCAGTTTTACTCTGACATCTGCAAGAGCGAGTTCACAGTAGCGTCTTTATTAAATCTATTGGCTTCGTAAACAGATTTCACAACCTCTTTGTCAACGTTAGGAAACATTTCTTCAATCTGAAATAGCAATAAATTAACATTTAGTTGAAGCAATGAAAAGTACCCTGAAACATACTCAAATTATTAAAATACAGAGAGTTTAAATATAATCAACATTTCAAAGGTAAGAGGGAAAATTAAGAATTTTACCTTAATATCATACACATCATATCATAATCATCCAGTTAGTAAATCAATGTTGCTTGTGTTACTGTTTATTAGATAAAAAGAAGTTACTCACAGATGTATAACATTTTAATAGTACCTGAGAAAGATGTTGTTGATTCAAAACAGGTGTTTGAACTGGTAATTGTGTATAAACTGAAACAGGAGTAAATTGCTGAATACCGAAAACATTTTGACCAGTGGATGGTACCATCATCACTGGTGCACCCATATTGCCTACATTGGTACCATATAAATATGGGTTAATGGCTCCTGCTCCACTCTGAAATAAAGAAAAAATTAAATGATATTATCTATCCAATCTGATGTATGTAAGTGCACGTGTATACAGTTTTGTACACAAAAAGAATAACAAATATATGAACTTATAAGAACAATTGGTTTCAGTTTCATAGATTTAATTAAACAGAAAGGCTAGTTGTAATAAATGGATTATAAATTTCATATATTATGCATAAATTGGGGCTTTTTTTCCTGTGTCAGAAAGTTTACACTAATTGAGAAAAGGAACAAAAAGAAGTTATTTCCATTCCTCAATAACCACTCGTGGTTATACCATAAATTTCTGAACTTTCAGATGGACTGAGCAATACTGAAAGCCAGTTTGAAATTAAAATACAAATTAAGAAGAAATTACACATCAACATGTCAGATAGAAGAGTTTTTATGGGCTGTCATTATACTTAATTTAATAAAAAGGTATGATTGAAACTCTTACAAGATGTAATGAAAGAGCTATTAAAAAATCCGATTGAAATAAAGCATGTATGCATGTATAGGCAATTTGTAACACAGTGATGTAACACTATTTCTAAATGAGTATTTACATATATAAAAAAATGAATAAAATAATATATACGTATATATATATATATATGTTTATTTAATAGTATAAATTATTGTCGTAAAACATTTTTAACACGTTGACTGCCACGACCATTCTCAGAATTCCGGTCTAAAAAGCCAATTGCATTTAATCATTTTATATTATTAAAGACTATAATTATATTACATAGTAATCATCAAAAAGCATAGAAAATGTATTTTTTTAAAAAAAATATGCCTACGAATTATCTCGTAGTTGGCAATATTCTTTTACTTCTTGATTTTGAATAAATTTTTTATAATTATATTTTCTGTTTATTTATTAATAAAATTTCTGTTCATGTCGCCAACATTGATTTTTTGTTCTCTTCCCAGAAGCCATCTATCCATATTAGCACTGATATGCTACGAGTTTAAGCGTAGCTACGCGACAATGGCAAGTAAACACAGTACGAGATAACTCGTAGTCGGCGTCCTAGCAAAGAACGGAATATACGAGTTATCTCGTAGTTGGCAGTCAACGTGTTAATGCATTATATATTTGCTGCGCAATTGTACCTTTGCCAACATGTGTGGAATAATATATATAACGCATAAAAAATATATAATTACAATCTATCTATGGTTAAATGAGTGAACAAATTTCATAATCATTACCATGTAGCTCAATACAAGATTGATCATTCCCTCTTTGCCCTCGCCTTGTTTTCCACTTAAAGGGTACCAATCCTCGTGCGTCTCTCCAGACAGGACAGCCTGAGGAATCGTTATATGGGCCGAAGCAATCAATTCATCCATAGTGAATGAGCACTCATCGTATATCTCGATGTACAATACGTTTACGCCTTGAGGCAAAAGGCTGTCAAAAGTAGCAGCAAAATCATTATTTGAATTCTTCTCATTTACGCCAAGAAAATTTCCGATAATTACATTTTAATTATTTGTTCAATTGGCAAACGAGCAAAGCCAAAGAAATGTATTAATGGTTAATAATAAACTGAACAAGGCGCCTACCATTGAACGACTTTGTTCCAGTGTGGGTTTTTACCGCCGTTTGGATCCGTATGTGTTTCGTATATGCAATGGCCGACTCTAAGTCGTACGTAAGGGTCCATTCGTGTCATACCATAATTTTTGACGAGCTTGGCCTTCGGTCAAAAGATAAAACAAATTAAACCGGTGAAAAATACGTAAATAAACAAACTGCACACAATAAAAACTGCACTGGCTTAGTTTCTATCTTTTTAATGTCATTCTTTGAATTGTCACAAATGACCCAATTGTTGTTCTTTAATTGTAAATAATTATTCCTCCCAAAACGATTACCGATTGTCAACAGATATATTACAGATACTTTACAGTATAATCGCTGATTAAAATTTAATTTGAAAAAACAAATACGCAAGATGCAGTTACAAATGACTTGGCAATAGCATAAAACCCATCTATTATCTCATAAGAGAAAAAACGAAACGGGAAATAGATTCATTCAATTTTCAATTCTTAAATTAATAAATCCAAAATGCACACAATGAAAATGCAATGAAATGAATCCAATATTGTTAAAATGTTACATTTATTAGTTTGCCACTAATTTTTACATTTATGAAATTTACTGTACTTTTCATACCTAGATAATAGCTATAATGAACATATATAACTGAAGCTTGACTGTGAAGTGGAGAAACAACTGCCCGCATTATGGAATTAATTTTTAAAATGAAATAAATAAATGTTTATTTTACCTGTGCTACCGTAATATTAAGTCTACCAGATGGATTCTGTAGGAATGGATTTCCAATTAATTGATGATGAAGCGCTAATGCAGCTTGCTGATCCGCGGCTTCTTGTTGTTGTTGTGAAGTTCCAGTAATTCTTAAGAAATCAGGAGGCAAAGTGCCGACTAAAACCTGGCATAATAAAAATAAAAATCAACTTCCTTTTTTTTTTATGAAACAGATGTAAGAAATTGTAAAACTTCATGTAATTAAAACCGCAATGGTGATTTGGATTAAATGATCAAAACAAAACATCATAATGTATGACATACTCAAATGTAACAAAAGCACATATGGAATGGCTGAATATGGGTCAGATGAGCTGTATTCAGTGTAGAGCAAAAATTTGGATATCGTAACATTTTAAAAGGAAGAAAATAAAACATCTTGGACATTAAGCATCTTGATAATGTTCAAACTAAAACAGAATACACAAAATCGCAAAATCGAATAAACGGTAGGTTTTCCATTATGGAATTCAGACAAAATTCATTGTTGTCATTGAGTGATTGTCTTGTTAGAGTCCAAAGTGATAGAATTCTTCATAAAATAAAATATATAATCAAACTTATGGACTAAACGGATAATGACTCATAGTTATGTAACACTTGCTTTTTTCACATATTCGACAGAATGGACAGGATAAAATGAGAAAAATACTCACTCTCTGTCTCCGGTCGGCGTTAACCCTGTAGGGGGATGAAGCTCCGGCCATGGCTAATCAAAATAACAATCGTGGTCTTTAGAACGGGAGCGATGGGGGCATCGACGTTCCCAGATCCGATTGGGCCGGGGCGATCACTCGACGTCGGTCCCTAAATCCGGAATAAAACCAGAAATAAGGTTCGGTTAAGAGCTGAGGCTCCAACTGCGGAGATAGCGATAATCGATAAGGGGGGAGGAGCCGGAGAGAAAACAATAATCAACTCGACCGCCGACTGGACGCCAAAAACAGACTGCGATTCTCGACGCCAATTATCGCTACTTGATCCCTCTACTTAATCCTACTTGATCACAATTGTATTCTTCATAACGGCCTTCGCACAATTGTTAATCCACAACAGGTTTCCCCATCCATGAGCACACTGACGTTTCTAGTGCTTATCATTCACTGCACTGAGTAATGTACCTACGTGTATATATATATATATATATATATATATATATATATATATATATATAAAATTATTATTATTATCTATATATATTACATATTAAAATTATTAATAAATAAATTATTCTTGTGTTCCTTTTATCTTTTAACATTGCAAAAGTTAAGTCGAGTAGGTATAGTACGTCGTATTTTTTCCATTCCAGAATTATACATTATTGCATAATTTTTAAGACGGTTGAAAGTTATACATTATAAGCCGGGTCTAATTTGACAATGTCTTTTATAAAGAGAAAAAGGACGCGCATATATATATATATATATATATATATATATATCTTTATTTATGTAGTACTTGAAAAGTGTAGGATACCACTGCAAGATTCCCCGTACGAATGAAATAATTGAGTTTGAATATTGGACGAGTGTAAGTCCATACAGTTTAATAATAAATAGTACTTCGATTAAAACGGAATACCATTGTAGTCATCTACAAATGGTGGGAAACCTTCCCACAAAGATGACAACATAATAAACGGTTTGCTTTTTCCTTTTCATTCAGAAACTTTAACCGAAAAATATATGTTTAGTCTGCCTTAAAGTTGCCCCATTCGTCTTTTCACTACGCTATCGATAATGCCTTTTATTTCAAGCAACTAGTAATTAGTATATGTATAAGCCCGTGGTAGGGGGGATAATTGGTCCGAGTTTGTTGGCGACACTGGGACGCGGGATATAACCCTCGTGGTAACCTTCCAAGGTGTGACAAATCCGGGAGATCGCATGGTTTTGTAATTCTCAGTTTTTCGCGATGGTTCTGGAAATGGAAACAGGCGATTCGCAACCGGAAGCCTCAGTCGAGAAAGATGGGGAAAGCGACAGAGGCGCGGAGAGCGAGGGCGACAGAGGCGCAGACAGCGAGAGAGGCGCGGAGAGCAACAGCGACGGCGAAAGCGTTTCCGATACCAACCAAGCATGGGCCAGTGTTATGACTTCAATATTAAAAGTGAAGAGTCCGAAAAAGAAGTCTATTGTACTGTCAAAAGCAAAAAAATTGAGCAGTTTGTCAGCTGTGAAAAAGGAAAATTCGGCAGACGAAAATTCAGGTCCCGTTAATCTTACTCAGGTACGTAAGCTATATTGTATTTGTAAAGTTTGTAATGAAATTCTACCTAGTTAAGTATCGATTGCCA
Organism: Lethocerus indicus; assembly: GCA_019843655.1. Lineage (NCBI taxonomy): Eukaryota > Metazoa > Arthropoda > Insecta > Hemiptera > Belostomatidae > Lethocerus > Lethocerus indicus. Next base: position 36,354,289 of record JACDQD010000001.1, read on the forward strand.
GTCACTCCAGGATAGTCGGCTCTGCCTCAAAGTATTCCCAGGGTAAAATCACAGTTTACACACCCAGGGGTTCACCCATATAGTTTTGGTATTCTATATTCCTAATCAGTCCCCACCACTAGAATCTGCCCTCAATACAAACCATAAGGGCGGTGGAAAAGTAGCCGAGAAGAGTGGTAATTCAAATATAAGTAAACTATAATTGAAATACTTACACATATCCTTGATGCGAGGAAGATAAACTTGTTTAATCAGTTCCACCACAACTTGCATATACATGGGGCTTATTTTTCCCTTTTTCATTCCCCCTACTGAAATCCCCCCCTCTTCTAGCCTAAACCAGGTCTGGGTGCGTAAACTGTGAATCAGCCTATTCCGGAATGTACATTTCTTTATCTAGAATTGTTTAACTGCCTGCAGTTTCTGGCAGGTTTGAATCTGATCCTTGGTTAGCATCCAGATATGTTTTAAATAAATAATTATAATATTTCATTTCAGTTATATTTTGGTAATTATGTAATTTCTCTAATGTCGATAGTTTTTTTATTTTATTTGTAGAAACAATATTGGGTATCTAAAGGACGCAAGAAACCCAGTGTATTAGAAAAGGATAGAGAGAGAGCATTACAAAAATATGCTGTGAAGTATGTTACATCATTCATTTTTATCTAATTCATGACAGTTGATATAACAATTAACGTGTGTGTAAACCAAGTCATGCCATTTAAATATTATTTAGCTTACAAGAAGGGCATAGTTTGTTTTTTATAGTAGTATTAATTATGTTTAATTAATTTTATTCTATTTTATGTACTATTCCCTTATATACCTCCCCTCCAACCCTTCTTTTCCCCTCAATCATACTTTGTACATTTTTTAAAATAATAATTATAACTTGATTCCTGCAGAATTTTTGAGTTGTATTAATAAGTAGTAATTTTCAATTTATTAGTAGTAATATGATTTTGAATAGTTATGGTCAGGTTAAGTAAAGTAAAGTTAGGTTAGGAGAAAAATTATCAAAATGCTCTCTCGTCCAACCAGATCTAAACCAGTTGTAGATTTTTTCCAGTAGTGTCCATGCCAAAAATTATTTTGCTTGGCTTAACAGAAGAAAAAGTAATTGAAGGGAAGTTTAATAAAATGGTAGAAAATTATTATAGGAATCTGTGCTTAAAATCAATGTACAGAATGATACTTTAATAAAGATAAACTTTACATTGCTATAAAATCTTGTATTACAATTAGAATTTTTGTTTGGTATTATATCAATTTACCGGCGATTTACAAATATTTTGTTCACGTCAGAAAACATTGTGTTTGTACAGGGGCGTAGTCCACCTTTTCAATGCAGTTAGCACGTACCAAAAGAAAAATAATGTTGATGCAAAAAAAGTCAATTCTTCGCAAACAAAAGAAGAAAACAGGAAGTTGCATAAAAAGGGAATGTTTTCAGATGCCAATAACCAGATGATCCTGGAAGACTCAGAAATCAAGGTAAACATAGTTTGTCATAAATTAAGTTTTTTCTAATTTATAACTGGACTTATCTGAAAATTGGATACCCTCTGCATGGATAAATGCTGCATTATTTTTGCAACCTAATATTAGAGCGAATCAAGTTCTTAATGCAATATAATAGACAGGCCTGAAGGTGAAATAAGGTAGATTTAAAAAAATGAATATATTTCATAGGTATGGATACAAGCATCATGTTTGCTGTACTATATGTATTTTCATTAAATATTTTAAACTGAAATTTGGCTTAATTAATTAGCCTACAGACCATCATTTTATTGAAAAAGAAAAAAGAACATATTGTCTAGGACATGTGAAATTACAATATATGTAATGAAAATAATTTATTATTTTTGGTCATAATTGTTATTCGTACATACATAAGTTCTTCTTCACTCACCTATGCATCATGAAATTTATGTTGCTTAAAGTACTATATTACAGTAACACACATACAAATATAAATTTTCCATTTTTCTATTCTATTTGGAATTATAGGAAGAAGAGGGGGCATCAGAAACATGGGATGTCCTGGATGATGATTTCATGAGTGGAACGAGATTGAAAGATTGGGATAAGGAAGTGGCTGTTTAATCATTGTTTGCACTAAATCAACTGTTTTCTGTGATTTGAAACTAACCAACAGGAATAACTTATACTTAATTCCACATTTTTTTACTATATAGAGTAGAGTGTAAAATGAAATTTTGCTCCGTCTTTAGGTCAATAAAAAGCATTTCAAACAAATATCTGGTATAGGATAAAGAAATATATTCGCTTCTTGGAATATTGGGAAAATTAAGTGCCTAACAGAAGATTATGGTAAATTATATGGAATAATTATATGGTGGCCATTTTTTAATAATGATAAATTCTTTTGTTATTAAAACAAAGAAAAATAGCCCTTAAATAATAAAATAGAGTACCTTCCTTTCCTTCAACGATAAAACATTGAATATAATGCGATGAAACTTCCTAAAATGTTTTTGATATACTGCTCCAAAAATACATAAAATCCAGATATATAGAAAAAATATAAATAAATCTAAAAATCAGACTATAGGTTTCAGTTACAGCACCTAGCTGTGTTAAAATATACTAAATCAAAATAGAGTTACACTTTTTAGACTACTAATTAAACATTTTTTTTCTGGGGGTTTTTAGAGCAAAGGAAGTGCATTAAGCTCCAGAAAATATAATTGGTCAATAAATTATGCGATACATAATTCATCAGACATTTATTGTACAAGTTTTATAAACTATATCAGAATGCATCAAATGGCATGTGATCCCACTGTACTTGTTTTGTTTGTCATGTGTGTATGTATGTATGTATGCATATTATATCCATGAATTAGAATACACACATGTAAGATTGAAATAAAATGAGTTATTATTGACATTATAATACCCTGCATTTCATTTCTCGCCTGCACCAAGTTTTTTTTCTTAATAACAAAGTTTATAAAATGAAGGAAGCATCGTTCATAATAAAACATTTATAAAAACTACTTTTGGTGAAAACAATATCGGTATCTTTTAAATATGCAATTTTTTTATTCACATATCTCTATGCAAACATAACAATATATAGATTTTGAAGGTACATTTATAACAAGTGCCAAATAGTATATAGGTTCTCACATTTAAATTTTGTTCACTATTCGGTTAGAATTGATTTCAATAATACCAGCATTTGAATAATACCGTTTAAGCCTAGTGTAAAAATGTTCCCATAAATCCTAATACGACTTTAGATATCAAAATATAGTCCAGCAGGAGTACTAACAGAACACCAGAGTAATTTACTTAGGTATTAACAAAGAGAAAATATTTATTCTATTTAAATATTTAATGGAGTAAACATAAATCAATGTAAGACATAAATTATGTGGAATTGATCACTTCTAAATTTGGGTTATAAGTTTGGCACTCTTTACAATGCTGCTCATACAATCTAAAATTACTGTTTTTAGGAGTAGAGCAACATTAGGAAAGTGAAAATGCATTTTTTAAAAACTATGTGTACCAAATCAAATTTGATCCTTCATAAATGTAGAATTATAAAACTATAAAGGAATTAACTTCTTGGAAAAGTTGACCCATGTCATTATATAGTTCATTTTGTTATATGAAAATGATTGAATTCCGATAATTTAAAAAAAAAACTTTCATGTAGCAACTTCTGCTTGTTATCACTTTGCAGTATCCTTCATTTTTTACATTCACTTTTCCAAGTCTAAAAAATTCTGGCTAGATATACGACCACAATAATATGTTAAAACTCAAATAGAAGGTCCCGCCTCCGAAAGGAAATCATTGATTTCCTTCATAGACAAATGACTGACTGACATCATATAAGGTGAAACCTGGTATGAAATAGCAAGTTACATAGAGGTTACTGTAACAAATTAATTTGGGATATAAACATCTAACATCATACATTTTAGAAAATCTAACTCTATTACACAAAATATTTTTTTTTCAATATTAAGCGAGGAATTTACTTAAAGAAAAGTTCAATTAAATATTGGGTAATATATAAATAAATGACCTATGTAAATTTGCAAGCTCTTCTAATAACACATAGATGGCAGTCATAACTTTTTGGACTTCAGTTTTAAAACTTCAACAATATACAGGACAAAATTAAATCACTTTGTTAGTCAACTGGTTTTTAATTTATTTATAATATCCTTAAAATTAAAGTGTATATTATAAGCTGCATAAATAGAATAAAACTATGGTAGTGCTTTGTATTTGTACATACATAATTATATACTTTAAACAATACACATTGCTATTAAATTTCATGTACTCTTGGAATAAAAGTATATTAAGAAATAATACAAGGTATCTTATCGTGGTTAAGAAAGCATTTACAAAACCCCAAGAAAAGAATACCAAGATAAGAAACCTTTCTTAATGTAGCAAAATGCTGGATCTGAAAAAACTAAGAATATGATAATTACAGGGAAATCATAAAACTATAAATACATTTAATATGAAATTAAACCTCTTCCTTGATTTGATTTTCATTTATTCAATAATTTATTTTATTGAGCCGGTACTATAACCTTCAAATACAAAGAGTGTTTGTATAATGAAACAATAATCAACAAAAAATAATTCTCTACAAAATCAATCTCTTAAAAACTTAAAACTGCACAAAATGCAGTAATGTATAATCTACCATGAAAAATACAATAAAGGAAGAGGTGGATTTGCATTGCTACATACGGTTTATAATAAATACTTTTTTATTTAATACTTATGATACAGGTTCAACATAATTTGCTGGGTACAACCCTACTCTCCCTTCTTTCCTGCCTTTACACCAACCTTGTTCATCCTCATCTTCTAATTTTTCAAACATGTCACCTAGGATAAAAAAAATAATAAATACAAAAAAGTATCAACCATATAAGTAGATTAAATAAAATATTACTTACATACAAAATGTTTTGGTACATTTGATATTTAATGCTTTAAAAGAAAACACAGTTTTCATTTATTTAAGTTTAAGTTTGTTATAGTTAATTTAATTGGAAAGGTCAATCATATATATATATATATATATATATATATATATATATGATGTGTGTTTACAAACCAGCAGTTCATTGAAAATTGGGATCTCAGACTGCAATAAGGTCATAGAATTATAATCGAGGTTTATTATGCCTTATTCTGTCCAGGGTCACCAAAATTCCTTTATAAGTCAAAATTGATTTCGTTCTTGATAATATTCGAGGATACAATTTAATTTTACATAATATTCATGACCACACTTATCGTTATTTCTTGAAACGGGCGTTTAAGTATTTTTTTCTGTGTTTATTTTCTCTTACACACATTTCTACAAGTGCATTATGGGGGATGGGATTTAATTATCAGAGCTCAGACAAACATGCATACACCGACCATGCACATTTAATTAAAATCAATTGAACAGTAAATTTACTAATCGGAATCAAACCTGAGACCTGCGGGTTATACCAGACTGGCATTCGCTCCATATTCTCAGTCCAAATTTTATTCGCACACGGGCAATTAATAATTTGCATTGAGATCAATTTATTTCATACACATTTTCCTTATGCTAATAATCGTAATAATAACAATATAAAAAATGTATATGAGGAATTTAAACTAGACACAAAACAGTATGTATCTCAGTACAAAAACACTGCAGTGTGTAAAGTCTACATAAATTTTAATGGGTGTTCCTTAACACGTTGAGTGCGACATCAGTCATCAGTGACTGACACTGAACTGTCTGTTCAGGCCGTGTCAGTCACCAGTGACTGACAGTGTAAAACATGATATAAAACTAAAAAATTTACATTGCTTTAAGTTGTTATCTAACATGTATTTAAAGTCCACTTAATTTTTATTTAATACGTGATTTTATTATTAATGTACTTAAACATTTTTTCTGAAAATTTTAATGGACTTTATTAAAACAGGGTAAACATAAAAATGGTTGCTCCTCGCAAGTATCACAGAATGTTACAACTTGTTTGGTAAAATTTTTGCTTTTTTTCCGCCACACTGTGCCACATTTTCTACATAGCACGATTTACAATATTTTCGCACTGCTGAAACTCTGCCAAGTTTTGTCTGCAGTTTGTGTTGTTTTCTACAGGTTGCAATACTGCTGGATGGAACATCGGTTTCCCGGCAATTTGTTAGGTGTACGGCCAATTTCTTGCAGAATTCCGTATTGCTAATATTCTTCTTCCAAACGTAAATATCTTCCACTACGATAAAAAACAATGGCCCTAATATGTTTAAACACTTGCATCGAGTAAATTTTAATATGCTAGTAGTGCGCTTCACATTGCTGTACCACGATAACAGTGCGCGTGGCCTGACGGGGATTTCGTTATAAAATCGTGTGGCACTCAACGTGTTAAATATTGCTACAGATTTCTCAAACTTTTTTTAAATTTTTAATATACAAAAGAAGATGTAGACTTGATATAATTTAGTTGAAATTACTCGAGTAATAAACTAAATCTTATACCTATTTTTAAAAATTGTACACATCTTTAAAATTAGTACTATTTTCCATATGAACATTGTTCATAAAATAGATAAGGTGGCCATGAAATGAGTTAAACAGCAGATACAAAAAAACTAATTAATACACCCTCGATAATGATTAGCCTAAATATCAGTAATAAACATGAAAACTGAAATACCTTGCTTGAAAGATAATTCATCACTTTCTGCACCTTCATAATCGTAGAGTGCACGAACTGGTATCCCTGGTTCACCATTATCTACAAGAGCTTCGCCTTCATCCCACTCATCTTCATCAAATGGGTTAACTTCTCCACGACCGTTTCCATTCCTAAATATTTGACAAGAATTTTTCTTTTTTATTTTTACCATCTCAAGTTTATACTACAATTAAAAATTTAAAATCAATTTAAAATAAAACAAATAGTTATTTGTACATAGACATGTTGTTAATATGACTTACGTTATCGAGTTGCTAGCACCATTTGTTTGAGATGGTTTGCTTTCAGGTGATTTCCGTTGTTGATCAGATTTGTTGTCGGAATTATCTATAACCTGAGGAGTGGGCCCTGAAACTGTCATTACCTTTTTCTGCGCCCCTACTTTATTGTTTGACGGCGGATACTCCTAATCATGAAACAGTTCAACAATTATGACAATAAATTTATCATACAATTAACGATGACAATATTCGTTATCAATAAATTATCGAATATCTAGTGCTGTAAGGAATTAATTAGTAGAATACCTACAATCGTACAAATGGACATAAAATTTAAATAAATTTTCACATTCATGGTAATGCCCCAATTTGAATCAGCACTACTCAACGGCCAATTAAGTTTTTTTTTAAATTAACATCGATGCTTTCAACAACATGACCACCCTATCCATTCTCAAGTTAATACTCTTATACTCTAGCTGAGGCGGATAATAGTTAAGAAGGTAAAACAATTGAGAAGCTCCCGGGATTAATTTGGGACCATTCCATTTTCAGAATGAAATATACGTTCGTGCTTTTTAAAATCCATAGTCTTACATGTGCATGTATCATATAAACGCGATTAAATATATTTTATGCACATTAGTACACACATACACACACACACATACACACACACACGCCTTTGTGTAAAAGAATAAATTTAAATCTAGACTCAAAAAATCAAGCAAAAGTGGTTACTTGAACATCCTCGCCCACTGGGCGTTGGTTGATAAGTGTGATATTTCCAGCTGGGATTGAATCCTTCGATCTCCCTTTTGCTATGTCTCGGAATTCTTCAGTGTAATCCTAACACATACATACATGCATCACAACACAAAGCAAGCAACTACCATGCACTTTTTATATTCACTAAAAAGTGTTTCATCTGAATTTATACACATATATATAAATACATATATATATATATATATATATATATATATATATATATATATATATATATAACGGAACAAACTTATATAAAAAGGCGAAGCTGAGGGAGAGAGTAAATTTCAAAATGAATTAACACGAATTTATGGAAACTGATAGATAGAGTTACTAAATATATTTATGTAAAGAAAGGATGCAGCTTCATCATGTTAATGCTTTTAATGCTACCATAACAAGCAATATTGTTCCCATGCGACATTGAATGACTACAAATTTCATAGAAAATTAATTATAATAAATAAATGGCGCAAAAAGACAATTTTCAATAATGACAATGTAAAAACAAAAATTGGATTTAATTTTTATTGTTAGTGATACTAACTTTATACCTTTCAACAAATCTAAATGTAAGGTATGATAAAATTATCAAAACTTACACTATAATAAGATTATCTACAGTTTAAGACACAAAAATTAAACATTTTAATTTCATAGCACTGATTGCAGAAAAAATCAAATTGAAAAAGTATTTAAAAGAGAATATAAATTACAGAATCCCATTAAGGAATTCTTATTTCAATTCTCTGAAGGTAATAAATAAATCTCATAAGCCGAACAAATGACACTTCAATTAAAATGCAGCTAGTAGCAAAGGCATTATGAGAAATATAGTTAATTACTGATCTATTAAGGTCAACACTAAAAACAGGGATATTATACCTTTACGAAATATTTTCATTCAATACCAGTGAATTTAGAAACATCCGGAAAAAATAACGGTGTAATAAAACAAAATAAGTAGAAAAACTTTACAAGACATTCAAATAGAATAGATAGAATTTCCAAGAATGAAAAATCAATATTTTACTAATATTAAGGGTAATGCATTTTTATTTTCATATTTCTCAAAACAATTATCAATTGTGTTTTCAGAAACTTGTATCTTTATTGCTGATGAACATAAAAATTGTTTTCAAGATTTATATTGCGTAAATTCATTGTGAAGCATTTAAACAAATCTAATACAGTTTAAGTTAAAGCAACGTCAATCTTCAAATTATTTTGTATCTTAACAAACATATTAAACAAGTTGGAAGTAAGAAACATTCCAAAAAATATTCCATACAACTCACTTCAAATTGAGGCCAATTCATAGCCATATTCACACCATGATTATTTGACCACCATTTTAAATCCTTCTCATGATCCGCATTATTCACAGTGTGATAAAATTCTTCATAAAGTTGTGGAAGCCTATGTTCAAAAACCAAAGAACAATCTAGATTAAGAATATCTTCAATCAACTACAACATTTCCTTTAACTAATTTTGTTCTCTATAAAATCCTCTTGCGTACTGTTTTATTATTTTTAAAAAACATATAGGAGTATTCAAGTATATCACCAAAATTAAGTACTTACATCTGTTAAGATCTAAAAAAATCTTTAGCAACTGCTTTCAATGCTTGTTTCTACATGCTTACCATATGGTTCAAACTGGCTGAACCTATATTTCTTATTTATAATTATGTACATTATAAGTGTTGTATTGTAAGTACTGCACAAACTATGTATTGGAACCAATTGGGTCGGATGATTAGATGAAAAGCAAACATTACTTACACAGGATCCTGAGAAATATTAAGACATTTGTGAATAGAGAAAAGGGTCTCTTTAAAAAACTGTAATCGCTGAGCTTCCATTGCCTGACATTTATCAAAAACTACCGTCATGTCCTCCATATATTTCGGGTTATATGTATTTAATTCCTGAAGAGCAACTTCGTATTTTTCTTTACCACGTTGGACATCTTCTTTAGTCTTCTGAACTCTATCCTGCATTTTCTTCATCTGCACAAACATTTATTCAAAAAATTCATCGATTAAAGTTATTTGTAAGATATAATAAAATTTAACTAAAACTTGCAAGGAACAACACTGGTGACATCTGAGCCATACCAAAGCTACCTCTCATAGTAAACTGGTATCCATCTGCACTTTTAATACAAAGTAGTTGTTATGGAATAAATTGCCTAACTGACTTCTAACACATGTTTTAAAGTAAGAATGAAATTAACTTGTAATAAATTAAAACTTCCTAACAAAGAAAAATCATTCAGTTTGCTACCGGCATTCAAACTCTTAACAAACTGACCTGACTGAAACTAGCAAACCAAACTAATTTACTTTCAATTGTAAGTTTGAATTGATTATAACTCCAAAATAGACAAATAATTATACTGTAAATTAACAATTAAGTATATTTCAAGAAGATAATTAGCAACTTCATAGTGGCAAGAAAATGTTGATAATTCTTGCAAAATGTTTAGGTATGATGACATAAATATACCTGATCAAGGGACAATGAACTGTCTGCATTGGCATTCCTTTCTTGGTTAGACGCCGATCTTTCCGTTTTACAAGCATTGTGGTAATCGCTTTTGGCTTTATTTACTTTAGCAAGTAACTTTGCCCAAGGCTTTTGTGCTTTTTTAAATGCATCCTCCATTTCTTTACGTTCTTTAATTTGAATCATTGACTAAAAAAAATTCACATAGCATTAAAAACCAAGTGGTAGAAAAAATTACTAAAATTTTATAAACGACAACCTTTATTTGTATCTTATACCAAAATTACAAAAATTAAAATGTAGAATTCAAGTAAGAACTGCTATGTTTGCAAAAGTGCTGTAATTATTAACCTTATGGTATGTGTCTTTTTGCCAGGCTTTTACATTTTGAATTACATCATTGCATAAATCATCTTTTACTCTAAGATGAAGATCACATAGTCTTTCAGATTCCACTAGCATTCCTTTCCATGCTGCTTCAGTTGTTCCATATTCTGGACCTGAAAAAGTGTTATAAATATATAAATTGAACAATGATGAGTCTCATTTGTTTAATAAAAATTGAAGAAAGTTACTTCTATATCCTCAGTTACAGAAACCAGAGCAAAATAATTAATTAGCTTCTTGGATAACTATTAGAAACATATATATTATGAAATTATTATCTTCTTAGATGTTAACTTCAACTAAAATTCTACTAACTTCTGGGCAATAATGGTTATTATAAGCAGTAACTTAATAATAACAAAATACAATATACAAAAAAAATGTGATCTTTTAAAGTGTAATTTGGTGCATAAAGTATAATTTGTTTATAAAGAAGAAAGCTGAATACAAATTTTACTTGGATAAAGAATAATAAAGAACTATGAAGTTTATAAAAATAAATACATAAATAACTCATGAATATACTGAAAATGATTTTCAACCAAATACTACTAAAAACTTGAGTTACTCTAATAAAATTTTAAATACTGAAAATTTGTAATAACTATTTTGGTTAGATATAATAACAAATAATCATTATACCTTATAAAAGGTGTATTATTAATTTACCTTTTTCAATCAAATCATGCCATTTTTTAGACCACCCTTTCAAACTTTTAGCATATGCCTTTTCAATTTCAGCACGTTCTTGTATTAAATTAATTAAATCGCTACAAAGTTTGTAACCATCCTCAATACGCTTTGTAGTTCGTTTGTAATTTCCTGGCTCCCAGAAAGAATCACTGCTCGCCATCAGCATAGTATCATCACTGTGGTGAGACATTATTGGCAATCTACACAAGAAAAAATGTATCTTTAAGTATAGCGCACACACACACACACACACACATATATACACATAAATGCGACTCCCAAATCAGGTGGGAGGTATCACATGAGAACTAGTAGTGTCTGAACATGAGGCAATTTAACGCTCACTTCAAAGACAGCTAAAACTGCAATTACTATTTTGTGTTAGGCACTTAAGGACACTTACACAATTAGGATACACAGACAGGAGATGCAAAATACAGGCAAACATGGTGGCATCTAATGTGATCAAAAATTCTAGAAGACATGCCCACTTAATGATTGCTGCCACTATGGTAATAACATGCCCTCAATACTCCGATGGAAAGTAATAAAAGATACATTATCGTGTTTGCCAAGCTGTTTTAAAATAATGTATCACAAGTTCATTCAGTTGTATATTTCGTTCAGTTTACAGCGAATGCAATAATTTATTTTCCAAATATTCAATTTCAAAACCTCCAATATTTTTAAGCAGCTACATTTATTAAAAACACTTCAGGTTAATTTCTGTAGGTTTAAAGACTGGACACTGGCCTCAGTAACCAACATACCAAAATAATTTTTCGGTTCCCGATAGCCAAATAATCATATCAACCTATTTTCACCTATCAAAGGAGAGCAAGATTTTTGTAATTTCTGTTAATTTAGATAAATTGTGTAATAAAATATTTTATACTATAATAAATCTCATATTTCGTTCAGGTACTTTCTCTATTATTACCTTGCATCATAATAATCATGTCGAAAACCTTTTTTACACATACCAATAGAATCATTACCTACCAAAAAAGATTCTGTTAATTTTGATGAACCGTGTAAAAAAATCCTTTTTTTATAAGTAACCTTATATTTCTATCAGGCAATTTCTCTATTATTACCTTGTACCATAATAATTAACTGGAAGGTCTTAAAATATTCATAGCCTATCAAAAAAGAGTGATATGCATTTATGATTGTAAATCCTTTAACTTCTGTTAATTTAGATAAAATATGTAAAAAAATGCTTTATTCTGTTATAAATCTTATATTTCTTTCAGGTCATTTCTCCTTTATTATTTTAATTATCTCAAAAATATTTTTACACATAATCATAGTCATCGATATGACGTTCTTTTTCATTATAGCCCTTACAGTTTATAGAATGGACGGACAAATAAGGTCGAATATTTTTGTCGTATGTTCGAATAGAGTAATATAGTGTTTACACGGGGACTGTAGTAAGATAGGTGTTGGGTATTTAAATAACGAGATTACAGAAGGGGGGGGAGAAACCCGACGCAGTTGGGGTAGCTATCTTATTAACCCAATTGTACACTACCCGCTTCTTTATCTCATCCTCCCCCTCCCAAAATCGATAACTGCCGTCCGTTTCGCCCGAATCGAAAGCGTTAGGTTATTTCTCTTTTCAAATCTTATTCCTTGAAAAAAAAGGTTTAGAACATTATCAAATTTGTTAAATAAAGTGGGCTGTGTTTTCCCGGACGGAATTGCAAACTACCCAATCGAAAAATTTGAAGGAAATGAAGATTGCCGTTTTATCGGAAATTGTCCAGACGTATTTTCAAGTCACGTACAAATACAATAAATACATCGGTATCGATAGTTTTTTTTACGCGAAATATGAATTTCAATACAATCAAATCGAATCGTATAAAAATTGAGTGTCCACGATCGGCCACGCCCCGAGTAGAGTACCTACCTGTTCGAATACCCGGCGGGCGAAAATAACTCCGTGGGAGAAATAATTATGCACGTGACGTAAAAAAGGCGAGTGAGCCAGGAGCAAGTTTATTATGCGGGGATCCCTATTGGGGAATGAAAAATTATGTATTTAAATTCGAAATAAAGGCTGTCGAAGTGTAGAATTTTATTCCGGTTCGACAGGTGTTGAATTCGAGTTGCGAACTGGGTCAACAAAACAATCTCATTGACAACATTAAAGAATAGGTTTTTTTTTAAATCTAAAAATAAAATACACCGGTAATAATGTACAAGAAATACATTTTTTATTCCGAGTATGTTATACAGTTTTTAATCACTAGCGATAAAAATCCCTACAGAAAAAGAAACATTCCGAAGGAAAATACAATATAATTTTCCGAAGCGAGATCATTAATACCAACGTAAAGGTATCCGTTGATTTTTTTTTGTAATAGAATATAATATATAATATATAAACTTTAATACATTGTTACATCTTTAGGAAGATGTTTAAAAAAAGAGTCCAATGCAGCCAGCTGACAAAAACAAGAGTCAACTGGAAACTGACACTGCTTCGAAACCTGTTAGATAAGGGTCGGACTCCTCAATACCAGGAGAGCTTCACTGAGGAACCTGACACTTATTACGACATTAGGTCGCATCGACGTCCAATCCATGTACATTCTACGTCGAATTCCCTCCCTATATCCCCAGATATTGTATTACGATATAACGTATAAAGATTCGAGTATATCTCGATTCGCCGGAAAAAAATATCCAAAATAATTTACCGCCCGATTCGGTCTTGAGATTCTCGTGAAAATCCTTTTTTAACACTAGGTTTACGGGTGTATCAATTTGACGCATACCTGAGGTATAACGCGTGAATTTCAAAATTACAAAAATCTGCAAAATAATAAACTTGGATATATATTTCCCTCGTTAAACAAATGAAAGAGGGCAGGAGTAGTAAAAAAATGCAAACGGTTTTTGTGATTTTCCTACCAAAATTTGTCATTTTTGACGCACCTCGTAAACCAGGTGTTAAGAGAATGGATGGAGTTTTTATAGTAAACAAAAAATACGGAGAGAAGACGACTCCGACGTTGGGGAAACGCGAAATGAGAACGGACGCAGGTCGGTGAAAGCGTTCGAACGAAAGGAGGATAAACTTATTCCGAGCGTTCAAAACTCGCCTACCTATTCGGTATGAAAGCTTGAGGGTACTTGGGCGTGTCTTCGAACGAGGATGAAAGGCAGGAATGTACCGGTGGAGGAACGAGGGTCGGTCCCGTCCAGTTCAATAAAGAATAAGAAAATAAGAAAAGTCGGATACACGATAATGAATTGTATGCAGGACTTAATTGGGTAAAGTTTAGGATCGAGTTTTTTCACAGTGCTTAATCGAGTCCTGGCCACTATAAGAAATAAAGTTAAAGAGCAGTTCACCTGTAAATCCAAACATTATATCGATCGAACCTCCTTAATCGCCTCGCCGATTTAAATTTTCACAGTGTCGACCCGAACGCCCACTCGAGAAATTCATTCGTCAGCAACACGAGATAACTTAGAGAAATGAGTTTTACAACAACGAAAGATATCCAGAGATATCGTCCCTTTGAACACCCTCGAAATCATATTCGAAATAGAGCAAATAATAGAATTTCGTCTGTTATCGCAGGTTTCGATTCGTGAAGACGTAAAATATTTCGAGTGCCCAACCAGCCGAAGGAATTCGACGATAAAGCAGGGCCCCTGGACGATAACTAAAACAAACATGGTCGCTTCTTATGTAAAATTTTGTTCGGGGGAAGATCTGATTCTAGACCGTGTGGAAGGGGCTCGACATGCGAGGCGACAGGAAGTCCTAATATTCGACATTACCGATGAATTGAGCTCTATCAGTTCGGTCACACTATCCTATAGACTTAAGGATCCACGTTGTTGCCAAATTGTATTTCCTCTAATTATTCTCGAGTAATTTAATTTATATACTCTTTATTTATTCAATTTCTCCACACCTCCCTAATAACTCTGAAAATAAATCTGTATTTTGTATTCTCTCAAGAATTGCAATTTTAACTAGCTATACTTTAATCCAAACAGAGCACAGAATTAGCTGGAATCACAGGGCTCAGTGAGATATGGGCTACAGTGCCCAAAGAAGATTCTAATACTTCTAATGTTAGTTTTTAACAGATTTTAAGTTCAAAAAATGCAAAGTTTATATCAATATAATTTAGTATATTGTAAATATAACAAACTTCTTTTACCAAAGAGTAAAAGATGTTTTTCGGTCCTGAAAGTTTCACATTTTGTATTAGTTAATTTTCCTAAATTTCACATCTTACAACAAAATCTCGATTGCCGATATTCATTTTCATGAATAAATTTACAAAATCGTAACTAACACTTGCGTGCAATAACTATTACTTCAAATGCATATGTGATAAAGGAAAATTTAAAATCAAAAGGAGAAAAATGTTCTTCGTAATGTTTTAAATCAAAATAATTGCTTTCACATACAAACCAATTTGATCCTCCACAAAGACCAAGTGATTAACAGGCTTTGGACAATTTATAATCAAAGATTCCTTCACCAGTTACAATTGAGATTTAGATACATCCACAACTTATGAATGGTATGATTTGAAAAGAGGTTTTAAAGATATGTGTTCCTACTGCATCTACTTTCTTTATCTAGACTATTAGTTTAAATTTGCTCAATCGACAAAAAAAGTTACTAATGATGGTGAGTGGCTGAAACTGGTTTGGCATATGACCAAAGATTCCAAAATAATAAATAATATTATACATTCTACCAAACTAGACACAATTATTTACTATTTTTAAACTATGGTGAAACGATACTATTCTAACTTTATCCCGTAGTAACATTTCCTGAAACAATGATACTGTCGATAAAATATGGAACCATTTCCAATGGGGTCTTCTTGAAAAGATGGCACTGGGTCATTCACAATTAGTTTCAATTAAGAACACTTCTCCTGACCTATTGTCACAGGTACTGTATAGGGGTAACTTTTATGATTTCTAGTATATCATTAATCGGGGTGAAACGCACTCCCTCAAGACAGTTTTCTCAACTTATCAACCTACAGATTTTAATTCTAGACCCATTCACGAGGTAGTGCCTGAACAGCTCCGATTAAGAAATCAAGAGTTAGGCGTGATGGAGGTATATGTGCAGTGCGCATATCAAATAAGTGCCACATCCTTATTAAGTTGCGCTAACTGTTGTCTTCGACGCTGTTGTTCAGTCGGTCGCTGGGGTTTTAAACTCCTTGAATTAAATAATCCCTCCTGCAATAAGAGGAGCTTGCTATTGCAAAAGCTGTCCTTACATAATAGTAGCCACATACAGGACCTTGACAGATAATACCATCCTAGAAGATATATTTAGCTAAATGTTAAGTGTATAAAATGGATACTTACTGAAGCAAATATTATTATTTTAACTGTTCCATTCTATCATCATTCTGTATGACGTCAAACTCAAGGCTTAAGCTTTGTGCGATCTTTAAGCTCGTTGTGACGGAAGTATTCATACAATTGCGTGCATCCAAGAGTGCAGCGTTTCAAAAGAGAGCTTGAGCCCTCAAAGAAAGGAAAGGGGTTCAAAAATTCAAAATTTGGTTTATTCAAAAATCCCCCTCCCCCCTTATTTGTGCCATACCCCATTGAAAGTGGTCCCAAAGTGGGAAACGCCTCCCTCCTACATGAGTGTTCAAAAATTGTCCTCAATTTGTCCCATATTCCATTGTAACAGCAATGAAATTACGGAAGAACTTCAGTTCCTTTAAATCTCTAGCCAAACAGATGACAGGTCTAATTTTTAGACTAGAGCAAAAATTAGATAATATACAAATAATTAAATTGAGTGTTCTTAAATTCTAATAGGTGATTTGAAATACAAAAAAAGTAGTTTTTATTCAGCCTTTAAAATGTGATAGTTAAAACTGAAACAAAAATAAAACATACAATTTTTTAGCGTTAATTTTTACACAAATAACTGGTCAAGGAAGTCAAAAGTTATTATTATATTAGAAATTTGGATGTCAGGAAAATATTACAGAAAAAATCTTTTCGAGATATATTTAAAATTCTTTTTCTAATACACACTTCTAATTATTATTTCCGTGAACAGAAAAGCAGTAAAAAACAGAAATGAATATCTGTTATACAAGTCTATAAATGAAGCAATAAAGAGAAGCCTTGAGCCTTGACAATGAAGATAATTATATTAATGTAAACATGTGAAATAAAATTTAATGATACAAGAGACAGTGACTCTCTATAATGTAATTGTCTTAAACATTGTCATAACATTTGGGCCATAAAGTGATTAACCATTTGTTAATTGTATTCGCGCTCTTTTGCAAATTTAACTGGTGAATTGCCCTTCATTTCCTTAATTTGGGAATATTTTGTTAATGAATCTTCAAACTAACTAGAGAAGCTTTTATTCCCAAAGTAAACGTTTTACTACTTTAACAATATGTCAAAACCTATTTCAAATTTTACAAAGCAAAGGATGCTGAAAATGGTAGGAAACCGACACTATTATTTCATGGCAACAAAAAGAAATGTTCACATTGTCAATATTATTTCACAAATTGCGAATCGGTCGTATATTAATTGATGAAATGAAATTTTTATTTATTGAACAGGGAATCCATCAAATGAACTATTAAAATGTTCCACCAGCTACATAACATAATTTTTAACAAGACAAATACAAATTCAGATTTAGTCATGCCCATAACCCTACCATACCCAAATAATGTGCTGATAATTCAGAACCAAATACAAAATCAGGTACTTCACGTGTAATCTAATAATTAAGGTGGTTTACCTTGTCCCCAACATTAATACTCATTAAAAAAACTTGGTACAAATCCCAATTATCAAGCCTTAACGTCAAATACTTTATTATAGGTATAACTTAATACTGGGGTAAACGAAACAATATTTAATCCATAATATTTAATAACAATATTTGGAGTAAAAGGCAAGTAAATTGCAGATAATCTTCTTTATAACCGACGTCGGGAAATTCAAAATTGGGAACTGAAATTCGAGTTAATTACCTATTTGAGTGTATTCTGTCGTCTCGGTTCTTGCAGCTCAGTGACGTACTCCAGCAATTTCAACTAGTGACGGAGTAGAGCCGTCAACCATTAAAACGGACACATAACAGTCGCACTTTCACCAATACAAACGGTATGTCGGAAAATTGTCCCGAAAGGAACCGTGCAAACATAACAGTTTGTTGTAAACCGACGATACGACCGAAACGAAAAAAGACTGAGCTTATACGACTAATAAATGATACGAGACCTGTTTCATGATACCACTGGCCGTCTACGCTCCCCTCACCGCCCACTCGATCGACCCTCTCGCCGTTCCAAAAATTAACATCAACGTTGAATGACAAAATTCTCATTTAAAGAACGCACTTTTTAAAAATCTTTATATCCAAGTAAATAAGTTAATCGACTGATTAATTTTTATTAAGTAAATTTCATTCCGAACGATTGAACGGCATTCACGTCCGTCGATTATGACGAGTCTGCTTCGTATTTAATTGTAAAACAAAAAAAGTTGTAAAATTCAATCGCATTGTCGAATTAATCGCTGAAATAATCCATTGAAATGTACTTAACAATATTGAAAAAATCATACTTCCTATAGTGGCTTAAATAGGGCACGACGTAACAGCAATTATACTATCATACATTCCATCGCATATTTGTTTCATTAAGGGAAAGGTAAATGAGTGGAACGCCTGAAATGAATGTCATGAAATGTATTAATGATGAAGTCACAAACCATACCCAGAAATGTAAATATCCGTGTGTGTGTGTGTGTGTGTGTGTATATATATATATATATATATATATATATATATATATCTTGTATGTATCTTTCGGTACAAACACAGTATGACACATTTACTACATTTATGTAAGCTTAGAACAAGATAAAGTTTTCTATCGGATTGTGACGTATCAATATATTACATTAACCAATATTTACAACCTGATGTGTACAATTGATATGTATATCCTAATTTTAAGATCTTTATTTACAATATAGTAAATGATATCGACTAGGTTTCCTTTCTGTGCACAATACGTTCAGAAACGTTTACATAATTCAAACAAAGTAATGAAATATTAACCCCTTTCAGACACATTAGGTTGTGATTAAATTACATCTGGCAGCAAAAGTAGTACACCGTTTGTGGCATAAAATAATGATATAAAAAGAAAGCATGGCATATGTAGAATTGGCAATTAATGAGAGGCTATAAGGTGTAAACCATGGATACATTGTTTGCAGCAGTTCAATAATTGAATATGTGGCTTATATCTTCATACTCCTTGCAAATTTAAATACATATATATCTTAATATTTGTAATCATTGGAAAATAGATTCTCAAAACATTTTCTTTTATATAATAATGTATTTATATACATGAAAGGTTAGGAAGCTGAGGAGGCTAAAAAGTAAAGGCAGAATAATAGTTATTTTAATACAAAAATATTTATTTGCAATTTTATTTTTAATATCTTGCTTAGAAGTCATAGAAAAAGAAACTGTGTACATACAATACTTATTCATATATTTATAAATAATACAAAAAAGAAATAAGCAAATTAGGGTTTAATTATAACAAATTTGAATATAAGGAAATCATGTTGGGATGAAACTGACTACAGGGTTTACCCCACTCTGACCATCTATGTAAGCAGGTAATAAACATGAAAATCTATATCAGGGACTTTTTTGTAAACCTTTAATGACTTCCCAATTAATTTTCATTATATTTTGAACACGTATTAATTATTCATTGCCAATGTTTGCTTTTTAAACATTTAAAAGATTAACTGTAATAGGTATAATTGCCAATACGTAGGAGTCATAAACAAGGTACTATAATACATCTGATACAATGTCAATAAAAACTGTTACATTTACATTGTCGAGTATTAAAAAAAGAACCAACTTTTTTAGAAACTTGGATATAATTATTCAGCAAGTACAAAAAGAAATCTACTCATATACAGGTACATTTGTTATGATCTAGTTACCTAAAATGAACAATTACATGTAATCCTGCACCATTCATTTTTAGGAAAAATGTCAAATAATACATACAACATGCATAAATGTGTGAGGACATGAATACAATGTACACATGCAAATGAAATACACTTTCCCCATAAATACACTTTAATCTGCGTTCCAACATTCCATAAAATTATTTACAAGGCTTGGAATATGAATGATTCATTGAAATGATTAGTTAATATGAAAAAAATAGTATCCAAAGCTTAAATGTCTACATATACAGGCTAAAAGCTAAAAATAAACTTATAAATCATTTCTTAATATAAATACACACATTCAGAGTCTAGGAAGTAATGACAGACAAATCAAGACAAAATCATGAAGAATGAACATTCCCTTAATGCTATCGACTTCATCAATTAAAAATATATTAGATGCAGCACTGTATCCAACCAAATATCGCAGTACTCAAGCTTATAAATATATGAAGAATGTAATTTCCCAAAGAATGAAAAAACTATGTATAACAAATAGTGTTATATACAAAAATATATACGAACATTCATTTGTTGTAATAAATATTTTTCGTAAACAATGAATGAGTCGTGCATGGTATTTTATATAGTATATATTCATACGGACAAAGGGTTAATGAAAAATAACATAAATAAAAACATTCCTTAAGCAAACTGACAAAAAAACAACACAAATGCAAACAAATTACCATGCAGAATATGGAATATGAATGGATGGTATCATTTTTATTTTAGAAAATGAAAATAAATTTCATTCCTTTAAATAGGTAACATTCAAGTACAGTCATAACAAAATAATAATATATCTGTACATTAACATCGTAACTTTACCCTTTCTTTTGGTCAGTACCTAAATGCATTTATTTTTCTGCATACCACAGAATTTCATAACACATAGCACTTTATTCCTATAGTTGAAATGAGAAATCTGTAAATGATGGAAAAATGTTGCAGCAAAAATGTTTGCAGAATCTTAACAATAATGTACAAGTATATGTGGGTAGAACTATTTGCAAATTATTGAGTTTCAAATAATAATAGTGTAATCCATTTTTTATTTGACCAAAAGTAATAATCTTTCCAATTGACAACATATAACAATATTGTTAATATTACCCATAATGTACAGTTATGTACTTATGTCCCATAAGTGGATAATTTAACAAAAAAGCGCTTAACAGACAAAGTTGCCAATTGCGCTATATAAATAAAGAGTAAAAAAATGTAATTACATACAAATAATACCTAATCATTGTTTAAATTAAAACAATAATGCAACTTACACATAAGGATCACATTAACCTGACCAGAGAAATTTGTTAAAAGTAAAAAAAGTCAAGCACACAAACACTTTACATAAAATTAAACACTTCTTCATTACAGTGGCACATTTTTTTAAGCTATGCTTCAAAATATACACTAATTTAGAATTGATTATACACAGATTTAGCAGGCATGTAAAAAAATTACCAATTTCATATAGTTTGAATCATATATATTTAGAATAATCGACAGTATTCTTGTGTCACCTATTATCCATTTTAAGTGCAATTTATCCACATTATAGGAGCGTTTTAAAATTACCATTATTCAAGACCTAAAATATAATGAATTCCCTGTACTAGACCCAAAATTACAGGTTGCCAAGCAACTAACCATCTTAACCAGTCAAGCAGTTGACCATAAAGAACGTGAGGCTTCTCCCATCTAAAGATGATTAAGGTTTTACATATTAATAAGACAAAAACTATGAAATGAATTTAAAATCTTTTAATTAAAAATTTATTTATTATTAAATATGAAATCATTCAAAATCTAGTTAAAAAACAGTTTTACTTCATGGCCTCTGATTTTAGACCATGTACACTAATTGGGTTTTCAGACCATTAATTGTTTACCTAAGTGATTCAACATGACAGTAACACAAACATCCTTTGTATATGTCATTAATAACACCAAGATGATTTGGTCATATGTTCAGGCTTAAACTATTATGATAAAATAATTAAAACATTAACTGGGATAACACATAATATTAACAACAATTAAATTCAAAACTGAATTTAAATATTAAAAGAAAATGGATGCATCTTCAGATTTGAGCATAATTAATGAAACCTTCATAAAATATAGAATGAAAAAAATAATATAAAAACAAAATGGTTTAGAAGGAAATTACTTATAATTTGAGATTAAATAACTGGTTTATGTTATGAATGTAAAATTTGTTTTCCATTTTTTACAGAAAAGAAATTGTCCTATAACAAATTATTTATATATGACATACACACCCAAAACAAAATAGAGTTATTAAAGATAACAAAATTTCTTCAATTTAAATATGTAAAACATATATGTAAAATTATTTTAATGATCCAGAAATACAAAAAAAGGATACGGATTGCAAAACATCTTCTTCAAGTCAACTTTTTCTTTACAATATGGGCAGGTCTGTTTCTTTCCTACAATACACCAGCCACGAATGCAAAATTCGTGAAATCTAAGACAGCTGAGGAAAGTATCAACATAATTATAACAGTAGTTCATTATGAAATGGATAATATATGGCTTAAGCAAAAACTCAGTGTTCTATAAACAATAAAGATGAAGAGACATTATGAAAAAAAATAATAAAATCAACTTACCAAAATTATACTTTGGTTATGGGATATAGTTATAATACAGTAATCTTGTGTTATCTGCCTTTTTGTTTCAAAGGTTATTTAAACAGACAACAACCCAGCAGAAAACATTTCACTCTGTTCCTTCCTTGTTGTAAAAGGTTTCAAAACGGTACAGTACAAGTGGAGTGAAAGGAGCAATAAATATGATAACTTTGGAAGAGAACTTGACAACATTATAAGAACTTAGACATCAATATAACTAAATGAGTCTATAATTAGAACCATTAATAAAACTTGAGAAATGAGGAAGAATACAACCTTGGTGTGAAATGCTACCATTATATCTAAACAGCTTTTTTCAAATCCTTCAAAACCCTAAACAAATTTCTAGTCAGTAAGGGATTGTCTTAAAACAAAAAATAAAGAATTCAAACATTGTTTAGAATTCTACTTCTGCAGACTGAAAAGTGGATGCAACATTTCTAGATATTATTTCATCAATTGGTACATTAAAAAAGGATCACACTTCAATAGAGAATTTGCTTATTTAGAATACCATACCAGATATTTACCTATAAGCACAAACCAATTGTACTAAGTTGTAAAGTTGTGAGAGATCACTGCAACAATGCTTCAGGAATGCTTTATCAAACTCTATTAGTGAAAACAGGGCACGACAGAGCACTTAACAGTAAAGGATAATTTTTTGTTGCATAAAATAAATTAATTTTGGATAAATAAAATTTTGGGGGTTTGATTGTAATATATATACTGGTGTTGTATTATATATGTTTTATACCTGAAACTCAGAAAAAAAACAAATGACATTAAAAGCATTCCTTCTACTTTATTTCCATTTCAAAATACATTCTGCAACTGTTAGACTAAGGAGCAACAGCTATTATAACTTCCAAAGTTGAATTTATTTTGTAGATTTCGTATGTTTCTGTCTCCTCACTTGTGAAAATAATGAAAATTAAGAACAGCATCAGATAGAAGAGGAACCATATTAACTAAAAATAAACATAATAAATATACTGAATAATATAGTTATATAAGGGAAGTATTAAACATGTGAAGTATTTATAAATTGAAATTAATTATCGAAGTGATTTTATTAGCTTCTATCATGCAGTGAAATATGAGAAAGATTGGAACAAAAAAAGGAAGCGGCCAAATGAAGATGTTTACAAAGAATAACAGTGTTTAAATAAAAAATTGAGTGCAGTCCCAAATTTATTTGACAAAGACCATCCAAAGACTTTTCTATCACCAACGTTCATACGGTAATTTTCTATTTATATTTTCACTAGTCTAACAGATCATATAAACCTTAACAAATCTCCATTTTAATTTTGCTAAGTACAAATACACACATAACAGATCAAATTACAGAACTGAGAGAAAAAATTAATAATTTTACAGTGGTTATAATAAGTTTCCCTCCCATTTAAGAACTTACAAAGGGTTATAGAATAAATTCCATTATTAAGAATTTAATAGAGGATAAGAAAGTATTATCTGGCCTGTTTCTAAGTTAGTTTAGTTTTCTAAACCTGTTTTACTTATGAATTAATTCCAGATGATGACATTGGAACTTCTATATGAATGTTTCTAGAAAAAGGTTTCAAACACTGTTACAATTAGATATAGCCATGTCGGTATCTAGTCAATCATAAGACCAAATGGATGGGTGGAGACAGTGAACAGCATAAGTGATGCTATTCCAAACACTGGTATACCTCAAAACAAATACCCTAATATAATATATTTTGTCCAACAACAGCGATATATAAGATTTCATCAATCAAGAATTCATTTGATTTCCAGAATCCGGGTAGATTTCCATGAATGACTTTTGTTAAGAAACAGAACTGATGGTTAGAAAAAAGGGTCGATACAGGAGTAGTAAATGCTATTATTTACAAAGAGATCCAGCAATTCAGAAGAGGGATAGCAGCTGGCTATCTGAAATTGGGGTTGGAGAATATCCTTACGGGCTTAACATCCCAAACATCAATACGGCTTTAAAAAAGGATCCTACATTTAGTTATAGGTGCCTCCAAGTTACCTTCAAGGTACGCGTCAGCTATAGCCATTGATATAGAGGTTGTGTTCAATTCTCACCTGTAGTATAATCGCACGGTACGAGAACATACCTCAGCGATCGGAAGGTGCAATTAGAGGCACTGACCAGCCGTCCACATGCATCTCTCCTAGACCCATTCTTCTTGAACATCGTTCCCAAACGACATTCCTCAACGAAACAATCCTGCTGTTGACCCGAAGATAGCTTACGCAGACGGTCGTATCCGGTAGAAGCACAAATTGTATAGAACAAAAACTCACATGGCCAATAATGACCCCGGACCCCGAGAGAACAATCTACATATATCAAACGATAAAAACATGTGGGACACTACTATTAACGGCAACTCATCTTTAAATTCTAATTTGAAGGAATTTTTAAAGGAAAATTTGTTCCACAACCCAGACAGAATATGGTGGGTTCAAATTTAACTTGACTTTCATTCTATTAATTCATCGTATTGTGGAAAATTAATTCTCACTTTTTATTTTCACTAATTGATGTGTGATGAATTATTGAACATTTCAACACAAAATACTTGTTGCAGAATGTAAATTTTTAAATTAAAAAGTGTAACGATTATGAATATCATATCTGCCTAATATTCTATCAAAAATCAAAAACTTTCAAATGATCTACCATATACAGGTACAATTTTATATATACTGAAGATTAATCATTTTGGGGCCAATAATTTAATTGTTTTAATTACTGGAAACCACTAAACTTACAAAAAAAAGCAAATAAAAGAGCATATATATTAATAAAATAAGCAAATAAAAAGTGTTTATTTGTGGTCACGTTTTTTTTACTTAGAATTGAATAACTGGAAAAAACAGTGTTGGGCAAAAATAAATTATGTAAAAAAATAGCGAATCCAATGAAGTTAAAAGGATACACATGATCACAGTTTAATTTATACGTGTTTTCTAAGACACCCTCCTCATCGGTAGCAACAAGTAATTTATTTCCGCAAACAGCGCATACATTTGAATCTAATTGACGTGATGGAATTCCTTCTTTTGAGTAATACTAAAATATAATTAAAACACACATTATTATTTGCATTTTTTAAATATATAAAGAAATTTTTTTACTTAATTATGATTAGAAAACTGAACAATATTTAATCATTCTTGCAATTTTCAGTAATCGACAATACAAATGCCTCACTAATCTATTGATGTAATACTACTAGAGACAAAAATCCCAATCACTGAGCCAGGAGACGGGAGATTGCAAGAACGATAACATTCCAAACAGGTATCTCAAACTAATATTTAATATGGACATACTTACTCCGATATGTGAAGCCATTTTGTCACTCGAAATTTCTGCTACGTCCTGGCCCAGTACTCCATAATATAAGCCATAAAATAAGAACAGCATTGCGATATCGAGCACAGTTCTCGGCTGAGCATCGAACACAAAATTCAAACCAAAAACTGTCGCTAACATTAACATGTACCCTATTAAACCGAGGGCATAACTTAATTTGTATATGAAATAAAACCATTTGTAGACTAACCTGAAACGAGAAAAGGTGCGTTTTTAAAAATGTTAGAAGAACAAAATATCTAAAAGTTCATGACAATCATACCTTCAACGATTAAAGTTTAAAATTTAAGCAATATATCCGCTTTAATACATTATTTTATACATTGTAAACCTATGCCTTAAGTGCAAAAGTTTCAAAATATTAATTTCATAAATATGACTGAAACAGAATATCCAACTAGAATTATTTAACGGAAATTAATCTGAAAATAAGGAAGTTAATGTCAATTTACATAGATCTGGCAACACTTATGTATAACATTTGTTGTGAGCCCCTTCTCCCACAATTATATACACTTGAAGGAAAATTTATGAATTTAAAAAGAAACAAATTTTATTAAGCAAATATATAATACATATTTTATAAAACAAATGCACACGCAAATTATCTGATGTAAAAATTATTTTGGATTGAACCTCTTATAAATGTAAACTGTTAGACAATTATAAATTGCGTAATTATATATAATTCAACAAACAAAAATTGCATGTATGTACTACAGATAATAGTACAAATTTTTTAAGTTAATTATTTACTGTTCAATTGTGCCGGATGCCAATATGGGTGGTTTTTGTGATCACTGGGGCAATCACTGTCCCTACTTATGGACTAGCTTACAAGGTAATGTCCATGACAAATATCAGGTTTAGCATTGTTAACCTGGGTGGATTCAAACCACCACCTCTGGCTGTACAGGCACACACCCCAACGCCCTGAGCCTCCAACGCACCAGTACTGATATTCAGTAAATATGCTGATATTCAGTAATGAGGAGGAAATTTAAAATTAGAAAATAGAAAGACAAAAATAAAAACACAAAAATAATGAAAAAGTCAACAAAGATATCTTACAAGTTGTAATATTACAGACACACCTGGGGGTTGTACCTTGTATTGGTTTCTCTAAGGCTTTTCTGACAACAAGGGCAGTGATACACGAAAATAATAACCAGAAAAAGATGAACCTCCACCACTCATTCAGTAAACATAATATAGCTGGTATAGCCCACATTCCTGCTAATGTCACAAGCTGAAAATATAAATAAAAAAATATATTTAATACATTGAAACAGTTCATTTTTACATGTACACTATTACATTGAGTACTATTAATAAAAATTTGGGTTATAGTTGGAATGTATTATTATCTAACTTGATAGGACCGATGATGACGACGTTTCCATTCGACCAGAACAACTTGCGCAACAAGTAGAGTTACTAATAAGATAATTAACATTTCTGCATGCATAGCATCATGCCCTTTGTGAATTTCATGCTGTTTCATATGGGCTAACCTAAAAGTGGCACAACACAAGTAATAAGCTAAATACCCTTATTAACACTGGTTCACTAAATTATAACACATAAAATAATACATATTTAAATTGCAGTATGATAAGTATCAATCATGGTTAATTAAGAACTGCAGTAATCAATAGATTATTATTATTATTGCAGTGACCAATTTATCTACCTAAAATTTATGTTTTTTTTATCTACAAGTAATATAAATATCGACAGTAAAATTATTGTGTTCAAATACCCTTGGAATACAATGGTCTACAGTACGCGATATGGATAAACGGTTCTAGAATCCATTCATTACAACATGAATAAAGTTTATCAATTAAACTCATAGCATTATCCTTCCATGAACTGTATAACATAATAATAATAATAAAATTACTGATAACATATCACATACCGTTTAACATCTCCTCTCATGGCCAATTCTTCCAGAGACTACAACAAATAACCGTAAATTAAACACTTATATCGCTAATTCATACTAAGAACTTTACAGTAATTTAAGTACAGGATTTTAAACGTTTATCGAATTCTAAAGTAAATTAAAACACAAGAAAGGTTAGGTCTGGGATTGCAGAAAGGACAAACACGAGTGCGAATGCTGTGTTTACCTTGTTCTGTGTTTTTGATATATCGCTGTTGATATTCATTTTAATAACTATGATCGATATTTCGCAATGGTTACGAGTAAATGGTTCAAATACTTTAATAAAAGTCGCTCACTACTTCGTAATTTCATCAATGCGGCAGTGAAATGACTGAACAATCGTTTACACTACCAACCAAATCCATAAAACAAATAGAAAAGTGATACTGGAACTAAAGAATTGTTATTAAAACGTTAGGGTAAAATATAAATAGGATATAGACATCTTTAATGTTCTAAATTGCACAAAATGCTTTTAATTACTTGTACAATTCAATAAATCGATTGACATAACCCGTATACAAAGTATGCGAAGAACTGTCTCCAACCTGATAATATTTTGCGTTTTAATTAGGTAAATAAATGAAAATTGTAATTAAATTACGTAATATTGTGGTGCAAATAATTATATTAGGAAAATATAAACAGGAAGTATTATTAAAAAGTAGGCTTTGGAGGAGCATAATTTAGTTGGCAGTATGTTAGAATAGCCATAGAAACCCATGTCCGCTGTGCGTGAAATAATGTCAGTGTTCTTCTCGAATTTTTAGCTAAAGAAGATTGTTTGGTGATTTCTTCTTTCAAAATTTCGATTATCACGTCCGTGCAACAATGACCACAAATTGCACGCCGCGAAAGCATTTAGCCGCGATGCGCCATAATTAGCCGTTCGCAAATTTAAGGCACTTTTTCTGAAGTAGAAAAATCTTTGTTACCCGCAAAATTCGAAAAAAGGTAAGCGTTACAAAATCGTTGGCTGTTTAAGGATAGACGAAACAATTTTTTTATTGATAATTCATTCGGCGTTATTGTAGATGCTAAATGCGGAGTTCAGTTCGCACTGTATGCATCCAAGAAGTATTTAGTTACAAAACTGTTAAACATTTCAGTTAATAAAAGTGTAAATTTTAGTTTTTCATTTGAACCATATTAATATTTTTGTGAATAAAGCTCAATATTTATTGGTTAATAAATACTTCTCTTGTATATAATTTTTTTAAATTTTAAAAATTAATTTAACTTTTTTAATAAGTTATTGAAGTCAGTAAAATTGAGTATGACACTACATGATTAGTTTCTGTGATTTGACGAGTTACAAATGTTTCATTATTTTTGTTAGCACCCATTTTATTTTTCATGATAAATGACCAGTCACTTCATTTCATCCAATTGTACTTTATATAGGTTTATATTACTAAAATATAGAATATGATAAATAGTATATGATAAAATGTATTTTGCATTTAAAACCACATCACTATCTCTACTGTGACTATCTCTGTGTGTTTCCTTCTCTATCAGATTTCCATAATCTGTAAAAATAATTTTAACTTGTTTCATTCTTTTGTTACATTTGAAATTCCTTTACTGTTTTTATTTAAATGTTCATTGTGGTTATATTATTAACTAGCATTTGCATTCTGTAATTTTTTATTATTTATTTTCTCTTTAAAAATGTTATATATGTTGTAGAGTAAGATATTGACATTTTATTTAGAAATACAAATGTGAAATGACAATTGAACACATTCTTGCTGTTAAGTTTTCAGCATATTGAACAGCATGCCAAAACGATTATTTTAAAAATATATATTAACAATATTAAATTTTAATTATTAATAACATTTTGTTTGCTCAATTAACAGATTGTTAAATAGCTGACAACTGTGGGTTCTAAAAATAAGGTATTATTTTCCTTCTTTTTTTATGTAATTTGTTGTGAGGGCTTGCCTAATTTTAAAATAAAAAAGTTTTTGCTCTTTTCCTAGTCACATACAGTCTTTGCTAGTATACATATAATATTATAATACCAGAAATCATTGGTTTAGTTTACTAATGTCCATATGAAATACTAATACATATTCATTCTACTATATGGTGCTTTAGCCTATCCAGGGTTTGAATGCATGAACATTTGTCCATCCGGGTATGTTGTATATATAAATAAGTTGTTTTTTCTTTTTAATGTTATGACCTGAAAATATCAAAACGGTCCATTCAGTGAGGTATGTTGCTGTACCTCAAGTGCCTCATTCATAGTCGGCTCTTGACGATGTGCAACTTTAATAATAGTTGAACACACTTCATTAATAATAGAACACATGTAATTCATAATCAACTTTATCATTCAGACTTATTTCTATTTATAAGTCACAGGCTTGTGAGCCCCATGCCTCATTCACTCTGTATGATGGAATATCAGGAAAAATTCTTTCATCTCGAAACAAGTTTCTAATGTGAATTATTAATTGATCCTAGTCCATTCAATCAATGTACATACAATATATGCTATATCATGTAAAATTATTATGCCAAACATTTCAGTTTTGATGGTAGTTTCACCCAGAAAAGATTTTTATTTGGGATCATATTAATTTTTAGTAGAAAATAGTTCGAATTAGAAAGTTACCTATCATTAAGTATGGAAGTTTTATTTCTTAATATCCTACAGCTTTTAAGGAACCTAGTAGCCATTAAAATCACTGTGACGCTCATAACGAGGCGTAGTACCTCCTTCCGCTAAAATAAATACCGATACAGAAAAAAAATCACCATAACTTTTATTATTATTATTGCGCATAATAGTCCAAAATAACAACTTATAGTAAACAATAAGAATAGTGGCCGAATTTTATAATTAACGAAATGAATTAGCGATATGTACATTTTCCGGCACTCTGTTCTTCTTCGCAAGTCAGAGAAGATTAAAATTAAAGTTGAAGGCTTGTGAAACTATTCCAGGTATTTCTAATCCTTGGGTCTTAATAGGTATGAGGTAAGTGTGTGTGGGGTTGGATGGAAAGAGTGGGGACGAGTCCCACGTTCCTTCTGTTTTATTTCTAAATCGTCTAAAGTCGTTCCAACAATTCAAATAAATTTAAGAAACAGACGTAAAATGGCGAAGCAAAGGCGGGGCTGCAGCCGATCGCTTCAATAACGGTCCTCTCACTACCTGTCCATTACTTGGACGTGACGTCATTAAGCTATAAGTCCGGAAAGATGAGTAAATAAACTTGGACCGGCAGACGTAGCTGTACGGGGGATGGAATAAGACTAAACGATGAAGAAGTAACGATAAAAAATTAAAGACGATGTGCGACAGAGGGGGCGAATCGAAAGTGTGGGCGAATCGTTGTGGAGATGCGGTAGAATAACATGATTTATTTCCTTTTTCATTGTACTGATTTTGATTTTTGTTCAACTGTTTTAAATTCTAAGTCAAAAAGTGCCATCACTGAAAGGCCTCTTTTATCGAGTCTATCAAGTCATAAATAAACATACCACAATTGGACTTATAACAATAAGTTCATTGTGCAAAAATAAAAGGAAAAAAGAACTGTTTTTACTGCCAGGACTGTGAAATACAATAGGCGACTTGATGTTCGTGTTGATGTTCTATTAATGAGTGTTACAATATATAGGAGGGGAAACCCACCGGTTTTCCTCCTTTTTCTAATTTTTATTTATTTATATTTCCAACACATTTAGGTTATTTTCCTTAATAATTTTCGACCTTAACGATTTTCGAGTTTGGATTTTGTTGATATTTGTCGGTTTGGCCAAACCCCGCGGTTCAAGTTCGTACACCCAGATCGGTTTAAGTACAGTGTCGTCCGATAATAATTTATTGTTTAAACCCAATGTTTGATATTTTTCTCGGTAATCTGAGCGGTAGTCTGTATCGTCTGTTGACTCCCTGTCTTTTCAACTTTATGTGCGGGTTCCATGTCGGAGATATAAGAAATAATATATTGAAACGCTAGTTCAGAATATCCGTGATTTAGTCGACGGTAATCTAGGTTTTTGCTGCACATAAAAAAATGGAATGTATTTATGAAGCCGTGGGGATAATATAAAGAATACAGCGAATTGAAAGACAAAACTGGAGTGTCTACCTCGGAATTCTTCGGGATCGTATTTAGACGGGACGCTCTAAAATGGTTTTTAATAACCGAATAGCAGAGCTGAAAAAGCAATAACATTTTTTTTTAAATATATAAGGTTTTCAGGTTATGGGTGAGTTGAAGTGACGAGTCCTTCAGTTTCACTTTTCCGAGTTCTAAAGAAAGTCGTCTAGTTAAGTCCCTCCCCATCTTGGTTCGGGTTACTGGATTCACAACTTGGCACTACGCCGTACCACTAGAAATGCAAGCTCACCATTGTGTCAAATGATACACCTCCTTATCTCAATTTCCAGAATACCGAATCCGTTTTATCTTTAAGAAAATCCCCCGTAAGGAAAAAAGTAAAATTGTGTCTTCACGAGGACACTGCTTGCGCGTCACAATTTCTGGGGTCTATGTATAAACGGTTTCCTTTCGGATTACGGATCGGGCTATTTATAAGGAAGAGTTTATTTTGGAGATACCGAAACACTGTCCGTTCGCAAAATATAGAAGGGAAATATCCGAAAACCGCGTGATTATACCGATTATTAAATGACTTTTTTACATTCCGGGCAACAAAATGTTCGCTTGTTGTTTCTTTTTCGTTATCGCTGTTTCGTTATGCAATTGTGAGAATTAAAAGTAAGATCTGTCTCATTTCTTTCGTACGTTTCTGCGTTTCTTTCTGTTATTATATACTTTCCGGTTTGAAAATGTACATTTTACTCTGAAAGACCGATATTTGGCAAATTTCGAAATTGTCCGGTGAATGTGAGCATTGGCATAGTCGCTTGGATATGTAGAACTTTTTTCCTAAATAAAATTATTTCTCGCTTACACAGGCAAATGGTATTTTCCTTTCTGATTTAGAATGTACTGTTCGTTTTAGGTTCAGCAGTTTATTTTGACATATATTAAAAAGTCACATGTTTGTCTTAAGGTAATAAATATATTTTTATTCAACATTCACCATCATACCGAATGTCGACATTTGCTTGTGCAAGTGAGAAATTATGATATTTAGCAAAATATTGACCGGAGATTGTCAATTTCTGCCAGATATCGGTCTTTCACATACATTCTTTCATTTACTGTTTTTTTAAATTTAAGAGTACTAAGGGCGCGTGCTCTAAAATAGTCCTGAAATCTTGCGGATAAAAATCGTGTAGATCTGTTTTAATTATTTTCAGTGGAATAGTATGTTTATCGTTATTATATATACTATATCATATTGTTAAAATATTTTTACATCTCAACAGCAGTGGGGCGAACGGCAGATGAGTAAAACTTAAATCGGCTCTCAAAACTAATTTTCTCTCGATCGTCGTTTATATAATCGGTAAACGGGCAAACAATAATTTAGGTCATAACACGCCGAAAATTATCTTCTCAATTTTTTAAAATTCATTATTTGCTATAAGAAAAACGATTAAAACGGATGCCTTAGTTTCGCTCCTCCTTTTCGAAATCTTCGGGTATCTGCGGAACTTGAAGACCGTTCAGAACGTTTATTGTTATAATGAGCCAGACGAGAAAAGTGCGTCGTGTAGATAGACTTGATTCGTTGCCTTCCTGGAAGTTTCTTAGATCATTATTCCCGCGATAACTGCCTCAGGTTTTCCTTCTTAAGTGGTATACCGCTACATGTTCGGCCGAACATCGAAAAGTGATTTCTATGTCGTTATCTGAAAAAAATATTTATTCATTTTTTGTTTAATTATTTAATTATTATATCGAAAACACTTCCCAATGAATCATCCCGAATCCGACCTGATCTCGATACTCTCTCTCCCTCTCTGTATCTCACGATATTGATTTATTTCCGAGCCCTGGTGGGGGAATATTTATTTTCATTTTGCCAGTTACCTGTGTTTACAATGGTCAGAGTAAAGGTCACAACTGACCTTTTATTTTCACCAATAATGTTTGCCCTCCCCCCCGCCCGGCGGATTTTCAATCCAATTAATCCACGATCGTGTTATATGCCGCATTCGCTCAGATTTCGTTTTAGTATTCGTTTCGCCGTTCCGATTGAAAAAACAAAAATGGGAACGAGCTTTAAAGACGGAGGCGCGACAGATTTGAAAGTTTCAGGGTGGGGGGGACGAGTTAAGTACGGGGGTTAATCGTTTATTTTTTTGATATAAGGTTAATTTTGGGCGATGTTTCCTGTTCCACAGATCTCTATATCGACATTTAATATATTAAAACTGTTGTCTCAAACTTTCGTGTGTCTGTCCGTGACGAACGAATATGTTTGCATGTTTCCGGAAAGAAAGACCGGGACATCGTTACATCAAATGTCGGGTGTCGGACGTGTCGGGTTTAGGAATCCGCAAACAAGCTTTTTGGATATCTCGCGACCGCGTTGAGAAACTTTGCAACAAATTCGGTTTACTAACGAGATTGATTTCATCCGCGGGAAGGACTATCGCCATTTTCATCGCGTTGGGCGCAAAGTTTGAACGCTGGTGCCTGACCGAGTCTTCTTTTGGGACGTTATCAAATTTCAGACTGTTGCCGATCTCGGATCTATCATCATCCTACCCAGGGAACAACCGTTTTTCCATGGATTTCATGTTAAAACGCCCTTTTCTTGGAATACAACAACAGCGGGCGAAATATAGCACCGTAGGTAATGTAATCATCGCCGAATAAAAAAATGGGGGACATATTTGATTTTCTTCGCGATATCGCTTGCGGGTTGTGCGCACAAAACCGACATGACCTCCGGAAGTGACTCGACCGGATGTAGCGGCGATCTGAGTTATTTTGTTCAAAACGCGTAAAACATCTTGTGTAGACATACGTCTACGGAAGACCGAACGCGGCCTCCAGAAGTGACCCAACCGGAGATGAGACACGATCGAACGTGAATCTGAGTCAGTCTGGACTTAACATAAACATAGGAAATCTATAAAAGGTTCTGGGCCGAGAGCTGAGACCAGAGATAGTCGGATGCTCCGCTGGTGACATGGCTCCTCCTCGACTTGCACTACCGCCCACGCTCTCCTGGACGCATCTCCGGCACAAATGTAAATCGCATTCAATTTAGTTATATCTTGCTGATAAATGAGCTAAGGCTTCTGTGACCGGGACTTGAATTATCACCAACCGTGTAATACTGTGCCAAGAACCTCGTTTGGTAGGGGTTGACCCTCCGCCGGTCGGGGAATTGTCCCGTTTTTGGAAACCACCCGAGCGAGCTCCACTGAAACGGTTTTTACCCTTTCCTTCTGGTGCCCTTTCGGGTGTTGTCTGCTTCCGAGGTTCCTCCCGCAGTATTACGCGATCCAGACTGAAGTTAGTGGTAATTTAATTATATCTCGCTTTATATTTCATTATATACAACTATTCGCTTTTGTACTTTATCTCTATAATTATATTGATGTTATTTTAACATCATATTAATAATCGAAGCTATGGTAGTGTGCGTTTCAAGAACTGGGTATCCTAGTTAAATTAGTGATATATAAGACATTTCGTAATTCGTGACTATAATTTAAAAATATATTCTAGTTTTCACGGTTTTATGTCTCGTCCCGCTGTTTTCGTCTTTCCCGTGACCGGTTTCGGCTGCTCGCCATCTTCGGCAGCATAAGACTAAAAGATAGAAACAGACAGAAGACCGTGAAAACTGCACAAACCAGGTATTCCAAACTAAAAATAAATTGTTTTGTGTTATAAGGAGGGTGCCACTTTGTCGATCGACAAATTGAAACTGTAAACCATTTACGGACTTCCATGATACAAGATCCCGAACAATCTTATCGACAAATGTTTAGATAAAATCCGATCCATAAGTAACGTATCATATTTCATTCGAATAAAGATCTGTATTTTCAAGGCGTAATTACAGGCATTTCAAATATTTGTGAACCCTACGAAATTTGCTATCCTCTCTATCCGTGAAGGTTTCGCGTGCTTTCTCCAGTTAACTCCAAAACAGTCGCCGAAATATAAACAGGTTCCGAAACGAGATAGTCTTATCCCTACTTTTGTCCCGAACCGATCGGCATAATAGTCAAAATAACAACGAAACATGGGCATCGTCCTGCCGGTTGCCCAAAAATCTCGTGCAGAATACCCCCACACAAAGTTATTATTTGTCTATAACAGTGGTTCCCAAGATTTTGTTGGGTACGGAACACTCTTGTGAGCAATTTTCTTTAGGGCAACACTTACTTAAGTTAATATGAAATACAAGTTTTTCCTCAGTTGTTTTATTAGAATTCAAAATCACTAGTTGTTGTCATATTTCAATGTTTAATAACGTCAGTTTTGAGACAGAAAAAATACATTAATAACTTCAATGGGAAACTTGTTTATCTTTATTTATTGTACAATCAACAAACGGTTGTAAGTACAATTACGGTTCGTTTTATTGGAAACTTGTGCCCAATTTGTTTTTATATATTTCTTCTATGTTGGAACTTCTTCCGGTTCATTATTGTGTAACTTTTGAAATGAGTGAAGGTTTCCGCGACCGGAACTTGAATTGTCACCGACTGGCTTCCGATAGGATCGCGTAATGTTGTGGCAAGAACCTCAGTCGGCAGGGGTCGACCCCCGCTGTTCAGGGATTTTTCCCGCATTTGGACACCGCGCCGAGGGCTTTTGCCCTTTCCTTCTTGGGCCCTTTAGGGTGCTTCCGGGCAGCACACTGATCCTACCGGAAGCCAGTTAATGACTGTTGAAATGGTTATGGAACACAGGTCGGGAAAACACCGGTCTATAATGTCCGCCCCGAGGCGAGAACTAGACAGTATTAAATATCCGACCGAACACCTCGGACTGTTAAGTTCGTCAGGTTGTGTATATTAACTGTAAATTAGAAGGAACGTGTACCAAAAGTACCAGCGAAAGTGGCAATCCGAACCTGGTTTTGGCTCGAGGCTCTCGCTTTCCCTGTTAGCGTGTGCCCGGCGGCGACGCGATAACGGTTATCTTCGTGTTCGGGAATAGCGCACCCGGTCTGACATAACCGATCGAACACTCAATTTACGTATTAATGTCGTGTCCACGTATACTTCCGGTGTCGAAATTCGGGACTCGTGCCAACACCGTGCTTTCTCTTTCCCCGACACGTCGGAGCCGCGTCGCTGTCAATTTTTATTACGGACGATCGCGTTATAAATTCATGCCGGGAGTCTTTGATTTGTGCGAAATGAAACTTAGACAAAAAACAATAACAGTCGTTCGCTTCCTACGATTGTTAGGAATTAATTTATCAATTTCTTTTGCAAAACGTGGAATCCGAATACGCGACCCGAACGCCACAGAAATGAAACGACGTTACGATTTGCTACATAAAGTCCACAACGGATTATTTACGGTTTAATAGTTTACTAGCGTATATTGAAACTACGTAATCCTGTCGCGTGGATTCACCGAGCCCTCTCACCCCTACCAAATTCTATTCTCGCAATCCATAACCTTCGTAAAATTGTTAACGCCCCACCTTATATACCTGCCTAGCGGTTGGACGATGTAAATACTTCCGTTCCAAAGTATACCATCATTCCGAACCTTTAATTTGACGGCTCTCCTCGCGTCACCTTCCAGAAAATCTCGCCTTAAGAGGAAATGGACGCGTGATTTCCTCACTACCCAGCAAGTCCAGGAGCGGGAGTGCCATAAAAAGTATTGTCACTGAAAATAATTTACTGTAAAAGTTACTTTATATTCCTTCTTATCTATTTTTTCATATTTTGACTGTTATATTGGGAACTATTTTGATTCCCTGTTTCCGACGGTTTCCAGTCTGCGAATAACAATAGTATCTTTTGGCCGAACTGTTAGAATAAATATTTGACGAAATTAGATTTTAAGCTGAACCTCAATTTTGTTTTTGGACCGGCGAATCGTATTTCCCGTCGATGTTATTATTCGAACAATCGGTCTTGTAAACACATTTTTCTGACCGATTTATTAACGTATCCCGAATCCTGCGTTTTCGCATTACGTAATACAAACTGCACAACGAAATCGGTGGCGTATAATGACGTGAAGTTAATGTATGCCGTACCACATTTTCAGATTGGAAATGGGTTTCCGAGAGTTACGCAATAAATGGAATCGTAACGAAGGCTGTCATGATAGGGCATCGCCAGTTTGTTCGAGCTTTATTTTCCAACCTTTTTTTCAACTAAATAACCTATATTACTGTTCGTGCAAGAACCGAATTATAATACTCGCTGGTAAAAAAGTACCAAAAAACAAAGTATAATTTGACGAACGGTCCAAATGAGCGATTCCTGTCGCTCGTCGGATTGGTATTGCGGATAAAATTGAATTATTATTTAAGGTAGCAGTATAGAGGGTCCGTGAACGCGGACCACACGCGATTTAATGGCATAAAAAAGTGTTGTCTTTCTAGGTACTTATTCGAGGGATTCATTATATACCTGTCGCTCTCCTGTGTCACGTGACCGCTCATTTACACAGGTAAAATTCCCGGATCTTCCGTTCTCTGGGCTACCGCCTTCGTATACCATTCGTTCGGTATAACACCACGAGGGTGATTCGATAAGTAAGTTTATAAATTGAATAATGGTTTTACAAGCTTTGACAAAATTGGAAACTCACCGGACCGAGTGTATTCCCCCCCTGGAGATTGCGTAGACAAATAAAAATAATTTTGAGCGAAAGTTTCCGTGACCAGATGTTGTGTGTGGGGAAGAACCCCGGTTGTCGGGGGTTGACCGGCTGCTGTTCCAGGATTTTTCCCGTGTTCGGAAACATGAGCGGGTTCCATTGTTGTCGCTAAACAAGACTTTAACTTTGTCGGACCCTGGTGACGGAACCGGAGGGA
This sequence comes from Lethocerus indicus, assembly GCA_019843655.1. NCBI lineage: Eukaryota > Metazoa > Arthropoda > Insecta > Hemiptera > Belostomatidae > Lethocerus > Lethocerus indicus. Next base: position 36,393,616 of record JACDQD010000001.1, read on the forward strand.
GTTGGGAAACGTCGGAAGCGCACAACACCCGAGAGGGCCCCAGAAGGACACGGCGGGGGGTCAACCCTGTTTACCGGAAGTTAGTGACAAAAATAATTTTGTTCAAAAAACTGTGTTAAACCCAATTTTTTTTACTCGTAGATCAGTAGTATATGGTGTTCGGTGTCTTTCTGCATGTTGGATACGAAATATATTGAGTCTGTATCCAAATAGACGGGTCGATGGACCCATAAAACGGCCTCTGCGAGCACGAGGCATCTCGTTGTTCAATAATAATTGCGCCGGAGGGATTATTTCAACAGTAATGTTTACGGCGCGAATTAAAAACTATAATATCGCAATAATTCCTCGTCTACCGATCGTGATGTAACATTACCTAAAGTGGTGTTAGGTGTCGCCTCGTCCCATAATTCTCGATTTAGCAACGGACGTCTCTTCGGAAGGAACCGGGCTATTGTTTGACCGACTTTCCGACCGTATTTTCATGAAATTCATTCCGAACCGTCTGCTTCCTTTATCGGAGGATTGTTATTAGCATTTATTTTTGACGGCATTCATAAGCGATGTGAATCCCCCGCCTCCCCTTTTCAGGTTACGATGTATCATCTCGGATATTTGAGCGCTACTAATGTGGAAAAACCCCGGATCGGAAAATAAAAAACCAGTTCCGTTATATTCTCGCGCTGTTCCTGCCGTCCTTTCTCGGAAAGAATTCTTCGTAATAATAACAAGAAGCCCCTTCTTCTCCCTTTTCGCTACTTCGTTCCCCAAACTACGCGGGTAATATCCTAAAATACCTTCCGTATTTAACCGAGAATATTATATATATATATATATATATATATATATATATATATATATATATATATATACACCCGGAATAGTTGAATGAAGGTACACACACACAAACATTTATCTGTATGCAACGTTTATTCAATTGTTCTGGGGATATTCGATAGGTCCCTCGGTCCGATCTAATCGGAAAGTGTTCGATGTCGATGCGCCTCCGATATCGGCCACTCGTCGCAATCGGAGCGTTCTCATTTTACGATTTTATCTGGTCGTCGAGAAATCGGTCGAGGGCCCGCAATAATTGCTTGCCGGCCTAGGCGCGCCTAGCTTTCAGCGCTGGGTGGTATCGAAAGCGACAAAACTTTCGCTTACGACGGGTGAAAATATGAATTGAAATTTTAAAAGGAGGAAGCCGGTCGATTTATCTGGGGGTACCTAACCCCCCCTCCTGGCGTCGTTGCGGCCTTGTCCAGGTGACAACCCGTATCGTAAAGCGAGCCCGACATTGCCGGCTAGAAAAATGGCAATTTCTGTTCTGGAGGCGGGGAAGTGTACAAAAGGAGGAAAGGCTAATTGTCCGGTGGAGGGAGAACCCGAGCCGGTCGGAAGTGAGCTCCGCTCGGTCTCCCGTCCTCAGTCGTTCTCCGCTACGACCGGCTCCTCCAGGGTAAGCGCCGACCGGACTTATTTCATTTCCGTTCGATTCTCTCTTCTGTTGGGCACCTGTGAATGTTCGGCTCTCAAGACTGTCCACCCACTCGGGCCTTTCGTTCCGAATCGATTCGTCGGGGCCCGTTCCCGCCGTCGCCGTGCTCGCGTTCGATTCCTGGCATAGCGGAGGCAAAATCGTCGTCCAAGACGGTGGAGCGAAAAAAACCCTTCCCGCGAATTGCCCCAGTGCTTCAAACTGCTTCCATAACGCTACCGGACCATTTTATTTCGCCGTTAGAAAGTTTTACGCTATCGGAATAATAAAAGACGTGCTACTTACTGTTCCGCGCGGCCCGAGTTTTCGACTTTCGGTCTCGTTTTTATCGGAGGCGCAAGTGACGATTTGATTACAGATCGGTTACTTCTGCCAGCTACGCTATCGGTATTGGTACGTCTATTACGTTTTTACTCTATTCGTCCGTATTTATTTTTTATAAAAACGCGGAAAGAGTCGTAAGTGTAAGTGTCGGTTTGATTTTAGATCGGTCGCCAACTATTAGCTACGCTGTCGGTACTGTTACGTCTATTGGGGTTGTACTTTTGTCATCTCTATATATTTATTTTCTGTAGAAACGCGGATAGAGTCGTAAGCGACGATTAGTTACGGATCGGTGGCTACTCTATCGATAGTGATGCGTCTAGTTCGGTTTTACTGTATTCGCGTTTATATTTTCCGTAAACAAGCGGTGATAGTCGTAAGCGACGATTTAATTACTGATCGGTCGCTACTGCCCGCTATCGTAATTTATATCCGTGCTCTAATACGCCGCGGTAACATTTCGCGCGTTCATTTAATTGTTTTTATTTTATCGATTCTTCATAACTCATTCCTGTGTTTCCTCCTACCCGTACGTCTTGCGGATGAATCGCCGTTTGACAATTACGAACAATATTCCAAGAACGATCGATTGATTGGAAATACCGACTACGCGTCTCTTCCGGGTCCGAGCATCTCCCACCCACACCCACTCGTGCCTACCGCACGAATCTCCAAAAAACACGTAAAAACTACGTTAGAATAGAGAATGTACAAATTTTAAAAATTAAAAGAACTCGGCTCGAAATTTAAAAAGAATCGGAAAGAAATCGTGGTCCGACGCTGCAGCAGGCGATTTCCGAACGGTTCGGGACATTTTTCGGTTAGTTGGATTTTAATCCGATGGAGTGAAGTTTTTCAGCGTATTATTCCCACCGCGGAAGAGAAGACAAACGGTTTATAGTTTATCGTTTCACGAATCTACCTCCGGATCGTCGCGTCTAAGATCGAGTTTCGATCCCTTCGACCTCAAATACGCCTTATTCGCGGGGACGGCTCGATCGGGCAAATAAGTATCAATTTGTAACTCGTTTCAGAAAAGGCACTCGAACCTGAAACGCAGAGGCACTTCTGCGTGTTTTTTTTTAATAAAATATCGCCGGCACGAGTGCAATTATCGGTTTCCCAGATTCATTCGAGTGGTCCATATCGGGGTAATCGCTCTGCCACTGGAAGAACGTGCCGTGCTAATTAAAATCTTATCGCCCTCTTTGATTGACTTCGTCTCCTCGCCTATTTTTCCACGGAATTATTTGAAAGTTTCAGGAAAAAATATCACAAGGCGTTTCAAATTTTTCCGATTTAACGAAATCAATTACCTATTTTAAGACGCCGAAACTGTTTCACCGGTCCAATTTATCAAAGAAAGACCCACGATAATATACAGTGTTGAGTGTATATCAGAATATATAGAGTTGTTAAGTGCTGATACTTTTATATAGCCTAAAATAAAACTTAAACGGTTTTCTTTATCGTCAGATATGTGACATCTCCATATCCGAGATTACGACCCCCCCCCCACCATAGTGTCGAGTATTAGTCATAGATCTGCATTAAATACTCAGGCGTCTGTAATTTTGGCGTATTACACCGCGAACGATTGTGTGGTATCTATCGGTCGATCCGGGCCGGTACGTTATCACCTTACAGAAGCTGTCGTCTCCTTAAAAAAAAGGTGTGTATTAACGTTCTTACAATCCTCTGTTTCAGACATCACCATGGGAAAGTATTCCGGCAAGAAGTGTCGCCTGATATGCATGTTCTGGCTTACAGCTGTCTATTTCCTGGTCGAAATAATTATTGGATACTTTACAAACTCAATGGCCCTAGTAGCGGACAGTTTCCACATGCTCAGCGACGTTGCGGCTTTAGTCGTCGCGTTTTTATCAGTCAAGGTTTTTTTCAATTTTCTTATCCTATTTTAATTACGCGAAATTAATTATATTTATCTCTTTTAAGTAATGTGTGCTCACATTTCTTATTATATGCATCAACCTGCCGTTAATTTAATTAATTATTAAGTTTATATCTTGCTGAATGAACAGTAATTTAAGTCATATTTGTACTTATAACTATATGTATCTGCCTACACCAGAAGATCCTAAAATGTTTGAACTTATTTGAACTATGCGTGAACCTATTGGAACTATTGTAAAAATTAGTTTAGTTTACAGTTCTTTCATTATTGGTTTTTTCTCCAACAAGGTGATATATTTTAGAATACCTGTTTTGTGGTCTACAAGGGGTTTGAATACCGTAGATTTCGTGTGTTTCTGTCCCCTCTCACTGGTTTGATCTTTTGCTAGAATGGTTTCGCTGCTCGCCATCTTCAGTAGTGGTATTAGTCACTTTGGATGTGTTTTGGGCATCCTCACTGCACTGTCACTGCCACTTGTACTGTGGTGGTTGTCTGCTTGTCATGTGCATATATATGTGTCTTGTTATTGTTTTTCAGGATGTTGTTTGTCTTACTTTGGTTGGGAGGGATTTTGTTAATTGGCTTAAGTCTTTGTCCGATTATAGGTCAAATATATATTTGATCACACAACTGGTTACAACTATTAGGTTCTGACTTCCTAATATATGACAGGAAACCTATCTGGTATTGTGTATTTACGATCATAAAAGATTTCCTGTTGATCCAAAATGTATTTGAATAAATTAATTTTTAGTAATCTAGTTAATCAGTGCAAGTGCATCCAACGAACTTTAGTTAAGTACATTTCCACACCACCCTCATGGGGCGCTAGTTTATCGGTGCATTACCGATTAACTAGATAACTGAAACTAAACTTTTTTCAATAAATTTTTGATCAACAGGAAAACTTATATGATCTTAAATACACAATACCAGATAGGTTTCCTGTCATATATTTGGAAGGCAGAACCTAATAGTTGTGACCAATTGTGTGATCAAATATATATTTGACTGATAATAAAGACTTACGCTGATTAACAAAATCCCTCCCAACCCAAATAAGACAAACAACATCCCCCAAAAACACAATAACAAGACTCATATGTAGTGCCAGTGCCAAAGTGACTAACACCGCTACTGAAGATGACAAGCAGCTGAAACCGGTGTAGCAAAAGACCAAACCAGCAGGAGGAGACAGAAACACACGAAATCTAAGGTGATATATTTTGTTTTTAACAAATTAGTTTCTTTCTGATCTTAGTCTCTTTTTGTGATAGTTAATGAGTTAATATATTGCCACTTTAATATTTGATGTATATTATTTTTTATTATTATTATTTTAAAGGTAGCTTGATTCTTTGAGTCTTGCTGCCACTGTAAATGATGCCTACCCTGGGTGTTTAGTTCAGATTAAGTTAAGACTAGGGTCAGTATGTTATATGCAGTTAGTATGCAATAGCTGATAAAAATCTTAAGAAAGAAGAGAAAAAATGGTCAAATATTGAAATAATTGGTGAAACCCTTGATTTGCTTCTTTCATTAGTCACATTGCCTACAATTGCAAAAATCTAAATATAATTTTCAAATTTCAAAAAATAAATTGGAAATTATATAAAATTTTGGGTGGGAAAATTTCTAGTTAGCAGTTTTGTAAATGTTTCGTAATATTGATAAGGTATTTCAGTTTATTAATTTTATTATTTTAATTTTTATCATTGGTTTATTGTCGTTATAGATGTCACCGAAAAAATGGTCAAAGAACACTTTTGGTTGGGCCAGAGCAGAAGTATTAGGAGCTTTAGTTAATGCAGTATTTCTTGTAGCCCTTTGTTTTTCCATAACAGTGGAAGCCTTTAAAAGGTATGTTCTTGTGTATTATTTAAGTTTCATAAGTCCTTCAGTTAAATATTTTAATAAGTCCATTGCAATCAATTTTTTAATACTTGTGTATTAATCTGGCGTTTCCCATTTATAAAGTAATTTCATATAATTTATTTTTATTTTACAAAAATAAATTAGTCTATTTGTCTATTATTAGTCAATTTTAAATTGCCGAATATTATGGTGTTCTGTTTTAAGTTGCTATTTAAAGTAGAAGTTTCATCTAACATCGTGTAATCATTTTACTATTTCCCTTTTTTTTATAGGTTTATTAAAGTTGAAATTATTCATGAGCCAAAATTAATAGTAATAGTTGGCACAATTGGACTGATTGTTAATATTATTGGACTCCTATTATTTCACCGTGAGTATTTATCACATAGAATTAAATATTGAATATAAAATTAATATATAAGCTATACATTTATATAGTTTTTATATTATCTATGTTATAGTACTTTACTATATACAAATACTTTAATTTGATACTGGTCTCCTTTTTGTTACACCATCCTACTTCCTTTAAAAAAAAATGTTATGTGTATAAATTAATGTATATGCATAATAAATAAGCGAAGGTTTCTGTGACCAAAACTTGAATTATCACTAACTTCAGGTAGGATCATGTATTGTTTATACACTTTAATGTAAATAAAGTAACATTTATTTCCAAACAGAACACGGTACATCTCACGGGCACTCGCACGGAATAGCAAGATCGAATACAAGACTTACTCAGATGGTTTCTGTGAGTGCGACTGATGATAATGAAAATGATGAAACGTTCCAGCACCCTCCACCCGTGAAAGAAGGTGAAGCAAGTGGCCAAAGTCCGAACGCATCTCAAATGAACATGAGAGGTGTTTTTCTACATGTTCTTGCAGATGCTATGGGGTCTGTTATTGTAATTATATCGGCTACAGTAAGTTGAATTTTTTTTTTTAACGCTGCACTGATTGTATTTTACATGTACATTTTGCAAATGTTGAGCTTTGCACATGAACTTACGATTCTGGTTATCGGGAGTTTATAAACATTATTTCAGCTGTGAATTCTTTTTATCGGAGTATAAAACAATATTATTCGAATATTGGTTGAAACTGAGATTTTGACTATAAGAATAAAAAATGTATACATTTTTCTGTTGAATTAAATCACTAAATTGGAACTATACAGTAATAATATTGTAACGAAAAAATTAAACTCTATTTATATGAAAAAAACTGGTCAACATAGTTTAAAATGTGTAATTTTAGAACGTAATGAAACCAAAAAATATTTTGTAAAAATTATTTTAGCTCTGTATTCCCTTAAAATTTTAATGCCAAAGCTTTATGAACAGCAAACTCAATGGTTAAAAGTGACTGCTTTAATCGAGTCAGTTTTTAATAAACTAAATTTTTCTGTTTTGTACACTCTTGTTTGTTTGCATTGTGTATAGATAGTTTGGTTAACGAATGGGATTACCGATACTACATGGATCCGGCACTGAGCATCGTGATGGTCATTATTATTCTGAATTCGGTTTGGCCTTTGCTCCGCGAATCGGCATTGATATTGCTTCAGACGGTCCCGACGCACATACAAGTCGACGCCATCCAACGGAGGCTCCTCGACAAAGTCGACGGTGTACTCGCTGTACACGAATTTCATGTTTGGCAGTTAGCCGGAGATAGAATCATAGCCTCAGCGCACATTAGGTTGGACAATTTCAGTTTAATCACATTTTATTTAATCCCAGTTTGTGTTTGGGGTGAACACCCTTCCTATTTTCTATTTCGTCACCTATTTTTTTTTATTATGCTAAAACCATAAACCTAGTGTTAAATATAGTCTGTTTGGAATATCTAAACTACTCTCACGATTGTGTCCTCTCTCTTGTTGGCTCAGTAAAAGGTCTAAGAAATTGATCTCGCTTAGGACGAAATAAGCCAGTTGAGACAGAAAATCTGTGAAAATAATACAATTTCTTTTTAACAAACTGAAATAGTTAAATACTTACATTCTTCATTCAATTGTTTATACGTAGATTATTATAGAAATTATAGTTATTATATTTGTCTGTATTCGTTTATAAATAAAGTAATTCAATATTATTTTATTCGTCTCAGGTGTCGTAATCTTTCCGAGTATATGCAGTTAGCCGAAAGAGTCAAGGAATTTTTCCATAACGAAGGGATCCATTCAACAACAATTCAACCGGAATTTGTGGAAATCGACGATGTAAGACAATTTTTTGTAGTTTGAATGCGCAATTGAAAAGAATCGATTTTATTTCTCTCATCTCTTAATTTTAATTATAGATATCGGAAAATCCCGAGGAGCACGGGCCGGGCGGTGACTGCGTGCTCGACTGCCCAAAAACCGACAAACCGTGTACGCTTTCTACATGCTGCGGGCCTTCAAAAGCTGTACGTTTTTTCGTGTGGTTGAGTCGCGGACATATTTTAATATAAATAGTTCGGTTTGAAAAATCCGCAATAATTTAGCAATAAAAGAGGTCGTGTGGTTGTGTTGTTGGTTAGGGAAGAGAAACTCCTTCGCCGGGAGACACGCCTTATCTGTGCCGACAGAGGAATTGTTCGTCGACGGTGAGCCTGCCGGCAGTGGGCGTGCGCGGCGAGCTGAGTGAGATGGAGCGAGGGGCACTGCTCGATGGGTTGGCGCGCTCCGCCCCTTCCCCGAGAGAGGCCTGTGTCTGACACCGGCCCACACTCATCGCTCTTGTGAGTCCCCCACCCCCACCTCCTCACCCCCTTCCCTTTCACTCCTCTCCCCCTCACCCCTCATCCCCTCATCCTTCTATCTCGCATCCGTGTCGATCATTTATTTACCCAACAATTATTATTATAATATTCTAGATATAGTTTCGTACGGACATTTCTAATTTTCCGAGCACTATTTGAACTAGAACACTTTTGGCCTTTTATTTTTTTAAATATAAGTAATATGGCAGTTGAAGACAAATTTGTCGGGCGAAATTAAAATATGAAAAATAAGCCTTTATATATGTATATTTTGTTGGCGCATTGATAGCGGATTTTGAAAAATGTCCGACGATTCTGATCGATTTATAAATGTACGATTTCTTCTTCGCAGATAATGTAATCGTGAGGTACTGGTCTTATCGGCTCAAGTATCCCGAGTGGACGCCCTTTGCGAAGCATTTTTTAACATCGTGTGAAAAATAATTACCGAAAAGGTTACCCTCTCAAGTTTTCCGCCGTCACGAGAATGTGTCATACTTGTTAAGATATCTGGACTGCAGTGTCAGTTAATATATACTGGTTAAACTCTAATATTATTTTATTCGAACGTAATTAATTTATTGTTTCTTATAAAAATAAGATTAATTTCGATATCTGAAAAAAAGGAATCCTGGATCTTCCTTTGTATTGTCTTTTCTTTTTCTTATTGCGCTTTTGCAATTTATGCATTCGAGGAAAAATTGAATTGCGCCTATACGAGTTATTAAGTTTTGTTCATTCATTAGCCGATATTGTTGATTTAATATAATTTGTAATTATATTAAATTATTAAGATATTACATTATTATTCGATGTTCATAAATCAGACATTTTAACTGTTGTAAAACATTGTTATGGTTTTTTTGAAAGAGAAATAAAAAGAATGTTTATAACCAAACGATAAAAAAATATTTACTGTCATGAACAAGCTCTCATCCTAGTCGTTAGTGAAACACCTGTCTGTATCTGTGTACATACTATGTACAATAGGTGCTTAACTGAAGCGAAAGTCTCATTATTTTCTGACATACATATTTTATTTTAGAATTAAGGTAATAGTTTATTACCATCATTTATGTTAATTCATCCCATCAATTATGTGAATTATTTTAATTGAAACTGTTAACGAAAGAACAGAATTTTTTTCTATTTTCAATGGCTGTGAAAATATTCATATTTAATTTACAGTCGCTCAAATGTGCATTGTTTTTTACCCCTACAAGGGTTGCCAAATGTACTCGAATTTAATTAATTTTTTTTAGTTGTTATTTTATGAAAAACTTACGAATACTGTGTGAAGGTGTGGATTACTTTTTGCTTACAAAATAGGAAACATCCTATCTCATGCACAATTTGACTCTCCTCCTATGAATTATGACTAAATATGTAGTAGCTAGCAGTGGCATATATGAGTGGCGTGTTTAAGAGGAGTGATTTTATATCTACTATAAACACAAATGCTGCCTTTCTACTCAACCAAAGTAACCAAGTATTATTATATTACATATCTAATTTAAGGTATTTGTTTTTTGGGGTTCACGGACGGTTTGGAATATCATCACTTGCGAATTTGGCCAGCTCCATTTGGCCTGTTTGGTTTCAAGCTAGACCATTTTCGCCTTCATACATAAATCAGTAGCATTTGATCGGTAATAAAGGATTAGGTCGCTATTTTGAACACAGATTAATCAATTATATCTGTAATGAGATTATATACAACCATCTTCTTGGCTCTCTCTGAATGTTGTACTGTTATTTCAATAACTCACATTGTTTGAGAACAATGAGTCCCTCCTTCGTAAATAATTAGGTATTGACTTACAACTTACAATTTTTAAATATATTTGTGATTCCAAATCTATTTTGATTTGTTAGCATTTAGATGGTAGGCTTACATCTCGTGTATTTATTATGCGGGTAGTCACTTATGGCTGAAGTATATAAACCTGTGTGAAGTCCTACTAACTCTTTATTGAGAAAATGTTACCAATTATATAGAGAAGGTGAAATTTGTCTAGTTAAGATCTAAGAGGCGAATGGAGAAAGAAACTCACGCCAGTGATGATATCACATATCTAATTAAATTGCCATGATAATTTTGTAAATACTATTTTTGCATTATCCTATTAAAAAAAAATTAAAATTAATGATTGTAACTTTTTTCAGTTTTCTTAAGCTGGTTGTCTTTTATTGTAGTAAAATTATTTTGTCAATTGTTTTATTACTGTTTTGTAACTGATAGTTTTTTTTTAAACAATATCAACAGGGTAGAAAATATGCGTGATAATAATGTATTCTTTGTAGAATGCTTTGTTTTATTAATATATAAAATTATGTCAGTTTTTATTCTTCAGTGGATATTATAATAATTGTTCCTAGATTTTATAAGAGTATTTAAAATTGTAACACAACACTGTTCAATAAATTATTAGTGCCTTGTGGAAAGATTTAAAATAGATACTGCATGTGGAATATTAGTTTACTTCTTTCTATTAAGTTATATTTCATTAGTAAATATTTAAGTATAATAATTAATTACAATATATACAAATGTGTGTATATTAAATTTCAGTTTATCTCTTTCTCTCTGATATCTCTCTCATAAAAGGAAGTTTCAAAACTAAATTATTATTCTAATCATCAGAAATACCAGGGTAAGATAATAACATATGAACAATCCATTATCTAATAGTTGGTGTGGGACTAGACAAGTTTCAGCTTTAAAAACAATCCTATTGGAATATAGAAATAGGATTATTTGCGATCAAACTAGTTGGTTATATTAGCGCAGATCACAAATAATATTGTTATTTTATGTAAAACCTTTTGTTTTAAATAACCTTGAAATGGTATAAGGAATAAATTAATTGGCACCAATGAAATTGAAAAAAAATAGTGTTGGTAATATAAATAAATGGTGGGGAGCATAATGGTGTGGGCATAATTGTGCCCCTAACAAGCAATGAGAAGAAAAAAATAGTACTAAACAGTGCTTTCCCAATTTAATATATTTAGCTGCTTTCAATTAGGGGAACACCTATAGCAATGAAACTGATTAATGTAATTTTTTAATTAGGTTAGGTTATGAAAGATGGTTAAATGAATCAAAACTTTAGTTGTAGTACAAAATCTATTATTATAAAAAAGAGCCATGGTATGACAAGCATTAATTTCTTATCAAATTGAAATATAAAGCACATTGGTAAATTTAATTTATTTCAGTTTTTATACAAAGCGATCCTTTAGAGAACTTATTTCCTCAAGAAATACATGTTTACATAAAAAGCTTTGGTCTAATACTTTGGATATTGTTTCTGAACCTATCATGATTGTGCCACAATAACCTGCACTACCATACAGTTTACAATAGATGTAAAAATTCTAATTATTTATATAATTAATATAATATTTTTCATCATTATTTCTTATGCATAATCGCAATGTCAGTGCATTATCTCTTTCTCAATGAGAATGCCCAGCCATGTTAAACAGCACAACGGAAGCTTGCTAGTTATTTATTTAATTTTCTTTGCAGTGTGTTTATGTAAACTTGAAATTTCGAGAACATTCCAGATTTTTTTTGGTATAAGCCTAAAACTTTTTTAGTAATCTTCAGCAAAAAAATTTACTGTAAAAATTTAGCAGTATTTTTACTGTATTTCAGAACTTGGAGAAAAATTCCGTTGTGGTCAATAAAAATTGCTGTGCCAAAATAAGCCGAATTGCATTCAGCAGTATTATTTTACAATCAATACAATTGAAGATTTTTTCCTACATTACATTCATTGAATTGATATCAATGTTTAATGAAGCATTTAATAGGGGGATAACCGGGACATTACTAGGAAGTTCAATTTTTATCTGATCACATTACACTGATAGGCCTTATCACCTTTTCCGAGATTAGTGTTAGTAATATCGTTTGGCAGTTACCTGAGAGGTAAGTCAATCATTATTATTTAAAGCAATACTTATAATTTATCACAATACTATTTTTTTGTATATTGCTTTCTTTCAAATATAGGTATCGACGCAGAATGCCGCTTTGCAAGGGTGCCGTGACAAATACTTTCTTATTCATTTTATTTGTTTTTTCAATAAACCATTCAGAATGTAGAGAGATATGTTCCCTTTGTAAATGTACAACCACCTTAAAGAATGGAAAAGTTGAATCTGTTAAAGCAACTGACACTGTGCTAAAAATTAATTGCACGAACATTAAAATCACATTCAGTGAAATGACAAGAAAGGACCTGCAAACTGAAGTATGGTTTTCTTACAGGAAATCGAGTTTCAACGATTCTGAATTACAACAATACCTTGAATTATTAGGACGCGATAAAATAGTACAGATCGGTCTCGAGAACAACTCTATTAAAATGATAACTCAATATATGTTCAAAAACGTAACAAATTTAACACTATCGGTAGCAGACAATCAAATTGCAGAAAATAAAACATTAAAAGGATTAGATAACCTACAATACTTGGACTTGTCCAATAACTTATTGAAAACGTGCGATTTGAATGCATTTTCATTGCCCAATATACAGTTTTTGGATCTGAGAAATAATGAAATAAATGTAATTGTAAAGTCGATTGTTTCAATCGACTCCTTAAAAGAAATTGATTTCTCGCATAACACAATCACAGAGTTGTATGACTTCAGCCTTACTTTACCAAATTTGGAAAACTTGAATTTGTCTAACAATAAGATACATAAAATTTCGGACTCGTTTTTTGCGCCCCTAACAAAACTGAAACACCTGGACCTATCGTACAATAACTTGATTTATTTCGATTTGGTAGACAATACATTGGTTGAAATTATAAGTATAAATTTACAACATAATGCCTTGAAGAGAATTAAAATCTTAGAAACGCACAAATATTTAAAAGTGCTAACGTTGAATTATAACAAACTGTCATCTCTTGCTTTCGTCCCTAAGGACAATAAAATTGAAAATTTGTATGTCTCTCATAATCTTCTCACTAACTGTACTGGAGCAAAAAATTTAATGGTCTGCAAGGTAAGAATTCGTCATTTTCATTATAACTTTTTGTTGTAATTTATTTGTACGCTCACTCGCTGGTCGAGTACAAATAAAATAAATTATCAGATTTTAGATTTGTCTTGGAATGAGATAGACAACTGCGGCGAAATGCCAGTATCTTTGGCTAAATTCAATTTATCAGGAAACCAATTGAATGAAATTCCAAAAATATCGAAAGGACAAAAACCGATGTCTCTCCATTCGCTGGATTTGAGCAACATGCACACTTTGGTGAAGATAGGTCCAGATTCTTTCCGAAACTTTTTTCACGAAAATGGTACGTACATTTCAATTCACACAGAGCAAATTGAAATGATTTAACAGTGTAAATATAGGCCTGTATGGAAAGGGCCTTCTTATTTTTCCTTACTGGTTGTTACATATAATATCAAATCGTCATATTAACTTTTTGGGTGTAATTTCAACAGGCATTATATTTTAAAATAATGTCTACAAATAATGCAATAATTATAATTATTTATCACTATATAAAGTTTTTTGAACATTGTTCAGAAGATAACAATTGCCCAGCTCTGGACCTATCAAACTGTTCAATATCAGAGATTCATAAGGAAGCATTCACTGGGACTAAGTTATGTGAGGTATGTTAAAAATATTAGTAATTATAATTAGAGCATTTTGCAACAGTATAGTGCTTACCATTCTAATAAAATTTGAAAATACGAATAGTTGTTAAGATTATTTGGAAATCAAACCCAAAATATTTAAAAAATGTCTTCTCTACTTATAGTAATAAAATATGATTGTACAATAATATTGCATTATAATACATATTCTATTGACTCAGTAAGAATCTTATATATTGATGTAAAAACGGAAAAAATAAATGCTGATGCGCCAAAAAATTTTTTTTTCCACATTTTTTATATTTGTATTTATTCATTTCTTAAAATCTTTCCTGCAGATAAAGCTGAACAGAAACAAAATCAACATATTGCCAAAATTGTCGTTAGATTGGAAAATTGTCAAAATTGATATTCAAGAAAATCCTTTACATTGCGAATGCTCCACTCAATGGATACTAGATACGATTGTACCAAAGTATTACAGGCACAATCTAAGTCTCCTTAATGAGTTGAGGTAAGATAATGCATTGAATATTAAAATTATTTTTCAACAAAAATGTTTGTATATTATTTGGTTTTATGTTCATTACAAACAATTATCAACTAAAGATGATAAGAGTGGGATAAGGGTGGGTCATATGAAGATAATATGTAAACATCGGTTTTTACTTGTTATGTTTATTTGTTATGTAATTTTTATTTTTGCAAGAATTGGTTTAAACTTTCTAATTATTTAATAAGTATTCTTGAAATATTTAAAATTCTCGTTATATTTTATCAAAATAAACATAACCAGAGACATACCAAAAAATTAGTTTTAATATTTAACACAAACATGTATGAGCATGCAAAATCTTCATTGCGTAATTTATTTTGTGTGCAATGATACTGTGTTAAAACATTTTAATCAAGAAATGTCCAATTAATCACTTTTGTCTTTAGATGCAGCAAACCCGAAATATACAAAGGAATGAGGTTAGCGCACTGGTATAACCACGAGAATGAAGAACCCTTCTGCAAAACAACTCAACTTTTAAAGCAAGGAAACAATATAAAAAATTCGAAAACAGTAATTACACTGACGACCAGTACAGGAATGATTGTTACATTTACTCTGCTTAGTGTGTTCCTTTTGATACTTGTGTTCATTGCGTTTGCACTAAAACGAAGGTACATTAGAATCAAAAGAAAGAGGGTGAACCGGCGTTTATAATGCAAATAATTTTTTTGCCGAAATATGTATTTGAAACTTCCGTAAATATTACTATTAATCGTTATTTTAAGCTATTATAAATATTTATAACTAAAATGTATACTAGTAAGTTATTTATAAATAACAAATTCAACAATTTGTAAGAATAAATTATTTTTAAAATTTACATATTTTGCAGAATAAACTTTACTGAAAATAAAGTAAAATAAATAAAGTAATAAATATTTAAGTGAATGTCGCTAAACTACTAATTTATGTATTCTTCGGAGAAACTTCCAAAATTCAAGTCTTAGCGATGAATTGTTGAGTGTTATTAATATTAAAATTAAAACATCATTGTTGTAATTTATGATAGGTTATAACTTGATATTTTCATAAATGAACATTTAAATCGGGACTCACACAACTGAAAGTATCTTGATCGCATGATGGTATAACTTTCGATGGGACAAAGCCTTGAAGATGGTGTCATAATATCAGATGTCTTTGAAATGCATTTCATGTGGGAAATCTAACTGCGATATCCAAATACAAAATTTCAACTTATCACTATGAATCGTCTATATTTAATTTATTGATTGATCGGCCAACCAACAGTAGACTGCTGGTTTATGGGCCATATCAAAATGATGCATTTCAAATTTTTAGTACGAAAATTACAAAAACGTTCTTTTTTTAACCGTTCGTGCCTTCACTGTAACTTTCATCCATTTAATGAGAGAAATATATATTGGAACTCGGGGTTCATTCTCTTATCAATTCTATATGGACGGTCATTAAACAATCAGGTGGATCAATAGACCAGTCAGAGTGATAAGAACAACGTTGAGAACCTGACCCTTACATACAAATAAAAGAAATTAAACGGTAAAAAAGTACTGCGAATGATCGAAGTTTAAATGTTTATTATTCAACAGAGTACAAATAAATGGTTAAATAATATTAATATAGATATAAAGAACAAGTAGGCATTTTTAACACTCAATATTCCTGCTAATAAATTTTTCTTCAGTATTGAACAGGATAGAACGATATGTGTCCTCCCCACTGGAATCGAATAAAAAAAAAAACTGTTAAAACTTTCCACAGTGTAACTGAGTTCATATTTTTCAATACACATTTACTAAAATTTCAAAATGGCTAGATTTCTAATATTTCGAAATGGCTAAATCCAAATGTACAGTCTCACAACCGACCTCACTATCGACCAATTTCATATATCGATATACATTCTTCATTCGATACATCCTATCTAGCATGTTGCCATATATATCACCACGACAAATAACTTAGGCGGTATATCGATATACAATAAATCTGTCGTTAAGGGGTAAAGTTAGGTAGGACCATAATCGGGAATTAACCGAATCGAATTTTTTCAATACTTGTTTGTTTATAGGAGCAACTCCTCTGGCTGCGACAGACGGAGAGGTTTCAAGGGGGATTGGTCGTGTTGTTAACCGTACGCCGCCTTTTCCCGAATATAGATTTACTAGACTAAAGCGCGCGGATATAGATAATTACCCGGGGTCTAGGTGCGCTGGTCATTGGTGGACAATCGTTCGGGCGCTTTGTTGCCGTCGTTGATGCAAGTCCATTTACCGTCGGGGACTTCTTTCCAGAGAGTGACCCTATTGTCTCCGCCAGATACTGCCAATATATTGCCGGTAAGCGACCAGCTGACATTCCAGACGACGTCGTCAAAAGTATTGAGGACTGTGTGCGTCCAGTGAGTGAAATCGTCGGTGCGCCATATAATGACCCTGCGATCTTGCGAACAGCTGGCTATGGTATGCCGGGCTATGGCCAGTGAGGGCGCCCAGGCGACGTCGCGCACCCAGTCAGAGTGGGCCTCGAGTTTACACTTTTCGACCCACCTGTTGGACTCCTCCTGCCAGATCTTGACCAGATTGTCGCAGCCGGCAGTGACCAGGCGCTTCGGCCTCGGCCTCGCCCCCCTCCTGTGCGGCCGGACGTCGCCGGCAGGGCCCCAGCTGACAGCATTGCAGCCTATAGTGTGGGCGTTCACTATCTTCTTGCTCTCCCAGCCCGTGTTGTCCGCGTTCGGCGAAACTATAGAGACGGACCCGTCGGAGCTCCCGCAGGCCAGAACGAGGCCGTATTCGTGCGGGGCGAAAGCTATCGAGTTGACCGAAGCGTCGTGATCCCCGCAATCGTGTATTTTAACCCACTCCCTGGTCTCCTTCCAGATAATTACCCGGCGGTCGTAAGAACACGAGGCCAACACTGTTCCGAACTTGGGATGGGCCCACGCTACTTGCCAGACGGGGCCGTGGTGGCCCTTCAAGTCGGCCACTTGGACCTGGGTGCCGTTCTTGACGTTGAAAATTTTAATCGAACTGTCCGACGAACAGGTGGCCAGACGCGAGCCGTAGAAATCCATGACCGCATCGTGGATTATATCCTCGTGGCCCGTATCGATAGTGTTGATTATTGAAACCATTCCGGCAAATTTGTCAACACCAGAAAAACCTGTCGACACTCTCTATCGCAGTCGGTCTAGTGCGGACGTGGACCGAGCCGGTGTTGCCAACCTTCCCCTTTCGTTCGCCCCTACTAATTACGTTTTCCTCTCCTCCCACTAAAGGTACACTTTTTTCCTAATATATATTACTTTCTAATTATAATTCGGCCTTAAATTCAATTTAACTTAACGGTGCTAATTTTTATTGTGTCGGTATTATTGAACCGACACTAAAAAATAAATAATCCATCGCTATTCAATGGAAATTTAAGAACAAATTAAATGTTATTAATAATGAAACATAATTATAATTTGTCTCTGCCACCCCGACTGAAAAATTAAGTTTTAATTAATGTACAAAAATTCCTCACTGCATTGAATAAAAAAAATCTACGAAATTGCATATTAAAAATAATTTAATTCAACATATTGTAATCTAAATACAGGAAATATAGGATATAGGGTCCTGTTAACGGCATGTATCATGATAGACAATTATAAGGCTTTTTTACATAGGGCATACCCTACCTAAAATTCAGGCAACTTAATATTTGATGCACTAATTGCATTTTATTATGCAGTTACTTCTAATCAGGAAGTGTAAGGATGTTTATATAATGTCCCAAACAATTACATTCATGTTGGTTTATTGTTTTTTCATGTTTTACATTTGCTTAGAATAAATTTACTCTCACTTATAAACTATCATAAAGAAATTGATATTATATCAGTGCAGCTTTTGCCTTCCTAGAATTAGTACATATTGTTTTTTTTTGCAATTAAATATTCTACCATTTTTCTCTATCCTTCCTTCATCTATATGGTTTCATATGAGTAAATAATTGATGATGATTTTTCATATTTGCAGAAGTGTTACGAAATATCTGAGTTCAAGTAACGGATGAATTATTTTAAAAAAAGATGTAAAAAGTTTCCAAGACCAAATAATTACTAGCTCTAGTGAAGTAGACACAATCTATAATGATAATGAAGATAATTAAGAAGATGAAGTTACAGATGCAATATCTTGGGAACTCTTGTGGTAGTCAGAACTTAATTGGTCGAAATATTTATTAATTATTGAAAGTAGATTGCAATTATTATTATATGGGAAAATATAAATACATTTGAAACAGAACAATATTTGAACATATGAAAATAAAAAAATATTTTTTAAATTTAATTTTGAATTTAAAATTGGAAAAAATTAATTTTCTTCATAAGGAAAGTGCTGAAAGATACTTGTTGCTTAATACTTCATCAACTAATGGAAGTTGACAGTTTCTTGCCACCAGCTTCAACACATTTTGTCTGATATTTTGAACTTTCCATTCTGCTGATCAAATCATTCCGACAGATTATTTTGAATTCCACTAATTCTATACAGTTGCAAATATAAAATGTAATGTAATATACGTATGTACCTAAGTATATATCAAAAGACAAAATATTTTTGTCTAATTAATTTCAATCAAAAACCATTAAGGATGTAATTCTTTGTTGTTGTCATCCTTAATTCAATTTGGAATATGTAAAAATACAATACAATGCGTATGTACAAAACTTTGCTAAATTTTACCGGCTACAGGCATCAGTCTACCCGTAATGCGTTAAAAGCAAAAAATTTAATTTTATAAAAAATATATATCTAGATATATATATATATACACGATGTTAATAAGTGATTTATCTTTAAGTGAATAGGCTATATTACAATATGTATACAATACACAAACAACGGTTATTCTCGTCTGAGATTGTCTAGCCTAGCTTGGAGGTCGGCATCGGCATCTGAAACAGGACCACCTGCAGTTGTTGCAATTGGAACTTTGCTTCCTGATGCGGACAATGTTGCATTAGCTTGCGGCAATCCAGACAGCTGGTCGGTTAGCTGCAATCCCAATTCGTCCAATACTTGGGCGACCACAGCATCACTGGAATAATGATAATAGTAAACTGGAAATATTTCAACCGTATCTTATGGATATGGATAAATGGCTCTAGTAGTCCAGTAAAGATTGGAATGCGAAACACACGTACACCCGTTTTAATATTAGGCAGAAAAAAAAACCGCTTTAAAACTATAAAACATTCTCTTTGGAAAAGAGAATCTACGAGGATGTAGAATTTGTTTGAATTATTCCAGTGGATAATTAAATTGAAAAATATTAATATAATAAAATAATGTCTTTCAGTACCTTTCTTCTTCATCCGCTTCATCTTCCATAGCATCATCAATTGCATCATTCATTATTTCTTCTTTCATCTCCATTATCTCAGATTGCTTTTCAAATTCCTGCAAAATCCTCTGAATTTGGGGTAAATTCAACTGCCTGGAAATTCAATTGAATTATTAAAAAAACTGGCTATAAGGTGCCATCGATTGTAAGATGTATTTTTTTTAAAAGAAGATCCTAATTTTGGAGAAAAATAAAAAAAATAAAGAACTTTATTACCTATGAATGGTAATAAAGTTTTTTACAACACAATCATTATAAAAAAGAATTTAAACTAAGGCATGCTATTTATGCACTATCAGGCAATGAATACGCGAATACGAAGATCCTTATTTCACTTTAAAAAAGTTATCACAATTATGGAGAGAAAAAGTGGGAACAGGCAGACAAACCTGTTCATATTTTGCATGGCTTTTGTAACTCCCTTCATCGCTTGAGCCATGGCATTCTGGGATCTCAAAGTTTGAATCTTCAATGAGACAGCTTGAATGTTCGCTTTCATCAACATAAATTTTTTCTCATACCTCCTGGTCCTGACGAGGTCTTTAGCCATTATTTTAACGGCGTCCTGTAAAAACAATTTTTCAGCTAATTGAAACATCAACCTTACCAATTTATTATACTCAGAAAAATTATTAACAGTAGACTGGTACAGTCGCATCAAGTGCGCTGAAATTATTACAAACATTTTTCATTTGTTAGACTATTGAATTAACTTTATTGAAACACAAGAACTTAAAAATAAAGTGAATGTAATATATCCCATTGGGCTAAAAGAATTAGATTACAAATGACTGCAAATGTTCAATTATGGATACAATTTTATTTTTTTTAATAATAACATGAGACACTCCATTCCATTTGCACAGAATACATGATAATGATGTTAATATTCTGAATAGCTGGTATTTATTAGATTTATATCTGCTTACAAAAACTACAATAATATAAAATATAAGGTAAATTCCCAATGCATGGTCTCACCTTAACCCTTTAACAATAGATCGATTGTATATTTATTTACCACCCGTGTTATTTTTCATGGCAATATAGCAGATAGGAAATATTGATTGAGCAACATATATCAATATATGAATGTTACTGGTTTAACCAAATATAAAACTATATATACTAGTACGTTTCAGAAAGTAAACATAGGATATAATTTGTTTACCATCTGTCCTTCTTTTGCCATTTTCTTAATGTCTGCAATAATCTTTTTCTCTTGTTGTTCCATTCTAGCTTTTTCCCTGTCTAAATCCCTCATTGCTTTATTTAATGCGCGTTGATTTTTCCTCAACATTTCCTCCGGGGTGATTCGTTTTCCAAATAGCCATTCCATTTTTTAAATGTGTAATTTCCTTTAAAATACCAAATGCTTAATTAAGGGAAAATAGAATACCAGTACACTGTATGGCAATAGACATATACTGCAGTGTTGCAATAGATCACTGGACACCAACCACTAAAAATTATTACTTGCATTAACTAACTTCAATTGATTCATAAAACATGCACATTTTACACACATGATAAACAGTACACATAAAATACACGACAAGATAGTAATATCATGAAAAAGGGTGGTACAGTACAATCGAACACCAAATCAATACAACTTCTGTCACGTTTTTAAATGATATAACGTTGCAGTTCATCATCCATTCTGTTCAACACTCCATTTTATTACAATACTCAGAATATTTACTGAGAAACAACAAATTAACAAGAACATATGCGCATAATATCACGAAAATTCACTGTTCGAGGGATAATTAAAATAGGATATTCTAGCTCACCTTTTTCACAGTTTCAACAGTACTAAAAACTTTCTAGAACTTAAAATGTAATAAACTTCAAACAACTCAGGTAACACAATCTATAGCATTCAGACGAACAGCTGTTTGTCACAACTCCAGACAGACACTGTTACCAACATCCAAAAAAATGAAATACTTATATGCAACCACAACTAAAATTGTTTAATCGTTAAAGATCCTCAGGTCGCTCAAGCTGTTTTCATGTCGAGTGTAACACTTTGATGTTTCACAAAATACTAAATAACAAAAAACGGTATAAAGTTATGCGCCGTAAAGGATTCCTCTCCTTATCGAGTGCTAAATTGGCATACACGACGATATGAGTAACTCAGTTAGGCGGAAATAAAAGTTAAAATGTTTTTTTAACCTCTACCATTCATACTGATCCAATTCTCATCAATTTGATATCTCAAAACGGACAATACGATTTTGAAATCATACACATGTCCCTTTCTCGACTTTCCAGTCAGCGATGCAGCAAATCGGATATCAGAAGTCTGACAATACTGATTTTTTCGTTATAAGAAAACATGTTTCTACCATAATTATGTCAATGAATTGGGTGGAATTTATAAATACATTTATTTGAATGTTTAATTTATATTTTATGTTTATTGATATGGACCAAAAATAATGTTTAGACTAAGATTATATGTACTTAGATGTGCTTATGTATCTGCTAATAATAAAATAAATAATACTAATATAAATTACAACGGCTAATCAAAAGAAATTTGACAATAATTAACATAAAGGCAATAATGGCCAGAATACATTGTGTCTAATTCTGTCAACAGACATTTCAAGAAGCAAAATACACATTTTAACAAAAATGTATTATAACACTGTTTTTAAAATAATGAATAATCTATCAGTAATTATGCTCTGTGGAAATCAGTGACTGCAGGCAAAAGATTGCAAAAATTAATTTTTGTATATTTATTCAATCCACTCAAATACTTCATGGATATTGATTAATATTGGATACAAAAATTATGTAATCTGTCACTCTAAACATATCTGTTACTAATCATTTAATAAATTAATTAATGCTAGTTAATTCTGAAAGAAAATGTCATATAAACATTTGTGTTGTATCTTGTAATATATTTTACAATAGAACACGATAAATAAAGTGGATCCCTGGAAATCATTTGTGCCACAGGTATATCACTGAGGCCAGTAATAATGTATTAATAATATTATTTTATTATACACTACTATATAAAATGGGGTCAATTTTACATAATAGTTTTGTTTATTTACATGATGATGATAGCCTTCCCTAACGAGATAAACACACAACCTTATTATATCATTCTGAACATCGTATTATAAACTGTATGATGGAGAAATCTTTTCAAGAAGAAAACATTATACAAACTATTTACAATGATAACATTTAGCTATTCTTATTTTCTAGTCACAGGATTTTTAATATAACTTTCTCAGTAATACACTTCATAGCTCTAACTGGCTTCAGTTATTGATAACCAAATATAATATATGTTTATATATATGTGTAATTAAAATAATTAAATACATAATTAAAAAATGTATTTCTATTACAAACACAAAATTCTCTATCACAAAATTTATTTTATTTTATTCATGAGACTTATTGTACGCAAACCTATCATATTGTGTTCCATTACAACAGTAGAGAAATTACAAATCAAATTCCGTCATCAAATTTTTCAATAATACTGGGTTAATAATTAATTAATTAAATTATTAAAAATCAATCTTTCCATATGCAGGTTTACACGAAGATTCATACCGTTTACTTTAAGAGAGTTCCCTTTTGCATTTATATAAAAGTAAGGGTCGATGTTTACTATATGGACAATAAACATTTATCGTAACTTCTTAAGACAAGAAAGTAAATAAAGATATTATCTAGAAACATATTAAATAAAACTAAAATTATACTTCCTTGAGTATATATATGGAATATTTTGTTAATTCAATTTCTGTAAATTAATCGCCTACCAAAATTTTTCCTCAAGTATTGTATTTTCTGTAAGATATATGTGAATACTATTTTTTAAACTGAAAAATCGCATTTCATACAAATTTTGTAGGCGGATTAACAAATCAAACCTTTGAATATTTAAGAAAATTGAACACCATTCGACTAATTTTACATGTTTCACATTTTCTCCAATTTCATGTTGTTGCTTAAGTTTGCGACTGACTGAAATATAATGAGCGCCATCACACTCAGTGAACGTTCGAATAACAGTGATCATTCATATATTTAACGTGCGTAGTTCTGTGTTTCCTCATGTCTCCAGCTTGAGCGAATCCTCTTCCACAGACTTCACACTTATACGGTTTCTCACCGGTGTGAGTTCTAATGTGACAAATTAAATCGGAATTTTTACGAGCCCGCCAGGAACAGTGAGGGCACGGAAAAGGCCTTGTATCGTTGTGCATATTATTATGTACGTTTAAAGCCGCTTTCGTTTTGAACCTCTTATTGTCGCAGATTGTACAGGCGTACGGCCTGTAATTGGTATGAGACTGTTTATGAACCTTCAGTCTGACTTTCAGTTTAAAGGACTTTCCGCACTGGTCACAACTGAACGGCATTTCGTCTGAATGGAGCACCATGTGCGCTTTCAGGATGGAGGGTAGAGCGAAACATTTCCCGCACACGTCACAAATATAGCTTTTGTTGTGTTTCTTTTTGTGAATGTACATGGCGTGCTTTGATTTCTTCACTTCGCCGCATTCCTCGCAAGTTACGGGCTCCTCGATTTTTTCCCCTCTTCGACTTCTTACGTCTGGATGATTCGCATGAACGGTAGTTTTATGATGGTTCACGTGGG
Organism: Lethocerus indicus; assembly: GCA_019843655.1. NCBI lineage: Eukaryota > Metazoa > Arthropoda > Insecta > Hemiptera > Belostomatidae > Lethocerus > Lethocerus indicus. The sequence goes on from JACDQD010000001.1 coordinate 36,418,211, forward strand.
ATCTACGTTTGAAGGTTGACCCGCAAATATCGCACAAATGCGGCCTGTTATCGCTATGACTAGTTAAATGAACTTTTAAATTGTCCACATACTTGAAGACCTTCCCGCAAATAGTACACATACAATTTTTTTCCGTCTTCTTTCTCTTCTTTTTGTTGTTGGCTTGTGTCGAATCACTTTTTTCCTGGTCGTGTGAGACATCAACCCTGGAAAAATTAAATAATCGTAACGGTTTTTGGAAACAGCGGAGAAATAAGGCATGCAGCAGTGAAAAATTGAAAATGTGCACTGTTAAGTTGCACATTTAACTTTAAGTGTTGTAAAGAAGTTAAAATAGCTACAGATGGCAAAAATAATTGGTTACCAGCTTAATTGCTACAGTTTACATCTAAATCTCTATTTTTACAGGAATAACAAAAATGTTTCCTAATGATTATTTCAAAACATAGCCGCTTTTATAAAAAAGGGACAAATATTTTTGTTTCAAATTTAACTTTTTATGTATTACACTCTTTATTTCTTTCCTGTAGCTGTAAGGGAATAAAGTGTATCTCTTCCCAGGTTTGGACTGGGAAAACTTTTGCAATTTAACTTCTTCATCATTGTTTAATGCATTAAATTTCTCTTCCATGGTTCAAATTTACTTATTTCACTCATTTATTTTTTGCCTCATTCACTCATTTATTTATTTATTTATGTTTAACACACATATCTATCAGACTAATAAATCTCTCAGTAATTTTGTAATTTCTAGCACTTACTTTGTCCTTTCTGTACAACACTATTAAAATGTTTGAAGTTATTTATGTTATAAAAAGAGTGTATAAATTTCAATCTGAAATATATATTACAAAGTTCCTGTTTACTTACTAATATATTTAAAAATAATTTCTGCAAACCGAAATATTTCAAAGACAATAACATATATGTTATTATAATAACATAATGGCTATTATAATAGCCATACAAAATATGGTTTTCAAAATCTAATTGAAGTAAAGTTTAGTGCTGAAGATCTCAGGTTTGAATCCCAATTGATATTTGTAAATATCAAACAAGAACATCAACTCAAAACTTCTGTTGACTCGATGGAATAAAAATTAATATGGATGAAAAATATAATAATTGAATGTTAAATGGGTAGATAGAAAGTTAAAAGCATAGTTTTATGCCAATGCAAATCATTGCATTGCGAATCATTGCCTCATTGTCTATATAGTATGCAACAAAAAAATATTTCTATGGATATAGAAACTAGTACACTTTACCTTTTCTCCACCCTCTTTTAAAAGCACACCCATTCTCTCTCTCTCTCTCTCTCTCTCTTTCACTCTGTCCACCACTGGACTATATACCAACTAAGCTACACACCAACCACTATTTATAAGTTTCTTCCATGTATTTCAATTTAAACAGGATTTCTATTACCATGAATAAGAGGTATGAAGTTTATGAGGAAATGGAATTTGGTTGGAAAGATAATTTTGAGTAACTCTTCTCTAATATAATATTATTTAACCGAATGAATTAAATTAAGAAATAGAACTTTTAACCAGTATACAGTTATAAAGTATACATGTGCATTTAAAAACCAAATTACAAATTTTATAACCCATAAAAATTTCTAATTGATTATTTTTTGAATAATATAACAATTTGTAAGAAAAGAATCTGTTTAGAAAATATAGTTTATAAACCAAGTTTCATGGTTCCACCTTTGCAATATGTCCCAACATTTAGTCAGAGGAGCTATTATTAGAGGAATAATAATAAACCTGTACTCGTAAAAAAATATATTTATATTGCTACAATATGTCAGAAAGATGAAATTACCACCAACAAACATCACTTCACTCAGAACAGTTATGATGGCTTTTTATATGATTTTTAAGGTAACGAGCTTGGCCAAAGCATATTCCACAATGTGTACAAGAAAACGGTTTGTCGGTTGAATGTACAGTCATATGTCTCTTCATTTCATTTCTCGCTTTAAAGCTTTTATTACAAATTGTACACGAATAAGGCTTCTCACCAGTGTGCGTTCTTATGTGAAGAATGAGTACCTGTCTTTTTCTAAACTTCTTGTCGCAAAATGAGCACTGGTGAGGCCTGTAATCGGTATGTATTCTTCTGTGTAAATAAATACAGTTAGCGGTTGGAAATGCTTTACCGCATACATGACAAACATACGGTTTTTCACCGGTATGACTCCTCCGATGGTTATCCCTAGCACCTTTCTCAGCGAATGAACGCCCACAGATGTCACAATTATGTTCTTTTATACCCTCGTGTACACAGCGTAAATGTCTCTTGAGACTGTGGCTTGTCCTATACTGCATGCCGCACATGTGACATGTGAACGGCCTTTCTCCCGTGTGCATTCTGATATGATTCGCATAACCACGTTGTGTTTTTATGTATTTCATGCACAATTCGCAGTGGTAAACCAATTTACCGTTCACCTCTCTCTCAGCTTTCATTATGAGGTTCAGATCAATACCATCCACTGAATCGCTTCTTCGATGAATTACATAGTCGTGTTCTATCTTTTGATGTTCCTTAAGGGTTGACTTTTTTGTAAATGTTCTCAAACAATTCACACATTTATAACGATTTTTCTCATTTACTTTCTCTGCCTTATTATGCATTTTCTTAATGTGCCGCATTAAGTCAGAATTTCTAATATAACTATTCGAACATATGTTACAGGTAAAATTTTTAACATCTGATGTGCTGGGAGGCTCGCTTCCATTTTCCTTAGCTCTATCTAAATTTTCAACTGTATTATCTGATAGACTGTTTATAATACTTGAGTCATTACTATTGCTATCGATTTCCACTTGTACCATAGTACTAACATCATAATTATTATCTTCAGCACTTTCCTCACAATAATTCAATTTTTTTACCAAATGGACATTTTTACTATGACAAGATAATATTTCATTACTCGGTTTTTGTAACTGGTTCTGCGCATCACTCACAATAATGCACGCTCTATTTATACAGTTCTTACTATCATCAGTATCCTTTATACCATGCACCGATAACAAATGATCTTCCAAACTATCGATTGTTTCAAATACTTTGGAGCATGCGTCGCATTTAAAATAAGTGATTGTTTGTATTTGAAACTTAGTATTTTTATGCTGATGATTCAAACGAAGGTGTTCCAATAATTCTAAATTGTTAGAGTATACATATTCCCCATCGTGTTTATTCCTGCGTTTAATGTGAATGAAATGTGAATGAATAACATGTTTGCACAACTGAGGATAATTTTCAACATTTTCACCACAGTAAGCACAAAACTTTGCATTTCTCGGGAGTTGGCTCACAAGTAGGAACTCTTTAAACATCAGGCACCTGCAAAACAAAGTGCCCAGTCAGTGCCTATGGACATTTAATATAATTGAATAAGGAAAATTATGCACAAAATATATTGAGTATTAAAAAGGTGGACAATTATAAATGGTACTAGTTTCAGGAAAATTAAAACCAGTAATAAACATGCTCTAATTTGCTTCTTGCTGAAAAATATAGGGTCATATTTAACAATTCACTTCCTTCATATACAAGATCTTTAAGTTTATCTGCTAAGTGAAACCTTTGTTTGTAATTACTATAGTAATCATGTTTTAGGCCACTCCCTAAACTCATTCATTAAATTAAAGCATTAAAAGAAACTAAAAAATCTGCAGCGAATGAAAATACTTTTGACTATTATAACATAAATTAAATTAAGTTTTATTGATTTTATTACTTCCACGGCCATGGAGGCCACAAATCTGATTTAAACTTCAATTTCTTATCAAAATATTTATAAGTAAATATTAACATAATTCAATTTTCATATATATATTTTCATTTAATAAATATAATATTTGCTATATTATTAACTATATTTTTGGCTAATAAAGATGTATAAAAACCAAAAATGGCCAAAACATTCATTAAAATAATTAAAACAAGCCAAAATCTCAAAAATGCAATAATTACATTGACTGAAAAACAGTTCTAATTGTACATAGGTATATATTAGAAATAAAAATATCATAATTTCAATAAATAATAAATTATATTTATCAATTCTTTTCTAATGTATTTAATTAGACCAAATATATACAAAAAAGAATTTAAAGTGACATTGTACAACTGTAAACTGAGTTCTATTGCACACAGAAACACTGAAAACCAGGAACCGATGTGATCTCTGGTAAAATGTGTAACACAAAATACATTCTAATATAATTAATTGATCACCAAGTTAAATAAATTGGATTAAGTAACTTCTTTTTAATGATTACTATTCAAATTTTAAATGGTCCATAAATCTATTTACGTATTATAATATATATATACATTGATTTATTATTTGCCTATGTACATAATTATCTTTTTTTTATCCCCCTAGGTAAGCTTCTTATAAACTACATTATATATTCATACAATTTAGCTAAATTTCTGAAATTACATATACCACCTTTTTTAATTTAAAAAGTTCAAATCAATGAAGCACTTGATAAATTCAATATTTCAAGTAGTTAAACAAATATTATAAACATTGATTTTACTCTATTACTGTTTTCATTAAAAAAAATTAATTTTAAAATGGCGATAATAAATAATTAGTCATAAGGGCAATATTGAATCTGTTTTTAACAGAACCTTCTCAAAAATGTAATAAAAGGAAAGTGGTAAAGTTTGTCAGATACCTATACTTGCTGGTTCATTTCCTATACAGCTACTTTTAGAGTGTTATACTAATTAAAATGTACTTGTTTTGTCCATTTTTTCCACTGAAATAGAATATCTAAATTTCTTAGCCTACCATCTGTTTTAATTCTAAATGAAAATTAATTACCCACCAAACAACCGTTATTTTCAGCTTTTTATTGAACACTAGAAAAATATATAAATTATGAATATTACAAGAACAATTCTGAATGATTTTGTTATTATTTGAAGCGTATTGGTCATTTGATTAACTTATGCCAGAGAAAGACGGTCGAGTTTAACCTCTAAACATTTGAATATTTAGGTTTTATGTGACTGATTACGCTAATGAAGATGATATGGATAGAACTAATAAACAGTCACAGAGCTTCAATAGAGAGATGATTTATTATATCACATATTTTATAATAATATGAAAATTACTTTAAATAATAATATATATTTTCACTTGTAAGTAAGCTTAATATTTCAAAGACACAGAATGGACATCTTGAGCAGACTCACATACTTCTCTATTATGGCGAGATTTAACATGATTTTTAAGATAACGCTTTTGTCTGAAATTGAGACCACATTCGAAACAAGTAAAAGGTTTTTCATCCGAATGTACAACTATATGCCTATGAAGTTCCCCCCGGACTCTAAAACCTTTCCCGCATTTATCGCATATATGTATTTTTTCACCTGTGTGTATCGATTCATGGTCTAACAGTTGTTGTTTCCTTCGAAAACACTTGTTACAAAAGCTGCAAACATGGGGGAAAACCGGTGAATGAATTTTATTATGATTATAGAGGGCGGCTTTAGATTTGAACATATTACCGCACGAGTCGCAAATATAAGGACGCTCACCGGTGTGAGTTCGTTTATGGTCATCTAACGTCATTCTGTTCGCAAACCATTTCAAACAGAAGTCGCATCGGTGTTTTTTTAAACGTATATGTACATCTCGAACATGCCGAGCCAGTCCTCCGGAATCTCTAAACTCTTTCCCACAATCGACACAACTGTAAGGCCTTTCATTCAAATGAATACGAACATGTCTCAAATAGCTATCTTTGTATTTAAATTTTTTGCAGCAATGTTCGCAATTGAAAATTCTAACTTCGATACATTGTTTCTTCGATTTGAGTTCACACTGCAATTCAGTGTTTTGATTTCCTTCTGTTTCTGCCTGTTTTGAAAACAACGTACAATCGTGAACTTTGTGTCCTTCTAAATTACATTTTTCGTGCAATTCAACAAACGGAGCGTCGTTAATTTTAAACATTTCACAGTCCGAGACATGCTTCTTCAGTGAAAAGTCTTGATTCAATTGATGGTCGCAATAAGTACATCTACCTGCGGTCAATCCGGTAAGATTAGATTTTGCCAAATTTCTAAGCATTTTCACGTGAGCTAAATAAGCTTTGAGCGAGGCAGTGGACCTGCAAAACAAAGCGGCAGTCAGAATTCCAGACTTTTATTCAGAATATATCCCAACACTTTAAAGTAGCACTGATGTCGAATCACCAACATAGGACCAATATTACTTTACCAACTTAAATTTATAGTACCATAATGATATTACAGTACTACTTTTAAGTTTTGATAACACGCAAGATATATATTCATTAATATGTTTAGGCTGTATAAAGAATAATATACGCACAGTACATCCATTACAGCAAAAAAACAAAGCTAGACCTTATCATTAACAATTATATCATTTCTTCTTATTCTCAGACCCCATTGTTCAGTTTACAGAGAGGGACATTCTTTTAGAAAATCTGTATTAGAAGATGAGTAACTTCGGAACACCCAATCAACACACACACATACTGCATAACCAGTATTCTAAAGGACAATTAAAAAAAGTTGCATGTATGAAAATTTTAATAAATTCAGAGTAGAAAGAAAAAATGATATAAGTTCACACAAGAAAATTATTCTTCAGTTTCCTTTACTTCTAATAAACTCATGAGCAAAGTAAGTTATGGTTCACCAATACAGATATAGCAGAAACAATAGAAAGGCAAAATAAAACCAAATGTCATTTATTTTTAGAATACCTGTTTTGTGGTCTGTGGGGGGGTTGGGATACCGTAGATTTCGTGTGTTTCTGAGTCACACGAATCAGGTCTTTTGCTAGACCGGTTTCGGCTGCTTGCTATCTTCAGTAGCGGTGTTAGTCACATTGGATGGTTTTTGGACTTCCTCACTGCACTGTCACTGTCACGTGTACTGTGGTGGTTGTCTGTCGTGTATATATATATATATATATATATATATATATATATATATATATATATATATGTCTTGTTATTGTGTTTTTCGGGAAATTTGTATTCTTTGGGTTAGGAGAACTAGTGCCTGCCTGAGTGTGGTGCGGAAATGTACTTAACTAAAGTTTTCCAGTTAATTAAAAATTTATTGAAAAAAGTTTATTTTTAGTAATCTAATTAATAGGTAATGCAGGGATAAACTAGCGGCCCCTTGAGTATGGAGTGGAAATGTACTTACCTAAAGTCCGTTGGGTGCACTAAATCCCTCCCAACCAAAATAAGACAAACAACATGCCCCAAAAACGCAATAACAAGACACATACCAGTATATATACACGACAAACAGACAACCACCACAGTACAAGTGACAGCGACAGTGCAGTCAGGATGACCAAAAAACATCCAAAGTGCCAAAGTGACTAACACCGCTACTGAAGATTGTGAGTAGCTGAAACCGGTCTAGCAAAAGACCAAACCAGTGAGAGGAAACAGAAACACACGAAATCTACATAATTTAGTTTTGTCTTTTTAATATTTATAAAGCACGTGTATATTTAATGTACATGTGTGTACTAGTATATTGTCTGTGATCTAATCATAGTTTTAATTTATCATGTCATAATCTAATTTAGCCTAAACAGAAGAATCTAACCCCAATTTAGTCACCATAGCCCCAGTTAATTAGACCCATTCAGGCTTATATTTTATTCTAGTTTGAATTTGAGTTTATGAAGTTCCTCTCTAAAACTTCAATTCTAATTTAAGGAAAATTTGGCCCACCACCAAGGTCAGGTTTCAAAGACTTCGGGTAGTGCTTGAAAGAATCATTATGGTACTAACCTAAAGATACAGGTGGTAGAACAAATTTTGCTCAATTAGAATTTGTAACTCATTATATATTTATTAAAACAAATGCAAAATATAAATGTTGTCAAGTTGATATTAATTGTAAACCAAAAACATTTAATTTCATGTCATTGCATCCAAATATAATTGTGTTAAAAGAAAAAGTTTGAAAATTTACAAAAAATAATATTATATAAATATATATAATAGTTTAGGTGTAGAAGATGTTTAGTTAAACAATAATGTATTTAGCATGAAAGTGAATAGTTTGTCCCTAGTGAAAAGTCTATCTAGGTCATAGGAAAAGATGCAATGGTATGATGGAAATAAACTGCCACATGTATTAGTTTATAAGACATGTCAAAAGTGCCAATATAGGGTGGCTTTTTTTATCATGAGATGTAAGCGACAATAACATTTCACAACTGTATGTATAACAATAATGGTTGATCGTACAACAAATAAAAAAAAGAAAAGTTTATAAGATTTTATATATTACTGCCAATAAAAGTTTTTGTTGTTAATTTAGACCAATACTTGATATACAATAGTACAGAAATTTAGAAACACGGTGTGTCAGGATTGTTTTTCAATCAGGAAATTTTTAATAGTAATTCACTCCAGTAGAAAATTAAAAATAGAAGACAAGATTTGAAGTGCATTCACAAGCTGCCAGAATGATAATACTTCGAACAATTTTCAACATCCTCAAAAGGCTGTTTACATGACTACATATATGAGTTTTTCCTTGATGCAAACACTAGTTGATTTATTGATTAGCAACAGTTTCTTTAGTACTGTCTGACCGTCTATTAAAATTCTGACGGTTCCTCCCTTGTGAATCTTTGTAAGGGAATCCACTCTGTCACTGTCCTTCATATTCTTTTTGCAGGTGTACGAAGAACGTAGTAATGGAAAATGATTTTTCCATTAGTAAGAAATAATTAAGAGAAAGCGAAACCTTCTGGGAAGAAAACCATCCAGCATATTCTCAACAGTTCTTCACATTTCAGGAATAGAGTAACCCAAACCCAAACCAGCTTTCAGAACCAGATAATGCCTCTCCTCATTGCAAATTGTACAATCCTGAAGTACACAATCTCTTTACGGTAGGTTTACTGTTTTGTTTACATACCAAGTAGGAGTACACATGAGTTGGAATCAAAGCATTATAGTAAAATCATTGCGGCCAATTTTTTGTTATATTTAAAACAATATAACGAAGTTAGTAGTCAAGAAAAATTCATATGTGAGAAATCAGTAAATTGTTTTGTGACCCCAATCTACAATCAAGACATCAGGATTTAATTCCTTATTCCAATAAGTTTTGCAGTAACCAATTATTAAAGAGTATTTATATTCATGTGATAATCGCATAGAAGTAGTACAGTAAAACATGTGTGTACTAAATATGAAAAAATGTACATTGTAAACTGCGGTTCAACAGTCTCGATGAAGAATAGCCAAAACTTTTTTTTGACATTGAATTTCATTACTTTGATGCATTTCCTGTGTAAACTCTTGTGAGAGTACACTGGATTAAAATACACACAATGATTAACCACAAAATAAAGAAATGCTTAGTACCTATACAAGACACTAGTAACAATGTTACTATGGTAAGAAACCACCTCACAATCTCATTTCGATTTGGTTCTAATTTTAACTCAACCATTGAGCTTTCAGTTTTAAGATTCTGAAAGCATATAATATAAACATATAATTATTAAAAATTAACTACTTAGCTAAATATATATTATACAACTGTAAATAGATGAAAACCACTTATGTTTTGCCTGTCCCAGCTGCAATAACCAAGTTATTTTTACTAATGTTTACATTTTTAGTAAAACTATATTTTTAATATAACTGAAACCATTATTATATCTGTCATACCTAATTACCCTAATCCTATAGCAACCCAATAACCTATAGCAACTGTTAATTTTGAGTGTTTAAAAGTTATAACAAAAAGCACACACGCGAACTTTCATTTTTAAAAATATGAAATAAAATATATTCCACCTTAATTATACTTTACACATAAGCACTATGATTATTTCATACATCTTAAATACCACTAAACTATATGCCTGATTTGATCCAAGCCCTGGACCTAAAATTTGGGTTGTAAAATACTGCAGAACCATTAGATTGGAGTAAAATAATGAGTACTATCCATACCGAATTAAATAATGACACAGTAAAGAATCAAGTAATCACCATTTAATAATTGCTTTTCTAACAGGGAAATAGGAAGCCAAAGATTGATTTTTAATGTTGATAATCTTTAAACTCTCATTGCAATAAATAATAAATGCTAACATACTTGGTTTTTGACTGCTCTTCTTTGACTGTTTTTTCAAATATTTCTTCAGATAAATCATGATTTTGCGATGTACTTCGAAGCTGAAAAAAGGATATCTCATTAATTTCATTTAGGTTGCCAAATTTATAATGTTGAATTTCATATTTCCCTATGCAAGATCATTTCCAAGCCAGTAAAACACTATTTTTATCATTTTTGTTTACTCGTGTATAAAAAATGAGTTATTCATGTTGATTTACCAGTTTTATTTATAGTAGTTTTGGCTCCTTTACTAATAGTATGGTGAAGTTCTATCATATTCAGCCCATTTTACAATAACATGCATAAATTAACAATAACATCCAAAGAAAAATAATTGAAGTTAGTTTAGTAATCAATCAAAAAAATCTATCCTTCAAGGTGGATTTGAGAAGTAAATATAAGGCAAAAGTTCCATGTGTCCTGTTTTGATGCAGACATTTGTTTTATCATTTTTAATATGTTTAAAAAAATAATACAATACTTCTACCGAATAATCAAATTTTGTCGAATAAATTTTCAATAGTAAGGTACTATACTATTCGTCCACTAAAGGACTAATTCTACATCCAAGGCCTTGGAGCACATTCAAATTCCATACCACGTGCTTCAAACAATAATGACATAGAATGTTATGTATTGTGAGAACTAACACCAAAGAAATAAAACGCTTACTCGTTTTTTAACTGGCTGGGTTGACTTGTCAGTATATTCAGTAGTACCGCTTGACCTATTTTCCGATATAATAGGAACAATATTTTCATCTTCACCTTCAGCATCGGTCCCTGATATATTTTCTGCAAACTAAACAAAATAAACAAGTAATTTAAGTTACAAAATAACTATTACATCCTGTTATTGAATTTCAAGCCAATTTATATTATAATAATGTTTCTCGAATCCTCTACAGAACTACTTCAAATCCCCTAGTGGAAACAAAAAATGTTTAAAATTTCCAATAACATTTAAATTAATTTTTAAGAAGGTGAATTAACATTAGCCCCATTAGAGCATTACAAAAAATATTGATAGAACATAATACTTAAATATTAAATACTGATTAGAGAAACTTTTAATACAGTGTTTCAAGAAAATGTATTATTCAAGAAAATGAAAATATTTAAAATGTAAGTTATTCATTTTAGTCTGGTGAATTTTGAAAAAAATAATGGCAAGCCAACATTAATTTACTGAAGCAATAAATTGATTGAACAACAAAACATGTTATTTCACATTTATAATTTTAATGTTTACACAAATAAAAACAGTGGTGTTTATTGATTAAATGCAACAAATACATATACGTACTGAATTGCTGTCATCACATTTGATCGATTCCAGAACATTTTTATTTTGATGCGTAATTAATGTATTCAATTTATTTTCTGCTTGTAAACAATTTTCCACAAGCTCATGCCATGCAAGCAATGCCGAAGCGCAATCATAACACATCTGAGTAGGCAATGCATCATTTTCATTAACCTGTTAACAAACAATCGAGATTAGATTATTAGATTTAAAACATTGTATCAATACATGAGTACACCAAATTAACGCATGGGTGATGAGTTCATATAAGCATTATCGAAACATAAATATTACTATTTATGTCTGTATTTTTAATTTCATAATTCAAAACTATTACTGAATTTGCCCAACTAATATTAATGAAACAGTAAAATCATTAAAAAATAACAGCGCAATATGATTAAATCAAACTGAAGTAAGAAAGTATACTTTTTGAAATAAGCAAGTCATTGCGATTAATATATTCTTAATTTTCATCCACTTTCACAGTTATCAAAAAAGTTAAATTTAGTTATTAGTTAAATTTTAATTACTAACCTTAATGGGGAGATGGCTGTCGATTTTAGGTTTTAATTGATACTCAATTCCTTCACCTTTAAATATCGGAATTAAGTCATCATTTTTTTTAGCACACAAACGACACAAATGTTGTATGTTCGTCTGCACCCATTCACTGTTCAACACGTCTTGACCTATCTTATTTCCAGGTCCCTCCATTTTCTCCTAAATAAATAACACATTTATTTGGGAATAACTACAGTATACTTAGCTATATATTACAGTCATTTTATTTCATGTTTATTTGCCTATTAATATTTCCTAGTCACAAAAATGCAAACGGAAAATTGAAGAAGCGAACTATGTATATTCACGCAATGTTCTTTACCTTTGGTATTAAATTCAAATTAACCCATGAGCTTTCGGTATATGATTTTGGAAAGCATATTATAAAACCAAAAAATTATTAAGAATTAATTATTTACATAAATGTATATTGTATAAATGTAAACAGATGAAAACCACAGGCACTTTATGTTTCTACTGTCCTGAACCTATTCTCACTATATCAGGAATCCCATCACTCATGTCAAAACTCTAATAGGAACGCTGTTACCACTGTTACTGTTTGTATGTTATTTTTTCATTAGTATTAATATGAAATAAGAATTCAAATAAGAATTTCTGTTACAACTAAGAACGTCTGATTGTTCATAACCCTTTTACTGTTATTGATAAATGAGGATGAAATCGGGTCTTATAAATGAGCTTTTTTAAAACAAATGGCAAAATCCCATTTTAGAAAGCTACATTACAAAGGACAGAGCAAATGACACTAGTTTTATATTTCAACAACAAAACAAGAAGCGGAAACCATTCTAGATCTTAGAAGTCACTATTCGAATGAAATGTAATCAAAGAAACTTAAATGGAAACGGGGACCCCCACCTGAAATAAGAATCTGAAATAAGAATATCGTTCACTCATTAAATTCCAGAAAACACTAAATTATAAACTTCTAATTCGAAATCATGGTCGATTCGTAAATATGAAATCATAATAAGTCAGTCTTAAATAAGAACACCACATACACGGTTGAAACCTTCCTTCACAGAGTTTGCTTGTGTACAAGATACAATACATGTTATTGATCAATCATACCACAATGTAGACTATTCGGTCGATCCTTAACAGCACCATTCTATTAAAAGTGCCAAAGCTAGCGATCTTCACTAACAACAATAAAATCGCAACATTCGAAAAGTCGAATGTTAGGCGTTGACTTACTAACCCGCAGTCGGAGCCAATTGGGATAAATACCTCGAGAATATAACCGATAGGAGTCTTTGCCGTGTACAAAATTCCTGTTTCTGAGCTGAATTCTTAGAACAGGCGGATAAAGAGGCGAGTGATACGTACCTCGTAATATGGGGCTCAGCGCATTGAAACCAATATCTACCCCTTATAGAGGTATACGCGTCTGCAATATAAATGGTCACACTCTATAAAGTCTTTTTCTTCACATTTTACCGGATCCGATTCGGCCGGACGAATGCAACTGGCACTATGTCCGAAGGGGCTGTCCTACATGGCGTCTTGTAAATCTGTCACAAACACCCGCCGCGACATCGATTGATTCAATATTTAAATCGATAAATCCTGCGAATCCAGCTTCCGGACTAACCGGAAATGTAGTGACCGGATTTCCAACAGATAATTAAGGTCGATTAATAGGAATTTAAATTGCCCTCCCATTTTCAGAACGACGACATCTCTTTACCATACTCGGAATATTAATCGCTACATCGGCGATTTTTTTACACTCCGGTAGGTTTGATCCCAATATAATCGGGTGCCTGTATCGTTTACTATACAAACTGGAGACAAATTCCTCCGACAAATAACAAAAAAGTTGGCTACGATTCGTCTGTAAAAAGTATTTTATTATATAATTATAACCCAGTTTAATATTTTTAACAATATAAAATTAATATACTTTATAACGTAATTCTCGAAACCAGCGTCCGCGTGATTATTACTCCATTGTTAGTTTAGCGTTCATCATTTTGCGTAAATATTCCACTCGTTCTTCAAAATTACAGTCGCCCGAATGATCGACAGTGTCTTCAATTTGTTTGACATTACCTGTAAACGAAATGTATATATAAATAAAAAATATATATGTATATGTGTATACACACACACGCACACGCGACCGAAGTGAAACTTGTTAAGTTTTCCTTAGGTTTCATTTTATTGAATAGTGTCATTAATAACGAGGATTGAAAGGAAACATCGAAGGTTATAAAGGCAGTATTGAATGAAGAAAATGCGAAAAACATTTCACTTTCTCGCGTCGCTTGCAAACTGTTGGCGCCCTCCCGAAAAAGTTTCACTTCAAAAAATTCTTTACTTCGACCGAATTAATTGTGAAGAAAAATGCGGATTCTTCTTTTGAAGCGAATTCAAATGATACTGTCATATAAACGATGTTCATTTTAGCGTACTGTACTTCATACCGTCTCTTCCTCCGTTTTCTGTATAAATTAAACCCTTGTCGCTGGCAGTTCTCGAATTCGAAGTTTTGACGCGCTTTTTCTTGGTTCTTCTATAGCCCGAAGACTCCTTATAATCTGGAAAATTAAACGAGAATCGATAAAAAAAAATACAAGAATTGTTATTCAATACAATATGATCGCAGTGTGTCTCCAACTTGAAATCCCGAGAACCGACTTAAAAGAATCGAACTTTGTAAGTTCATTTGTTCCGTAAGACGTTATTCGATGCCGTAACATTAAGATATCGGGTTTTTATTATGTAACTTTCCCGAATACCATATCAACATTGTCAGAATACAAGTAATTTCAGTCTCAATACTTACGCACATAAATGTAGTAAGGCCCGTAACCAGAATGCATGACATTCGGCAACAATAAAAAACATTGTGTATAGTTTACGATATACTATGTGTATTCGTAGAAAATGAAGAATTTGTATTTTGTCGATATCCTAAATGTTATGGCATGTAAATTGTACGATTTTTTTTAAGTCAATAAGTTTTGCTACCTGGACTCCATCTAGACACCAGACTTATAGCTGGAATCCCGATACCCGACTCGAAAGAATAGACTTAAACCGTAAATTTGGACTATTGAGGCCGTTACTAAAACGGGCGTCGAAATTGGCCCCAGCCAACAAACTCACAATGTACGAAGTATTGAAAGTGATAAGGCATAGAACCATAGGGTTCCCGACCGAAACATCAGACAGAAATTCCATTCGAACCGCCCTAAACGCTCCACGGTACATTCAAATCGCACCTCAGCATAGCGACAGTCGGTGAGTTAATAGTTCCTAGAGTTTCATTCCCGTCTAACTATAATTCACTCGTTTGTACTTCTTTATCGAGAGGTTAAAAATAAACTTTCAGCAAATTACAACTATAAAGGTTGATTGTACAATAAGTAAAAAACGAAAAGGTCAACCGGACGATGAAGAAGGATTACGTCTGCACAACAGTCTCCTGCTTAATGTCCCATTGCTGCTGCCGCTGTCTTCCGATGAATTAATAATTACCCTTCGAACTGCATCCCGCGTCGGCGTATAAGCTGTTTTGCCGGTAAAAATCTGGCTTCCCACATTTCTTTTGCTTCTGTTCACCGTTCTGAAATTAACGCTCCTTCGCTTAACTTGCGGCCTTTCCTCTGTAATTTCTTAAATACTTATTCAGTTCAAAGTCAAATCGTGGTAAATATAGAATACCACTGTAGGTACCTACATATCCTCTTCTTCCCAACAAAGGGGAGCAATAACTGTATAGTAATTAACTACTTCTATCGTTATATATATATATATATATATATATATATATATATATATATATATATTACATATATATAATAATTTTTAACTTAATGTAGTATATTATCTACCTGATATTAAATGATGATTTGACATTGCTCGTAGAATTTAATCTTCTGTGCACTAAGGGTGAATGCAATTTCTCCTGAGGATATAATTTATTTAGTCCCCGTTTTAATTCGCTTAGCTGTAATTATACCATAGCAGTATGAAACGAAGCTGTTTCATTATTACATTAACTCAATAAATAAACCAGAGTTGATACTG
This sequence comes from Lethocerus indicus, assembly GCA_019843655.1. Lineage (NCBI taxonomy): Eukaryota > Metazoa > Arthropoda > Insecta > Hemiptera > Belostomatidae > Lethocerus > Lethocerus indicus. The sequence continues at coordinate 36,434,339 of JACDQD010000001.1, forward strand.
AATATATTATTTGAGCTTAGGAAAATCTTTAAAATTTTTTCTTCTAAATAAATATCCAGAAATATGTAATTGCGATAGAAACTAGTAGTTTTATTTTAGGAGTTTCCGTGACGCCATATACCGCGATATATCGAAGCCTCGCTTTTCTTAAATTATCTACCGGAACGAACACCCTCGTCACCCGCATGACGCGATCATGACAAGAAATCAAACTTTCGTTCCGATGAAAAGGTCAAACCTGACAAATTCGAGACGTAGAATTAAAAATAATGGAAACAAAACCTGCAAACAATTTAGCAGCGCGAGGAATAATGGTGGCAACATGACGGATAGGAAATATTGAATGGAGAACATATATCTATATATGAAAGCAGTCGATAGTGAGATTCCGCGATATCAGTAGTGGAAACGTCAACTGTGATTAATCCAAGTATTATAAATAAAATACTTAATTTTGGTACTTAATGATACTTATTATCATTGACTCAGACTGGGTTCAACTGGAATGTGGCTATACAGCCTGTTTCTCAAATCTGCTGTTATGTATAATGGTTTATTGGCATTGAGTAAAAAAATATTTCATTAAATTCACCTGTAAGGCCATTTGAGTATTTGTTTCATAGAGTTGGTCGATCGAGTTTTTAAAAAATGCCCTGTAGTCATTAAATTCCATGGATTTTAGCGAATTCTCACGTTTTTTCAGAGACGCCGGTGTTACGTACTTTTGTTGTAGCTCGTCATTCAGCATTTTAACATCATTTTTAAGAATGTCATTTTCTTTAGTCAATTCTCTTATCCTGTTTTTCCAGACAATTAAATAAGGGCGTGACGTTTTAAAAATTATAACAATAGCGCCAATTGCGCAGAACAAACCAATACTAGCAATTCTATTTAAATATTCAGCACTTACATTTTGTAGTGCAATGTATGCACACGTATATACTGTGGTCAAAATACAAAAAAATGTAATACACAAATAAATGGAATTAACGTTTACTGTGTTACATGCATATATGTAACGCATAAACCTTAGTTCAATTTATTTGTGCCTTAAAGTCATTTATAAGAAATAATCGCATACGTGTGATGAGTATTTCTAAGAAAAACTATCCAATTTTTTTATATTTTGATGTCCATCCATTTAAATATAGTATTTGACTTATTTGTTTCATTCATAGAGATGTTGAATTGTTGTTCCTTCTTTGAAATATATATTTCTCTATACTTTCACAACAATTAGGAAAAAATATATAATTACATTTCCTTCAAGGTTGTGGCTTCTTTGTGTCCACAGTTGTCTTTATGTACGTTTAGTTCTCCTTTTAGCTGGGCTATCTCTGATTCTAACAAATGAACAGTTTTCTGCAGTATTTCAGCACTGGGAAGTCCACAATAACGCAGTGGAATTGGGTAATGAATTCTGAAAAACCATTCACTACTGAGATTTTCCCTTTACCTATGCTATTACTATTTACTATATTGTGCCAGACATAAACTGATATGTACAAATAGGAAGTGAAGGAAGTGAATACCCAAAGTAATTTAATGGTAGCATATATTATTAATTCTACATTTGTTCATTAAAGTTAATTTTAATTAAGTTTGTTTTATTAAATTGTAATCTAATTAATTGTATAATATAAGTTTAAGCATTTATTATTTAATCTTAACGCTATACTAACCTGTCGAATTCCGCATTGTAAGTTAATATCAAATACCGCATATTGACTTCCAGATTTTTACCGACAGATTTAGAGCTTAAGAATTGCTCATCAGTTTGATCATTTTTCAGTGTTATTATATCTTCATTTTTTAGTAAATCAATGGTAACACATTTCTTCGTCTATAACAATGAATAATGCATATTATGCATGCGTAACAATGATTCAACATTGTAGTAAAAAAAAAATCTGAAAATAATTTATTTTTGTTTCATGGGGCAAAAATAATGTGAATTAAAAACGATACTTAAACCTATTAAAATATGTGTGTAAAATTATATTACATTATAATAATATATTGTAATATATTATATTACATTTCATGAAATGTACTATACATAAGATTTAGATCCTGTATTATGTAATTACACGATCACATAATTTACAGATTGCATATTTTTTTATATTTTTTCGTTTTTACACGGTACACATATTATATGTGCATTAAGCTTGCATTTTTATTGTTAGAAGGACCAAATCATATTACTCCAATTATTCCTTTTTAGAACCTTTTATTTATTGTACAATCAATTGTACAATTGTGGAAGGATGTTTCAATTATTTTAAAGGAAAAATATGAAACTTAATGTGATACTCATATAGAAAGAAGTCTATGGTTGAAAATTCCTTTCAAATATCAGTTTCACAATACTCACATTAAGTAGGCCCGATGTCAGCATTTTAACAAAAATGTGGAATGGCTTAAAATTCCCCGTTTTTCTTGTCAAAGTTTCGATATCTGTGAAAACGAATTAAATTTTATATAACCCGGGGGCGTTATTTCAGCCGTTTCGGATCAATTATATTTAGTATAAACGGGAAAAAATAATTTAAAAAACTCACAGACGGCGTCATATTCGCCTCTCCACATTTCAGAGGTCAATTTATCTGTGACTATAGTGTGCAGGGTACCAGGGGTGATTCGAATTTTTACCATATATTCTTTTCCTCGGCACGGCCACGACATTAGCAGATCGGATGGCGATTCTTGGTCCATGTTAATGCTGATTGGGAAAATTCGAACCTGAAAAAATGATACTGGAAAATAAAAACGCTACGAAAGAAAGTGCCAACTGAATTAAAGTGTCTTCGATGTTCACAATACAAATTTGAGCAATATTTCTTTGAGCAATGTACATTATTTAAACTTACAAGGGTTATTTGTGATTAGGGTAAATTTATAAGGTGAAAATTTATTTTTATAAATATATCTCCCTAAATTGAGAACAAAATATTTTTTCTTGAAAAATAACAATAATTTTGTCCAAAAACTGTATTGAAACTATTTTTTCACCATACTTAAGAAACTAAGGAAAGTGAGTAATGAGAAAATTTACCGTTCTTCTTTTTAAAAAAGTAAATTACTTTTGAGCATGGACAGATTTCATTTAGTCGAACTATTCCTAAAGATAAAACTTTTCGGATTTGTAATACATTGAGTGTAATATCGAAGCAAGCTGGAAAAGTAAGAATGAATTGTGCTTATTCACATAATGTTTTAAATTTCAAATCTGCGTCCTTATTCAAAAGTTTTGATTTTTTGTTCTAAATGTCTAGACTAATGTCTTGACATTTTTTAATAGTATATCTTATATGATCTCACGTTTAACCTTTCAGCTCAGAACTTATCCTTTCTACTCCAAACCTGAAATATTATATAAGGCCTCCATGATTACCAGCCATTGCTCGCTTGCTAGGTGTAGTCTTACTGTACAATTAACAGACAAAAATGTAAAATATCTAGATAGAGATTATGAATAATAATTAAGTTATATGAGAATATTGCCTTTTCCAATAAGATCAACTATTTTTAATTATTGAAGTCGTTTATATATATATATATATATATATATATATATATATATATATATATATATATATATATCCAGCTAATGCTATAAGAAACAAGATATACATCATGAAAATCAAAAGCTCGTTATACAACACCCATGGAATATGACCTTATAAATTCGGAAATACTTGTTTGATTAGACACACTTTTTGTATACTGTTCCTTACGTTTTACTTACTGTTACGCAGAAGCCCATGTAGAAATACGGCACGTAGAACTCCGGGACCAAGTAATAGATTCATTAAAATATTTTAAAAAAGCGTACAACCTTGTCTATTTTAAACGTTAACAAAAATATTTAAAAGACAAAACTCTTCCAACAATCTGAGGTAAATTAACATTAATAGGTAAACTTTGTATTACATTCATAAGAATAGTTTTTAAAAGGTATTTTTCAGAGTATACACAAGACAAGACTGCACAATTATAAACTAACCTGAGGTGTTTGCGATGTTTTTGGGTAGCGAAAAATCCCGCTGAAAAATATGGTCTTGAAGTGGGGGGGGGGGTAGGATCGGATACTTATCAATCTTTTTTTATTTCATGATCTGTGTAACATTCAAACTATAAAATTGTCATATTACTCTTACATTTAATTTTTAAATGCTCTTCTCCAAGACAAACTGGGATGATTTTCCTTCAAACATAATATTGGTGGTTCTCGAAATATTTTTAATCTCAACATGTAATTACCAATAAAATCGTTTATATGATAACTGATTTCTGAAATAAGTTCATGTATTAATGATAGTTTCAATTTTGTTTGTGCATATCACAATTTGCTCAATGAACTAAGAAAAACCATGTTCTAATAAGTGGTTGCGCAGTTATTTCAGGAGCTGAGCACTTGGTCTTTTCAATTAAATGAAAATTTGGTCTACCGCCATATCAGTTGCGGCTCCAGTATAATAGTGATTAGAGCAAACCAAGTTCAAACATTGGTGGCAAACAATATTTTCATTCAACTGGAAATTCAAATTAAAAACATTTTAGTTTAGCAAACATTTACTTCTGTAGAGATTGGTATTTCAGAAAAAACAAGGGCAACCAACCAACTAGTCCCATAAAAATACAATGGGATAGTGAAAATACCTTCTGAATTGTCTAACATTTGTACCTTCTCTACTCATTTCATATCAATGTTTCCTTTTGATGTTTCTTTAAGTAACCTTTTTTTCAATTTTCCTATCCTTGTTATTTGCTGATATCAGTAACCAATTCAATATTTGTTTCATCTATTAAGAGTTCAGAATTCAAACAAGAAACATATAGTTTAATATTAAGCATTTTACATTCAATGGCAAGATTCTGGAAAGTGATGGTTGCTTTCCCAGAAATAGCTTTATACTTAAAAAATCCAGTTGATGCATTTCCTGAGTATTGCATCAGCCTATAATGCACATTATGTTCTTTAAAACAAGGTAAAGATATAGCACAGAAAAAAAGTAAATTAGTATGTTACAAACGAATAAGACACATTGAGAATAAGGCAACAAAATTAATATATGTTCAAACATTATAGAGCACAAGATCAAAATGGGAAGAATAAGCTAAGATTTAAACATACACTTAAAATAAACTGCAAAAGAATACAACTATAAGAGATACTGATGGTCCTGTATTCAATTGTTACAGTTTTTACTTAACTGTAATATCCCTAATTTCAGGGATTTTTTTTCAAGAAGTCTACCAATAATTAGATAATCTGCTTATCAATTTGATTGATCCATCGCAGATACTGTTTACTATGTTCATCTCTCTCATTGTTCATATAGATTTAAGTAGTAACTTAAATCTATAGACCATAGTGTATACAGTATGAAATATTTTTTTGTTCCACTTCCCAAACTGAATCATTTGTTGTCATCATGATTCCATAGCTCTAAATGTTGTGACATTAAATTTGAGAACTTTGAATTTATTTATAATACTGTTGTAATATGCATGTTTGGTCTTTATATGTATACAAATATAGAAATAAATTATTAATATAATTATCGTTGTCTATAATATTAATGAGTCCAAATTAAACATCCTTAACGTGCCTAATATGCAGAATGTGTTTCAGAAAGGATAAAACTAGTCCAAGGTGAGACCACAACAAATCACAGATAGACCGTTTTGTAGGTATACATACATTAATTAATGGTAACTCTAGTTTTGAAAAATAAAAAACAAAAGAAATGTATTCCAAAATAATTTAATGCCTAAAATGACTTATATCTTTCTTCCATAAGTCAATAAGAATAGAGTATATTTTATCATCTTTAAATCGATCAATCCAAGATTTTATAAGTCCCTCGTGATTTGCTTCATACTCTTTCAGAACCAATTCACCACCTGCAAAAATAATTACATTCAAAGACAAATATTATAAAAATAAAATGTTCTGCCAAGAACCAAGTGAGATAGTTCCTGGTTAGAAATTACTATATAAATTAAATATGTTTCAACAGAATTTTCACCCCTATTTACAATACACTACGCATCATCTAAAATCTAGCTTTTCATACACACCCATGTTACTGCATTCTAATGAATTGCATGACCCACAGCAAGAATTGAGCCTTGTAGTCTCAATGATTCATGACACCCTGACTCCTCATTATTTATTCATCAACTAATGTAACTGAATGAAATTCTAATGTTCAGCCAGTTGTGTGTTAAGATAAAATAATAGGAGGTAGAACTAGTAGATAATTTGAATTTTGCTGGACTTAAAAGGGATACATATGATTCTATGTTTATACATACACACAGGTAAAAATGTATAAATAGATGCATATTACTTACTGACAAGCTGGGTATTGCACTGAACAAACATTTTTCGTGGCTTCTTGTGTTTCATTACAATATTTCTCCAACGTGCCCAAGGAAATGGTCCTGAATCATTAACTTGTGAATATTTTATGTACATTGCATGAGCAGCTTCGTAATTTCGTGTAGACTTGTAAATCTAAAATATAAATAGAAACTATCATTATATGGAAACACATCAGGTGTTTTCAAGCTCATGTGTATCCTATTTCATCAGGCCTTTCCTACAAAATTTTTGTACTATTTATAAATAAATGACGTTTGAAATAAACGTCATAAATGCTTGACTTCTGGAAAACACAAATTGTAAAAAATTGCATTTAAATTTCAGTCTGTAAGTTGAAATTAAAGGTGGAAAATGAAAGGCGTTTGAATTTGATCAAAAACCGTCCAGTGGTTCAGTTTATTCTCTCTATAAAACAGAATAATTTCCACGTAAAAGAAATTGAACTTGCTCTGGTAACAGTCACAATAGTTCAAAACAGACAGTGCTATGGTCCAATGTGAACTGAAGTCATAGGGATGCTGGAGAGAGTGTTAAATGAATTTATATATGGTTTTAACTTACTTGTAGTTTTAAGAGAAAAGATCCCAATGCCTTTTTCCCCACTGTGAATATTTTTGATCTGTCCAGTTTACAAATTAATTCTTCATCAGGTTTTGATTCTGTTATGGTGAATAAGCCTTCTCCTGCTTCTAAAATGACTTGAGTAATGACAAATCTAGCCTGAGAGTGAGCCTGAAAATTAATGTTGGAATTATTATATCTGTAATTTAGTCAATCCTTTATCATTTAAAAAAGAATCATTAATCGAAATATTACATATACTTGCAGGGTGTTTAGAATATAACATTAGATTCTTGACACCCATTATATTTTTACCAAAGAATTGATACTACATTCTTAAAAATCTTCAACCCACCTGCAACCATGATTGAGATTCTGGCTGGTACATCTCTAAAGCTTTACCAGTTCCAGCCCACAATAAATTAAGCCAATTAACAAAAATTACATCTTCCGCTTCTTTACCCGTATGTCCAAAAATGCTGAAAATGTCGCCAATATAATTAGTTAATGCAAATAACATTTTTAAATCTTTCATTTCTAATGAACATTAATGTTACAGTTCTTCAAACAAAGACTACACACTCAGTCACACTTTGAGAATGTGATTAACATTCTTAAGGAAAACATTAAAAACCCAAGTTGACTACGTACCTTAAAATTTCTGTATCTAAACTCAAGTAGAGTCCGACACACTCAGCCCTACATTCCTCATATGTAGAGCTTATGTCAGTGAATACCGAATCATACGTTTCACCATCTTCATACCAAGAATTCACCTAAAATGAAAATATCATATTTAAAATATTAAATAAATGAAAGAATACAAGTGGATATAATTTAAAAAATATTAATATTAAAAATGTATTACAACTCACTCTTATGCAATTCATATATTTTTGTAGGCTTAAATGTTAATTTCTGGCCCTTAAGTAATAACTATGAATGAATAGGCATGTAACAGTACCGTGTAAACAATAAATTAGAGTGTACAAATTACTCTTGTTCTTAATTGTATATACTGGTAATATGCTAAATAAGAAATTTCCTACCAAGATTTGAGTAGTAGGATCGGTTAGTCCCTCTCTAAAATTGAAGGTCCCATTCTCTTGTCGACGAAATAGCTTCCCACTGCCATGACCAAGTAGTTCATGCAATCCAACTTGAACCTACGAATAAATACAAATCCATAAATTGTTCACATATTAACATGACTATGGATTCCATATAGTGTTGTATTTGTATTCCATACTTGGCTATCCTTACTATTATTATTAGTTTACTAAATTAACCTGTTTACCTAATTAAGTTGTATTATACAGTATACTATGAATATGAATTGCAACAAGGCATTTATAAAGAAAGTTAATGTTTCAATAAGCTTATTCTAAGTTGCCATCTTTTCCAGCAGTATCAGTAGTTATTTATTCCTTAAAACTCTGTACCGGAAAAGGCATAGTATTCTAAAAAAAATATTTGTGTATTTTTTTTAAACTCGTGTTGTGATTAATTTTCAAATTACCCAATTCATTTCCTCAAGTTACTAACATAAAGTTATTATGAACTTATATTTTATATATTATCAACAGTGCTTAAACAAAGACTTACACTCAATACAGTTAACAAATTAAAACAACCAACAAATAACTGCAAATTTCAATTTTAAATGAAAAAAACTCAAATTTAAAAATAATATCGAAGAAAATTAACAACTAATTAATTATTTAACAATTTACTATGTTCATAAATATGTAAACTTATCACTTCACTTTACTAATGTTTTCAGTTTTTATTAACAATATTCATTGTACAAAATCATATGGTAAAAATTAAAAATCGATGTATATTCTTGCAACAGCTTGTTATTAACACAGTTTTTTAAATAAACTTGATTTGCTACGTGTATTGAATTCTTGGTATACAATTTAAAATAAGTGTGTGACATCACATACAGACAGACACACATTGGGTTATTATAACATAAATAACTCTACAACATAATCCATCCAACTGAGAAAATAAAGGCATTTTAATTTGTATCAAATATTTAAGAACCCTTGAAAAATGATTTTATAATACCTCGAATGCTGGTACTGAATACTTTATCATCAATTCCTGGTCCTCAGGGGTCAAAAAGAAGAAGTCGTTGTTCTTATACGTTGCTGGTATAACGTTTCCTAAAGATACATTTTTAAAACCTTCTTCCTGACGAATTTCGTCATCTGAAAAAAATTTTAATTTTGCGAAATATTAGATCAAGCAGACGCCCTCCCTCTATATAACAAGTTGGGATATTTTTAGTGCTCTTGGGACTGGCAGTTGAAACCAGATTAAGGTCAATGCAAAAATTAAATTGTTTATTGTGGTATTCCAATAGGAAAATACCACCATTCTAAAAGTATGAAGGTAACAATATACTAACCATCTTATCTAAATTAAATACATCTCACTGAATAAATTGTAATTAATAAGGCATATTTATGGAATTCTTCAATCTATTATTGACAAGAAAGTTAAGCAATGTCTATCTCTTAAAAGTGAAATAAAGATTTTAAAACAATAAAATCAAAATAATGACTGAATTCAACGCATTTAAACAAATTGCACATACAATTAGGGATATTTATTCCAGCTGGTATTCCACTTCCAGCAAATGTAAGTACATCCAAAGATGTAAAATCAGGCTGAAGAAATTCATCCTTTTCAAAATCCTGGCCCCACGGAAGTTTACTGATATGTTCTCTAGCTACATTAACTAGGTCCGTGAATTTTCTCGACATTTCTTTATTCACCATGGCGACAAAGCCTTCAAATTCCCCTCGTATTCCACTTGGATCTCTGTACGTTTCAATAAATCCTATGTATCTGAAAAGAAAAAAACAATTATATTTTGTGGCCTCATTGCGCAATATAAAAAAGAAAAACAATAATTACTCTAATATACAACTCATAAATGTTCCAAGAAGTAAGACAATATAGATAATAATTTAACATTACTTACGTCTCTATTATTGGACTTCTATCTTTTATCCAATGCCTAGACCCTTCCTTATGGTCTTCTAATCTACCTGATTTAAAACTATCGATGTATTTGCTGATCATCAACTTTTCATAAATATTTGTAGCACAACGCTGAAAAATGGAGCCGTTTATTAAATGCAATAAATTTCGTACAAATAATTTCAACATAGATCCTTTCATTACAGATTGAACACAATAATACTGGTTAAACATCTTGTTGTTCATGCATTGAGCATTGTTTCAGTTTATGCAGAATAAGAATAAAATCTTACCAAGGCCTTTTCAAGATTCATACAGACTACTGCCAACAACGGACCGTAATCATTTCTGGTTATTTTAAACTTGCTTCCATTAAAATCTGATGATAGCATTAATGTATTATCAAAGCAGGAGTCTACAGATGCCAACCTTATCTATAATTAGATTATTTTTCAGTTATTATATATTGAAAAAAATATATTTCAGAACACAACTGGTACATATTAAATAAGGAATGAAATTAAACTGATTCGACTATTTAAAAACATGTTCTATAATATTAATACTACCTCGTATACAGCTTTTTTATTTTCATATGTTTTGAAAGTTCTGCAATTATAACCTTCCATACGATGAAACTTAAGAAAGTCATTCACAATAAGTGAGTCTTCCGGAGTAAAGTTCGAAGAAAAATATGTAGTAACTCCCTGTTAAGAAATTAAACGAACTTTAGCATTTTTACTAACTTGATAAATGTATACATTCAGAGACCTTGAAAAAGTATACAAGTAATATATTACAACTCTATTTTATAAATTAATATAGAATATATGTAGAAAAATTATGTATTTTATCATCGTAAAATAATAAAAAGAGAGAGAATATTTATATTTGAATTGATTGTAAGCTTTCAAAACTTAACTTACAAAATCAAACTTTGTAAATCGATAAGTGAAACTATTATATGTTTATCGTTAACTTGCTTTTTCGGGATAACCTAATGCCTGGTGATTAGGCTCCAATGAGTACATCTTTTCCTTACAGTTGTCCCACAACCACTGCATACCCGTAGAATCCTTTTCAAAAGCAGCACTCGACTTCAATATCCTTTCCAATTTATCAATAGGCAAATTCGGTATAAACTTGCTGTCGCCGAAGCTCTTATAATTTCCCATATTGGAAAATATGCCACAACAGTAGACGAGCAGTGCCTCAATACACAAAAGTATAAAAACATTACTTCTTGATATAACAAACACTTGTGTTTTTGATGTTAACTGTCCGCACTTATCAAATCTTGATGATAAATAAATGTTTATAATGTTTCGCTACTTAATAGTAAAACATTGATATAATAATATTCATTAAAATAATAATTAACAATTAAAAATGTTACCTTGAATTCATCGTCCGTGACATCAGCATTCTTTTGCCTTAAACTTTCTATTCCTTCGCCAGAAAACAGCTTGTGAAGGAGGCAAAATATTAATGCCGACTCTTCAGATGTCTGAAATATACATTATAGATAATATAACAGATGATTTGAGTTTTTTCTTTTATATAAAATAAATATATAAATTACAACACACATACAAACCTGTAACAACACTATCAGCCCTCCATTCCAAGCGGCCTGACTCAAATAATGGGCATACAACTTCTCGTAATTATTCAATTCATTAAACGCTTGTTTGCAGTCTAAAAGTACAACCTGTGTCTCGTTAGGTAGTATAAAATCGTTTCGTTTAACATCCATATTCACCAAGGTGGTACTGAAAAACAATCGCTCGGTCTATATACAGAATACAGATTGTTTTTTAATGATTATTTCGTGTTTTGCCTCCTTTGAACCTGAATGTCAAATGCCTATTCATAATTACCAAATCAAATACAAAACCTAAAGGCAATAAATTACATGCCCACTTCGTAATGATAACATTTATAGGGAACAAAATGGATTTATTCGATGAAATCATTAAACATTCCGAAATAATTATCCTGGCGTAATAAAAAGTGTTTTTAAATCTAGAGTATACTTCAATTTCAAAGCATACAACCGACTGAACGGTAAAATGTGAAAAAATACAAGTTTCTACCTGACCATACGCTAGAGATAAACAGGAAAAAGATGGCTTTACAAGTTGCCTATTGTAATATAAATCTTGGAACTAGAGATAACATGCTTATAACACGGTCCATTGTACGCTATAGGGTAAAACACAAAAATTGATTATTCACCAATCGGATGAACAGACAACTTTCAATGGTTATAGCCGCGATCCTGTAACCACTTTACACCCAACAAGAAAATATTGGAAAAACAGAACTAATGCAAATAATATTGATAATAACGAATCGAAACAAACTTTTTTCCGTCTTGCGAGGTTTTAACTTCGGAATAATAGCAATTAATCATTTATAATTTTGAATATAATTGATGTGTATTCGTAGAATTAATATTTGTTATCTCGCATTTGGACGATTTTTTTTTCAAACTTCAACAGCAATATTTCATATTTTTACCCGTTCCAAGTTAACAATGTCAGAAGTAGTATTCAAATAATTCCGACAATAATTTTAATTATAAATCATAGTTTTAAAATTTCAACATTGAACTTCAAATAGAAACATATGAATTAAATTACAAATTTAAAAAAATTGTTAATTTCCAGAAAATTCTAAATTGACGCTTAAGATTCGTATACAATGTATAATTAATTTTATAGGTAGTTACCCCTTTACCATCATCAGAAGGAAATGATGTTCATTATTTGGGGTTGTCAATTAAATTTCAATGTTGGTAGAACATCTTTCTATTTTATATTTGTTTACATGCAAGTATAAAATAAGAATATAATATATATTTCCTATTAATATTAAATAACATAATACCTTATATATACAATTCTAGGGGTACACATTCATGTGCCATATTACAAATAGTTCAATTAATTTTGTTTTCATCCAGCTGGCTCCAAGAATACCTTGGGAGATGGCTATCTTTTCAAGTGCCTTTCAAATTCCTCTAACCCAATCCAACTTGCAGATGATTTACATAAAGTTGATATCCAATTCCATGAATTCGCAAAAGAATTAATTAATTTCCAAGTTTTAAAATTAAATTACATACAGCTCTTTTCAGTTAAAGGAATTATTGTTTCACTTATGAAACTAATATAAGTGAATAAGAATTATAATAAACAGTTATAAAATATAATAATTTAATGTTAATAAATTATAGTACAAAGGTTCTTAGAAATTGTTTTTACTGATGTCACTTAGAATTCAATTGCACTAAAAGGCTGACTTTAATTTATATCTTTATATTAAAGTAATAAACAAGGATCATAAGGAATAAAGAATATTACCACAATTGCACTACATTTTTATATACATATATATTTATATATGCATACAAATTTATTTTCGTTTGTGCACAAACTATATCAAAATGAAAATTATATACATAAATAATAATGCATGTATTTATGATATAGTTTACACAATTTACCAGACTATGTATCTTTCATAACTCATGGCAAAGAGACAGAATAATAATAAATAAACTAACAGTGGTTCATTTCAACAATCAAATAAACTCACCGTACAAATAGTATAATCATAGAAAAGTACATTACGAATAATTTAGTGATAATTTTATAAATTCCATAAAACAATATTTGTTAGAGAATCTGCACATCATGCCACTGGTATACTTGGGAGATTATTTTAGAGTTAATAATACAATTATCAGTTACTTTACCCAAGTCCCAGACCTTGGTCTTTTTGTATGGGAAGAACTTTCTTGAAAGTATATGTAAAAAAACAATATTAATATATACTTTTTTTCTGTTGACATACTGGTCTGTATGTGTGCAAATTAAATGTTTTTCAGTAAATATTAATACTATTTATGTTTATACTAAACAAATGTATATACAATATCTATGACACAATTAGTAGGTAGTAGTCTAAATAATATAATCCCAATTATAATTTAATGAATCATTCATTTGATTGTCACATATACCACGAACCTCAACAAAATGCTAGCAACTCAATCAAATTAATCAGTATCCTATATATTATTAAATACAATAATAAAGATGACTATAAAGCTTGAACAAATTTTGTCTACAAGCATGATTGAAATGAGACAAAGAATGATACTCTATAGCAGCTAACAAGTTTAATTATTTAAATTTCTGCGAAAACTAAAATAACAATAATTCTATGTATATATATCCGCATGTGCATGTATCAGTTGTATTGTCGACATTACACATCTTAATGAAAATTACAATTTGTTATCTATACAATAGATTGTTTCTTGAAATGCTATATTATTCATTTACTTATTTATACAAATAGTTTTCTACCAATAAGTTTCTATTTATGGATTATTCTATTTAGCATTAGAAAATTTTAATTCCATGTTACTTTCTGGTAAACAGATTTACAAAAATGCTGAATTGAATAACACAATAGGCCAAAACATGAGAATGAGCAATGATATATATAATATTGTAATTTTGTGTGTGCACACATTAGAAATTACAATTATCTAATGTAACTTTTAATTATATTTGGAAAGAATCAGATTAATGAAATGAAAAGGCACAAATGTCTTAAAATTTATATTACCATACTGTACGACAAAATTTAAACATACAGAATGTACAAAGAACAATAACAAAATAATAAAAAAAAGTTAATTACGAATTATTTGCCCTGCTCTTCAAAATGTAAAAATTCCAGCTGGTTTTGCAAAATAAAACAAACTTGAAATAAGTGAAAAATAAATTTTTTCATATATATATATATATGTGTGTGTGTGTGTTTTAATGTATATATTTATGTTTCAACTATATTTCTCTGTAGTTTTAAGTCAAAACAGATATAATTATGAGAAATTCCAACCAAATACCAACTGCTTGTATAGATATTCAAAGTATAATATTAGCAAATGCAATGAAAAATATCTTTGATTATAAAAAAATATGACTAAGAGGTTTGTCCAATGTTGTATGTACATATGCACCACCACACACATTTAAAAACCCAATATGAGTTTTTTCTAATATTTTTTTCCAAAGAATTATTTTCAACGGTGTCCACAAAAACATTCTTTACATATACATTTCACAAATTCATTTTATCTAAATTGATTTAATCTTCTTTTGAATAAACTGTAAAAACATTGTTTATTAACAATTAAACAAACACATATCACATAGTGATGAGTATGATGTTGTGTAGCCTCATTCTTCTGTGAGGAATTGTAGGTATTAAACTAAAATTGAATATTTTTTTTTAATACAGATGAATCCCTAGTGTAATTATGCTTTATAAGGAGAAATTTCCTGGAATAATATTAGAATATATGTGCTGTGACTGTATTAAATTATATTTTTTGAGTCATTAAATTAGCGATAAATATTTCAAATATTAATAATATTCTTCTGTCTTATCCAAAATTATTCCAAGTCACATCCAAGATCATCTTCGATTAATGAGGATATTTATTAATTGCTGATTTCAATTCATTAAACGTGCAGGTTATAACTAGGCATGGACAATTCTTTGAAATTGAACTTACCTAAAGTGAAAATCAGGTAATTAACAATTGTATCGTTAATACTCTATTTTTTGAAGCTTGACTTTGACATATCCATGTTGCACACGGCGATGTTTTAACATATCACCTTTTTGACGATATCTTTTTCCACAAATATCACAAACATTCGGTTTCTCACCAGTATGAATACGTTTGTGAACGGTGAGAACATGAGATCGGCGAAATGCAATGCCACATACATCACATTTGTATGGCCGTTCTCCCGTGTGAATTTTACGATGCTGGCTATATACATGTTGTGTCATGAATGCTTTTCCACAAAATTCACATTTATACGGCCTGTCTCCAGAATGCTTCCTCACATGTACATCTCTATCCCCTTTTATTTTAAATTTTCGAGGGCACAGTGGACATGCATATGGGCGTTCGTTAGAATGAACCTTCTGGTGAGTGTATAGACCTGAGCTTTGTGAAAACCCTTTACCACACTGATCGCAAATAAACGGTTTCTCCCCCGTATGCATTCTTATATGTTTTACAAGAGCATCCTCTATAGCAAATGTTTTATTACAGTAATGGCATTCGTAAGGTCTGTAATAGTTCAAATCTTCGTTAGAGGGAGACTCATGTGTCGAGCGATGTTCAACCAATTCGGTGGATGTGGAAAATTTTAAACTGCAAAAACGGCAGTGATACGGAGCTGTTCCATAATGCACTGTCAAATGTTCCGAAAACTTGATATAGCTTAAAAAATTTCTGTCGCAGTACTCACACAGATAAGCAGTAGGGATCTCAAATGTCCCAGAATATTCGGGGCATACTTCCTGACCTTCGTGTTTCACTTTATGATTACTGTGTTCCCCGAATGATGCAAATACATCCCCGCAAAACTTACATTGATACGGCTTGTCTGTTAAATGAAGATCACGATGGGCATTCAAACTATAACTTTCTGTAAAACAACGTTCGCAATACTCACAAATATATAGTCGATTGACAGTATGCATTTCAAAACTATAAGTGTTATTTTCGTTGCATTCCATTTTATGTTGTATGTCCATGTGAGCGACAGCCGAAGTAGTCGTGGGGAATGCTTCATGACAGTGTTTACAGGTAAAACACGAACCCTCTTGTGACACTTGTTTATGACTCGTGGTTACATGATTTCGAAGCATACTTTTTCGTATGAAACATTTACCACACTGGTCACACGAAAAAGGCTTCATCACTTCCTCACCTTGATGAGATCTCTGATGGTACCTCAGGGAACTGACCGATCTAAATACCTTTCCGCATTCCTCGCAACAGTGAGTTTTATCAGTTGTATGCAAATACATGACATGCTTATAAAGTTTAACTTCGTCGGGAAAGGTTTTCTGGCAAATGTCACAATAGCCGGGCTTGGCTCCGGAATGAAATTTCATGTGAAATAACAATCGGCCCTCGGACCTGAAAGATTTGTAGCATATTTTACATTTGTTGGAAGTCAAATTGACCGACATGCATTTGTGGTAATTGAGCAATTCTGTGGTCCTGAACTCTGCGCCGCAGAAACTACAAAAACAAGTGAATTGGTCGTCCTTGTTTTCCGTATTGTGTTTCGACATAAAATGACCTTCAAGGTCATCTTGCGTTGTAAAACAGCTGTCGCACAAGGTACACTGGTAAAATCCATCATCCGAATGCATTAAGGCGTGTTGGGTAACCGCTTCGAAAGTCCTGAAGTCTGCACAACACAATCGGCAGGAGTACTGATAAATATCATCTGACGATCTCACTGTGATCGTCTGCATCCATTCGGATTCTTCCGGTATCGAATCTTTAGGCATCTTAACTTCCATCATGTCTTCAATGTTTGCTATCAAATTTTCAGGATTTTTTTCTTCAATGGGATCATCAATAATTTCTTCTGATATGTCTTGTAACGACGAACATTCGTTTTCCTGTTTTGGGATAATACTTTCTTCTTCCTCTTCCCCTTCTTCCTCATCCCCTTCTTCTTCTTCCTCTTCTTCTTCTTCTTCTTCCTCTTCTTCTTCTTCCTCACTAGTTTTTGACGTCATATTACTCTCAATTTCAATTTGCAATGATTCATCCGTTTTTCTCATCCTCCCATCCAAACACAGCGGACAATCTAAATGTTGTTCACCGTATTCACTGTGAGTCGTACTTGAAAATTCTTCCACGCCATTAGAAATATCAGTGCCACTGTTGTTGGTTATTGCCGAGCTAAAAACAAAATATGTATTAATTTTATAAGACAAAACAAAAAGTAAAAACAACAGCAAAGTACACTTAGGTACATAACAAGCAATAAATAAGGAGCACACATATTCTAGATTATAGTCAAATGTTTTATAGTTTATACTTTCATAAAATTTGCTCTTTGTTCTTTCATCCAATGACAATTTTACAAGTATTTTTATAAATATGAACTTAATCAATGAGCGTTATTACCATTATTTTTTCATTTCAAATAGTAAAAGTATTTGTTATACTAAATAGTAATGTTTTACATATTTACTTGACATAAAATGTATACACATAATAATAAATATGTGCTAAGACTATTTTATAGTTTGTTTTTCATTAATGTCTTTATTACCGAAAATGATTTTCTGTTTTCAATGTTTTAAGCTTATTTTCCGCACTGATACAAGATTCAGCTAAGGCATAACTTTGATCAAGTTGCTCACAACATTCACGACACACTTGTTTAGGCAAAGGATCTGTCATTTTTACCTGTAATACACATAAAAAATATAAATGCAATGTACAATTATAAATTAAGCTATATAAACAATTGGAAATATGAATTTTATTACTTACAGCAATAGGTAAACAAGCACTTATCTTTTCTGCAAGGCCTAAATGAAGTCCGTCCTCATCGAATATGAATATGCAGTCATTAGATGGGCGTGCACATAAACGGCAAAGAGTGTCCCCAATTTCTGAAATGGAAAGACTCCATAAGTTTTCATACACAATTTAACCAAAGGACAACACAAATACCCGGGGTACAAGATTGATAAATCCATAGTAAGAATTGAATCTGTTAACACTGATGGACTGGTACACGGAGTAAAATATACACAGCTACCCTATACACAATAAAATCAATATCAAAGGAAATAATATACAGATACATCAAACCGAAAAGTAACCATTTCATTTTGTTATAGATCTATAATCAAAATTGGGCTATAAATGAACCCATAATTCATCATAAGGATTCTAGACCACAATTAGAAAGCTGTGTAACATGCAAATGACATTGAAACATAAAAGAGATATTCATTTCTGGGTATGCTAATGGATACTTGTACTAGAAGTGAAAGATTTATCTAATTATTAGTATTTTATAATATAATAAATTAATCAAGAAGAATGTTATATAACTAATATTTATGAGTCTTATCAGTTAAAAAAGGAATTAATACAGAATGTAATACTCATTTTTTAACAATCTTCCCAGCATTGTAGTAAAAAATGTCTTAATGTATTTATGAGATGAAATAAAATTCTGACTACAAATAATAACTGTTATAACATGTGTTTCAGAAAACTAACCTTGTTTTAAATGTAATTGTATATCATCACACATTTCAGAATCATTCAGATCCTCCTGACCTGCAAATAAATTGCTTGTTTTATTATTCCAATCAAGATAAGATCTTTACAAATAATATAAAAAAATCTGCCTTGAGAATGAGATTCATTAAACACACAAGTGTATCAAGTATTCTTTTGCTATCTTGAAAAACCAGTATCAATTTATATATTATTTTAGTCTTCTTGATAAAAACAAAATTTTCCTGACCTATGAATGAATCTTTAACACTATACCAGGGAAATCAGCTTCACCAGCTATATCAAAACTGCAATATATGGAACTTTATATAATGCAATAAATGGCAGTAAACAAAAAAATTTAAATTATATATCTGTCATATTAAAGTATTAAATTTATTTTAAAAAATATGCAATCACTATCAATGTAATAAGAACAATGTTATTCATCAAGATTTAAACCTAATCACATGAACACTTAAAAATGAATCAATTATTAATACATTTGTACCAATATATCTCAAATTTGATATTACTTTCTTACCTTCTTTCACACTTAAACACATGTTATCATCAGGATCTACATGCAATGCATCATCATTGGGATGTTCCTCTCCTGCAATTATGTACGGCTGTTACATTCATTTTGAATTATTTATTAAAACTGAGTGATTAAAAATTATTCAATATAAAAAGTAAAAAAAATTCAATTATTCGACTAGTCTTCTTCACCTACCTTCTCTTAAATGCATATCATCATTATCATTCATCATGTGTACAGTATCATTACTCTGTTCATCTGCAATTTAAAAAAAATAATTAACCTAGCTACTTTTTGATATAATCATAAAATGATCTTATTCGGATACAATTAAAAATAGTGTATACGATGAAGTTAATAATGCTATGAGATAATAAAAAAAAATAATAATTTTTTCTGTTTGTCTGTTGGACAAACAGATACATCATTCCTTCTATTGTAGTTATGGCACTAACTTCTAAAATATCCCCAATAAAAAAAATAGCAACGAATCATTTTTTAAAAGGAAAAAAATCATCAGGATCAATTTTTTTTTTCTTTTCAGTATAAATCTGAACAGATATAAAATGAGCCCAACTATCCCTTGCAATATGATTTCCAAAGATAGGCCATGTTTATCAACTTTCACCTGTTATCATGAATAATGAGACAGTAAACGTATAATTTAACTTCAATACATGAATACATAAACCACACAAATGGATATAAGTAATTTGTTCTATACTAGTCCCTCCTTTGGCCTCAAAATAAACCAATATTACTATAATTCATTGGTAAACCCAAATCTCTTCTTTACTCAAATGATCAACCAGTTAATCAAGCTTCTAAAGTGAATTACAATAATCTTTTTATGTTAGAAGCAGAAAGAATACAAATAATTACTGTTCCCATTTATAAATTAGGATTTAATTACAAATTTCAACAGTCACAGTATACAATCTGAACCACCGACAAATACAATGTGTTATTTATAGTTACAATAAAATTGTTCCACTCAATGGTCCTTCAAATATTTTGGGGAACTAGACACATAAACAATGTCTACTATAAAATATACAAACATGAATTATAAATGAATTCCAAGAGAAAATGTTTCCACAATTTTTTATAACAGTAAATTAAAACATGCGATATATGAATACATAAAACAAACTCGAAAATGTTAACATTAAATTGTACAAACCTTCTTTTAAATGTAAATCCTCATTTTCATAGTTTATTGAGTCCACCAATGTTTTACCTATAAAAAAAATGTAAATCCAGATATAATGGATGTTCTTTTCAGAAGTTTTAAATTTCATTTGACTAACCATTTTTATTTGTAGAACAGTATTATCATTCAGTATATCAATCATGTCTTTACACTGATCTTTTTCTGAAAATAAATCAAGATATATTGAGTATGAACTACTACAGTTTCATCAAATGCAATTACAATTTCCACCAACCTGTTTTTATACGGAAACCATTAGTCCCATTAATATGATTCATCTCTTTTGAAGACTGCTTGAGTGATGAATATTTATGAATAATTGCATTAACACGCTTAAAGGGTGTACCTTCGGGAACTGGTAAATCTGGACATTTACATGGGACTGCAGTTCGTTTCAATAAAGTAGTTGTATTTTTAACAAACTGATCAGACCTAAAATGGTCACTGCAAATTGTTGAATCCAAATTAAGAACCAGCCTGTGCTTTCCAGACATCATGCTCAATCTTTGACAATACAATGCCCATTGATGACACCTAAAAATAAATAAATTTTCATTCAATTGTAGTATAACATAAAAGATATGTACAACAATTTTATAGTATCACTAAAACTGAGCATAAAGCATTCGCAGACATTCATTCCACTCTGTTTAGCCTGTCCTAGGCTTTCACATATGACCACACATTCATTTTGATTTCTTATTTAAGACTGCAAATTTAAACAAGAAAAAATATTCAGTGTGGCAACCACTTCCTGGGCAACACACCCTTTTCAAGAAAGTAACCTTGAGGTATGTACTGCTAGGACTTGTGAGAGGTATTGTTTAGTAGTATATGTCAGCGTGTAATCATTCCGTATGTAGTTAGCCACATGCCCAAATAAGAAAGGATCCCAGTGATGCCCCTTCTGAGCTGGTAACCATGACTGTGTCTATGTCAATACTAAAAAATTAGTTTTTAGTTACAACTTTCGACAAAATTGACAAACCGACTTATGATTGTCATTAATCAATGACAACCTCTGAATTTGCCAACTTTATTACGATACTCCGACCATCTTAATACACATCAGTGCCCCATCAGCAGTTTAACCAGAAAGTGAAGTGTAAGATGAAGTTACTAATGAGTGAAATCTTTGTAAACTTGTTTTTGCCGGTGTTTCTTGTTTGCACAATCATGGTAATTACTAATATGTGCAATTCGTGACAGGTAGTGAGAGGTGTGTGTTGTCAATCACTGTCCCTACCTACAAACTAAAGCCCATGGCGTATCGGAGGATTTGAAGGGGAACTTCTGGATCCCAAAGCGCATGATTAAAACCTCTGAGCCAATGAGGCTTCTAATTTTAAGATTTAAAATTTGATTTTGCATTCATTTGGAGTGTGCCTTCTAAAAAAAATTTATGTATATAAATTTATTATAAATTAATGAGGGGTATATTATAAACAGCTAGATTATTTTATATTATGCACCAACCTTATTTCTTCCTGAGGGAAATGAAAAAAAGATTTGTCCGGTGTTTTACTTTTTGTGTTTGAACATCCAGGAACAGCACAAGTATGCTCGGGCATTAATTCTGGATCTTCTTCCAATAAATCTATATAGTAAACAATTTTTATTAATTTATAATCTGGCAATAAATTTGTTATTTAAATAAGGAAAAGTAATTCAACCAATGTTCGAAATCAGTTGCGACAAATATATTGCAACAACAAACTGCTATAAGACAAAATAAACACCTCGACTTAGTCTGCAATATAATTTCCTCTTGCTAAAAATATAAACTGAATAAAATATATATTTTACATATGTGAATAATTTTTTATTCACTCTATGCTTCAATCAAACATGAATGCAATCCACAGCCAAAAAAGAAAGAGGTTATATTTGAAAGGGAAAGCTAATAAAATTATTTACCGTAGATTAAAACTTTGATCTGATTTATATTGAATAATAGGTATAAGACAATTGTTCATAGTTTTTATATTTTAACTAAGACTATGTTAAATTAATATTTAATTCATTATTTATGCCTTTATACAGATGAACTCATATAATCGAACAAAGACAATAATTTAAAATAATGAAATTACTAGTTCTAAATATCAACTTGGATATATTATCTGAAAAAAGCTTATTATATAAAGAAATTGAATTTGAAAAATCAAACCTGGATTAAAAAAGTAATCCAAGACTTTTTGTGAATCAATTATCTTTTTCCCTTGAAGAGCTATATCCTTGAGATCTAATGTTATTCCAGCTTCCTCTTCAATTCTCTCTTTTAGTTCAGAAAATGTTTCACCCGGCTTAATCTGGAGGGAGACGGAGTCTCCATCGATATTTTTTAAAACGAGTTTCATTCTTTCTAAAAAATTACAAAATATTATATTTTATTAGGTACGTAATATAAAATCATTTTTTTCAACTAGATATACGGAAACAATATTTATGAAAATGT
Organism: Lethocerus indicus; assembly: GCA_019843655.1. Lineage (NCBI taxonomy): Eukaryota > Metazoa > Arthropoda > Insecta > Hemiptera > Belostomatidae > Lethocerus > Lethocerus indicus. The sequence continues at coordinate 36,457,654 of JACDQD010000001.1, forward strand.
AACCCAGATGTTCAATTCAAATATTGCAATCATGAAGCATACTTTGTAAAACCAACCAAAAGCAACATTTTATGAAATCGTGAGTAAACATCAAGAATATTGAACTATCGATGAAATTATAAAACAACAAATTTTTTTTCTCTTTATTTTTATAGTGCAATTCCGCTGTGCCAATGTGTTCGTGATAGCGCTTATATCTCTGATCACTTATCACTACTTAATACTAACTTATGAACCAATATCCATCACAGTCAGTGTGGATTCAGAACCACCGATCTCTGCATCCACAGGCGTAAAAAAAATTTCTTTACAGAAAAAATAAGTTTGATAAACCAATTAATAGATAGAAAAACTATTTCTTCATAACAAGAAAAATATACAATTTAAAAGAAACATAAAATTTGAAACTGGAACATAAAAAATTAAATAACAATCCAAATATCACATATTATGAATAAGTTATACAGTAAATTCCCCCTTTTGATATACAACAACTGATTGCTTGCCAAGTTGTGTGATGTATGAGAAATATAATTCAATACAAGCATACCACCATAAAACTGCAAGGAGTGTATTGCCTAAATAAAGTGTTTAATTGTGTTACAAGGAAGGTTATAAAACTTCTTCTTGTCCTTTCATTGTTAAATAGTCACCGAATTTGAAAAAACAATACCTGCTAAATATCTTCTGATTATTTGTTTGCATTCATAGCATGGTAGATGTAATGCTTGTCTCCGGGTCCTCATTTTTCGGATTAATCCAGGACCTATACATATGCAAAATATAGTGTGAGAACGAAAAAAAAATGACGCGCTATATTTGTAAAATTAAATAATTATAAGACAATTTGAAAACTGTCAACTTCTAACATAATATTTTTCAAAACAAGAAATAAGGAATTTACGGATTAAATAATGGATGTCTTGAAGTCTCCATCGTTGTTCGTAGGTTCCTTTACACTAGAATATATTTGTTAATGATTCTACAGCCACACGAAAACACAATTAACGAGCAGTAACAACATATTTATACGGTACTCGTATTTTTAAATAACTCCATAATGGTTACATATTACGTCTTTGTTACGTTATAAAAGTCCTAAACATAGTGCACAGTAACTTCGAGTCGCCTTCAAAGCTAGAAACGTATTGCACCTTCGAAAAGTACCAAACCGCGTCATACTGTTGCCAACACAAGAAAATTTTCTAAATATACTAACCATAATTTTACGAACAATTAAATTTAAACATTTTTTTATAATAATAATAGTAATCAAATATTAATAGCCCTTTAAAGTATATACATATATATATATATATATATATACAATGGAGGGCTGAGTTCCTTATTGGCCTAGAGCTAAAAATAACTTAGGGCCCCAGACTGAAACTGTACCAACAACAAAGTGAGTTACTAAACGCAACTATTAGCGCCGCGTTTAAGATAAATAAATTAAGATTAATAAATGTTTGGCAATTCAAATACGACAGTACGCTAATTTAATTTAATAAAAAAAATAGTATTTATTTGCGTTTTATTTCAAGTACACGCCCGAACCCTCACTCTCGCGACCTTCTGCCCCCCCACTCACCTAAGCTAGAGGGGCCGGCTCCGATGTTCGGTTCAAAGGGCGCATTTATGTCCTCCATCACTGTCGCCAGAATGCTAGGATGCCGACAGTATTTGTAGCCAATTGTCGAAACATGCGACGCTACTTCACTATATTTATTGACGGAATGTTAGTTGCGATGGTCAAAAGGCAAAACGATGCCCCAGCTTAGGGACAGACGGGCTTGTAAATTTAACATTCTACTGCCAATACATTACAGAAGTCTACCGAGGTACGATGATCGAGGAATTTTTCTCTCGGCCTTCTCTTCTCAAGCCGCAGTAGGTTCCTCGCCATCCGGTAAAATATGTTGCATATGGCGCCATTTTTTTATGCTAAAACCCATCTAGGTTATAATCAAATAATCCAGAAAATAGAATAGAAGTGCAATAACTTGTCGCAGTTTAACCCTTTTGGAGCCTAGGGCAGTTGGCAATTCGGCGCCGATTCCAAAGGACCATGAATTATTATTTTCTATTTTTTTTGTTATAATTTTCTTACTCTCTATCTTTCGGTTTGAAGACAAATCCAGTCGCCATTGTGCGCTACTAACTTTTACAAACCGCTTCTTTAATAAAAAATCTTAACCCACATTCAATGTGGCCGTTAATTTAACCCTGTAAAAAGTATAAACACGTATCTATATTTCTAATATACGAGTAAATATAATTAAGGATGTAAACAAACAAAGAAACATATTTCATAAGCTGCTAAATGAACTAGTTTTTTTAACGCATTCTAACGGGTATTGCAAACCAGCATTAAATACCCGGTTAAAAATGATATAAGTTACGAAATTATTGTCATATCTCCTTAAGTATTATTCCAATATATAAATTTGTATGATAAATAATAATATTACCTGCATAACAGGAGCTTACCATAAATCACTGACAACTTTTAAAACAATATGAGACGCAGGAAAACAACGTCGACAGTTTGGCTAACATTGTGAAAAATAACATTTCAAATTATCTAAATTGTATATTATTTGTTGTTACATCTAGCAATAATCGATTACATTATTGCCGTCACACACGCATTAAGAAATACAAGAGAAAAGTATCCCAATAAATTTTATTTCCTTCCATGTATATTAATATATTAAGTATAAATATTAAACCCTAATTTTATAGGACACAGTTGCCACAACACCGAGGTTTCTGTTGGCACATACCGAATAATATCCGAAGTTGGATATTATTTTTCAGATATGTCCTGAATCTTCAGAATTATAAAGAATGAATAATTAATATCTAAAGAAAGCAATTAAAAAATGTTAAATTTCCTACACTTGTAGATGTTGACATTTGATATAATTAAAATTTACTTACCTCCTTTATACCATACTGTGGAATAACATTGCAGTGTGAGTACCTTCAAAGGTGACAGAGTTTTTGTTTAACAGTTGGTTATCAATGTATAACAATTTATGGGGAATTGCAACATATGAATAACATTCAGAAATCACCATAATCACTTTACACTAACTCTAATGAGAGTTACGATATACAGTATTTTTTTATTTTTAATAAAATGTATTCATGTGTGTTAAATGTATTCATTTTTAAAAAAGTAACAAAAACGATCCAAAGAACCAAGATTCCTTAAAGTCTTGTTTTCATTTTTTAATTCCTATGGCAGAATATACCATATATGTACTATAAATGTATACACATACTTATCTAGTCTAATCTTGTGACCAGAACTTACAGAAGCAGGCATAAAAACCTATGTATTTACTGATTATATGCAGAAATAAAATATATTTACTTATACTGATGAATTTGAAATTTTCCAGGACAGTTTATTATGTCAATACACCCAGTATTCCATGTGGTTTTATACTCAAATATTATTCAATAACTATTTTAATAATTAAAAATAAATATATGCAAGTTTATCATTGAAATTCCTATAATTACAGAATGGTGTCTAAGATTAATTGTACTTGTTTTGGTACAGTCCATTAATAGTTATAAATTATTTATCTGAAATAATCAATCTTAATATTTTTAATAGTCAGCTGATAGAATTGGAGGCCAGTAAACAAATATAACACTATTCAAAAACACCCAGCCCTTCCCTCCAGGGTGGAGGAGTTACTCACTCACATGAAAATAAGTTTTGTCCCAATTTTTGTTATTTTATGCTAAATATAAATTTTCCAAACAATTTACTGATGCTTGTTTGCTAACAGTTCTGTCTCCATACACAAGCTAAATTCAACCTATCTATTGAGGTTCAGATTGCAGCCATATTACATATTTTCCTTTTCATGCCAATAGGAATGCCAACTGTATACTTGACAGATATACTGAAATAAAAAACAATTGTTTCAATTTTACATACAATTTACAGGACTTGACTAAACAATAAGTCAAGGATAATAAGGGTTACTCAGACAACTAGAGTATTGTAAAAATATAGATGCATATATTTATGTATAATACTAAGTATACACAAGATAAATATAGTAATGGTAAAAATTTTAAATGTTACATTCAATAGTTGGACTAGAATCACTGGGGCAGTCACAAAGATAAAATCGAATGAGGGAAAGTAACTTATATTTTCTTAAAAATTTTATAGGACAAATATGACAATTAGAAACATTTCTGTGTCTAGTCACTTCCAATATTCAATATAAAAATATCATTAACTAAAAAAAGCCCCATCAAATCATGGAATTGTGAATGTACGGCATACACTGCTATGAGTTTATTTATATCTCTTTCATTTGAATTGAATATAGATAACTCCCACGCAATTATACTGACTAAATTTGTTTACATATTTACATATAATATAAACTTTGTCTGATATGAGTAAAAAACAATGTTAGCAATATACCTGCAGAAATTATTCCTTGCAAGCCCCATTTTAGTAATGTGTGAAAACAAACAAATATTTATGGGGTTAGAAAATATAATGAACTTGTATCCCTCTTCAAACTTTAACTTAAAACTAATTTGAAACAGTTAAAAAAATTTAATCATCATCACAATACATTTAAATTTACACAATTTGAGCAATACACTATAAAAAATCAACTCAACTCCATTTAATAAACAACACACATTTTGGATTTTAATACAAAATGGTTATGGCCTTACAAACGCACACGCGTGTATATATGTGTATATATATACATATATATAAACATAAATACATATATATTTTATACATATATATACACATATTTGTTAAGTACTTAAAATATAACAATGAGTAATTATTGCTACAGAATTCGGGTACATATTTAGGTACATTGTTTTGTTGTGCTTTTGATGAAATAAAATAAAAGAAAAAGCAGATAATAATAACTAAGAATATATAATTCTGCTGAAATTTGTCACCGATATTACATAATGAGAAATAATTGATTTAAATAATAGGTATAATAATAAATAATTCTGAGTTAATATCAATTATCATTTATGCAACCTATATAAAAGAATGAATTGATAAATTTTATTAATACTGAATACAAAATATTTCATATATATATAATTTATTTATCTTCTCTAAAATTCTGTTCTCTTTTAAAATAAAGACATACCAATTATGAGTTATGTAAACACAATAAATTTCTATGAATCAGTTTCTACTTTTGTGACATTTGAATAAAAGTTGAACATCTAGGTTTTTATTAACAATGCTTTAATAAATTGCAAAGTGTTCAGGAGGAAAGCAAGTGGACAGGACTCATTAACAGAATTATAAAATGATTTACATATATTTCTTTACACTAAATTTGTTGCAATATAAAATGAAATATTCGATGTCAAAACTTCCATAGGCCTTAATGACAAAGGATGTTATTAAAGATCCTAATCAAGGTAATGTGTTAATAATTAATAATGAGCTTAAATCGAACCAGAAAATGGAAAAGTGTAAATGAATTTTTGATTATACATATTCAAAAACTAAAACACTTAAAAGTATTACAACATAAAAAGCATTTAATACAGGCTGTTTTAAAACTGAATAACCTATATTACAATAATTTCATTAGTAATGTCTAAATTAAAAGAAAACTTTATTTATTTGATTCATTAATATAAACAAATATTATGTATCAGGATAACTGGAATTTTCAAAAAATATGATATTTCCTTTTCTAACATGTGAAATATAAACTATACATATATTAATAATTTTTTAATGATGGTAAGTTGAACTCTGTAATTTTTGTTTAATGCCTGCTTTTAATTTTCACATGAACGGTAATTCTATATACAAGATAAACATCATTTATGCATCATACTCCCCTCAAACATACATATTCCACAACTATTAATAAAGGTATATTTACACGTTACCACTTACATATCTTAATAATATGTAAAATATAAACTTTGTACATGCTTTGCAATTTATTTACACCTAAATATATATTTATTTTTATGTCAATAATAATCATTATAATAAGAATTACTATTTTTCTATACACAACCAATTGGTAGTGCTATAAATGGTATTTCTATTATTAGGTAATTTACTTTTTTCATGATATTACACTAAAATCCATGAAAAATAGAAACTGCAGACATTAAAAGGCAATCATACACCTAATGTTAAGGAAGTTCATGTAATGTTTCTTATAATGTTTATTCACACCTCATATTCTGTAGTTAGATTTAAGCATAATAAAAAATGTAACATAAATAAACAACAAACTGGTATAGCCTGTACAGAAGATAAAATTATAAAGAATATATTTTAATAACCTGAGCTTTAAATATAAAAATAGATAATATTAATTATTGAATCAGAAATGTTATTTGTTCTTTATGCTTAAAGAACAAAACATTAATAAACTGGTAACAGACAATTTATAATAATCATGGATAAATTTAATAGGCAATACCATTTATAGCACGATGAAACATTTTATAAAGGTAGCTTATAATGTAAGTACAACCTTAAATCCTTGTAATTGAGCACGCAACATATGAATTGCAATATACAAGAACATTTCTTAAAAATTGGATAAATTGCTATTGCATATTGCTGTGAAGTTGTACGGTTTTTTCTTTTATAAACACTTCCTTTATAAGGTTTATAGTACAACAACAATATTGCACTTTCTGGTATTATAATAAAAGTAATAACAAAATTAATAGCATTACATAGATGAATAGGATACCAACATTGTTTTATATTTTTGCACTGATTTATTTATGTTAGTTATTATAACAAATTAGTTTTATTCAAATATATTAAAATCCAAATTAAAACATTAAAATACCAATTTTTTTACACAAATTTGTAAGTATCCCACAACATTAATACTAAGGAAAAAATACTGTTTTCATAAATGGTTCATTAGCCAAGGATGATCATATGCATAATTTCGAAAACAAAACTCGTTTGAAATTGATATCATATTGATAAATGACCAAATTTCATGTTGCTAGATTAAGAAATAGGAATTAAAATTAATTAACTTCTGTAATAATATTCTTAAACGTGTGCAAAAATAAATCAAAATCGATTTACAATATCTGTCAATTTGTACGTTCTCAATTCCACATGTGAAGACTTGAACAAATTTAAACAAGAGAGATCACGGTCGACTACTGTCCATAAGGTCACGTGTTGACTAACACATGCATCAAACTATCGACTTCTTCTGAAGCGCGCGGCGGTGAAAACATATCTTCGGTCGAAAATTTCCATGACGGAAATAATTCATCCATTTCATTATTGAATTCAATCCCGTCGCCGATCGAATCATTGTTGTTCATCGGGTCCAGATCGGACTGGTTGGAGAGACTCAAAACAGAACCCCAATTAATTGTCCTTTCATCACCCAAACCAGAATCACTCTCTGTGCTATTGGTCGGAAACGGTGTGATGGATCTCGGCGGTTCGTACACAGCGACTTCTGGGATCGGCCGGATCGGTTCGGGAACATTGGTGCCGATGTTGAAGTAACCCTCCTGTTCCATTTCCCTTTCTATCAGCCGGAGCGTATTGCAGATTAGAACAGACTTATGCAAGCTCGGGTCAGAAAACTGCCTATACCTGCTGAGTTTACACATGGAGATATTAAGTACGGTCAAACGTTTCTGTCTGTAACACGCGGGCCCGTGAGAGCACCAGTTAGTCCTTCCTTCACAACACTTTGTCGAATTGCCGTTCCAAGAACCAAGATCCAAATAGGACTTGCCGTTGTCACAACAAATTGTCTGTTGAACGGGATATCGTGCATGATATTCAGCAGGTGTATTGTACACTGACGGGTACTGATAATTACGCCCGGCCGGACTGTATTGTTCCTCGGGCCAAATGTCACTTCGCGAAAGCTTCATAGCAGGACCTGCCGTATCACCAAGTTTCCGTTTACTGCTTCCTGCTTGCACTCCCATGCCAGCGCCCTGCATAGACATATGATAAAAAAAAATTAATTTTAATCCTTAAATTAAATATTCTAAACATTAAATTAGTCAAGATAAAAAAATTAACTCTGACTTGCAAAAAGCTCGAACAGGAAAGGAAAAAAAAGTTAATGTCTTTCAAATGAAACTACTATTATTATTATGGGACAGTATCCCATCAACCAGAAATATAAATGCGGGCAGAAAAAAAAATGAGAAAAGATTGAATGTTATTTTCCTATTTATTTATTTTTTTTATGAAGAATAAAAAGAAATGTTTAGGATCCGCACGATTAAAGAATGTAAAGGCTCATATCGGCATTGGCATAGGCACAATTGCACTATACAAGTAATGAAAAAAAAGAACAACGACCAAGTAGTAAATATTAGAAGGTGACAGTAATTAGGTATTTATCCAAGGGATAATCTATTCCCATAATATTGAGTACAAATAAAATTTGAGCAGGAAACCTGTATAGTTCTGCGATATTATTAATTTAATTCTAAACTCCCCCAATGGCTGTAGCATAAGGGTTATTTTGAGCTCACATGTTGCTGTTTGGCACCAGTTCTCCTAGGCATAACCCTCACCTCTCCACAAATAACCTAACGCTATTCCCATACAACTGCATTTTTCATATCTTCGACTTTTAAACTTAATCAACACCAAGCATAATTTTTAACAACCCCAATCAATCAAAAGTATATATAAGTTTTAATTTAAAAAAAACTGATAACTGATAAGTAATATTAATTTTACTGTTTTAAAAAATATTGTTTTTAGTGTACAGAATAACAATAGTATAGAGAATATATCCCAAAATGATGGGAGTTTCAGTGGAGGGATAGTACAGAGTGGAGAACTCTCACTCAGAAAGTGGTGAAGTGAAGATTAGATTCCCTCCCCAACCCTACAAAATAATCCTCATTGGCTCATTAGTTAAATTCTCAAACTCTTTATCAAAAAATAATTTAAAAAAAAGAGGAAAAATAAACCAGACTTTCTCTAACAAAAACATTTTCAGAAAGAAAAGCCAATATCACTGAATATAATTAATCCAAATATAAAATTAAAATATAGTAACCAGTTTTTACCATGCACACACTTAATGTCATTATTATCATTAATAAATAAGTTTTGTTCTTACTAAAAAATAATTAAAGAATCTAATTGGATATCAATAGGGAATAAATTGATTCCATCAAGCAGAGCTCATAAAGCAAAAACGGTTTTTCATTGAAGTACCCAGGTTTATTTCTTGACACAACACTCTGAATACTTCTAAACAAGGCAGAAAATAACTGCCCAACAATTGGATTTAATAAACTAAATAAAAATGCATTATGGTAAATAATAAATAACAGGGTACATAATTGAGATTTTCAAATCCAAATCTAATAAGTGCATAGTGGCAATGAAGGATTGTGCTATATAAATATAAATAATTTAAAAACAATTCAGATCTAATCCAAAAATACTAACTCATATTTATTCATTGACCACAAAGAATACATAAATAAATAAATATATAAAAACAGCAGAAACATTATTTTAATATTTTCTACTACTAGAACAATAGCAAAGAATCAAATAAAACATTTATTTTGCTTCCAAGGGAACTATCACAAACTTGAATTATATCTTTGTAAATCCTTAAATGAGTGGCCTCAATCTTAAGAAAGAAAGGAATGTTCTAAAGCTGGCTTTATTTTTTATCCAGGTTTTGTGTTAGGAGCCAAAGATAATTTTGGATTTAAACACTGGTATCAACTAGTATTCTAATTAACTTTAATGGAAACTGGTAATTATCCAGGAATCAAATCAGGAGGGGGTTCTCAGATGGCAAGTTTATGCAAACAGAATTCAGGACTGAAACATTCAGAGCTGACTCATTCTGATGGATGTTGTTTGGCTAGGCCAACCTGTATGTCAATGGGAGTCATGGGGGTCCCTGGACCCATACACGGGAGGAGATGTGGCAGTTAAGAAGAATTCAAATTCATTTAATTCTATTTAAAGTGTTTTATGAAGTTGTTTTACAACTTAAGAAAAGATTCAGGTGAGCTGCCCTTTACCCAGAGGCTTGCTTTTAAAACCTACATAAATTCATACTAACATATATATATATATATATATATATATATATATATATATATATATATATATATATATATATATGTGTGTGTGTGTGTGTGTGTGTGTGTAAACAGAAATATTATTGATATTATTCTACTAATATATAAAAATATTCTAATCAGATCTGTATTTCTAAATAATAGCACTTTTATTTATGCTTCAAGGAGGAATTATCACAACCTTGAAGTGTATTTTTGTAAATCCTTAAAACGAGTACTCTCAATGGAACAGTCGATGCCGTGGGGTCGCCGGACCCATACATCAGTAGACCCCTAGCCCCCGGAAAAATTTTTTCTTTCCAACTCGACGCATTATTAGGGTCGGAAATATTCACTCCCGGACCCGGAACGGCGGGGAATCTTGCCACGGGGATTGATTTACAAAACTATCCCCTACTGAAAATAAGCAATAAAGCGGAAAAATTGTAAGGTTAAGACTTGAAGAACAAAGGTAAAAAGCTACAGTTAGATTAAGGAGGAGACTTGGCAACGCCGCGTGACGTTTTTATGGAAAGGAGAGGGGGTTTCCCACCAGTCTTGCCTACCCCCTCGCACGGACCGGTAGAATATCAAATATAAAATATAGCATTTTACAATCTAGGGCTCCAAGACACTGAAAAAGAAACTACAGTAGACTATGTATTTACCACCAGCCGTTAATATTCCAACGACTGAGGAACGCAGGCCGCCACTTATTTTATACATAATATATAATTTACTGCTACATTCATTCCCACCCATTTTTGTTGCTACCTCAAATCGAAGACGCTTCGAGCGGTCAATATAACAATTAACAATAGAGAAATTCGCGAACATGAATTATTCAAATAAGTGATAATGGTCCATTCGATACACCCCCTCCGCCACCACAACAAATACGAGCGTAAAACCACATGTCGGGTATTTAATTTTTATTCCCGCCGTAATTTTCTAAAAATTAATGAATTTCCGATCTCTAGATTCAGAACTGTCGTGTTCTATTTTAACACTCAGAACATTCCCGGGAGGAGAGACGAAAGGCCAGTATCGTACTTCTTAATATAAGGTGTTGCGCACGAGACAAAAAAGACTCGTAATTCTCGTACGGGAAAAATAAAATGTCGAAATATATGTCCTGAAATGACGCATGATCGGGTGGCCAATGCAATATTTTCCACCTGCAAGACGAGAGAATTCTCATTTCATGGAAACGAACCGACCAAATAGGAAATACGTTTACATCGCCCCGAGATTTTAAAACTCGTGAGGAAAGAGTGCTCGGACCAACTCTACGTCGATTCGAGATCGACTGTCAAAAATATATTGTCATGTAGCCTGTTGCGCTCAGTTCTATCCCCTCCCCCCCAACCAACTTCCAGTACGGGCTAATAAATACAACGACCGAATATCTATTTTTTTATCTTCATAAAAATTAAGAAACTGAGAGAGAAAAATAATTACGATCGGATGAGCTGCAGTTTCGAGCTTGGGAGAAAACCTGGGCCGAAGGCGGTAAAAACGAGTCCGTCGGACGCATAAAATATCTCGCGGGTTATAAATCGAGAAGAAAGTTTTGAGACATTTAAATTCGACTCTCCCACCTCGGTCCATCGCCGAACCGGAACACCGAGGCGGGAACGTCACGACCAACCCCCCTCAAACTCAACAACTACAACCGCAATGTCTTTATCATAGACGATACGTCCAATACAATCGTGTTTCTATTTCGTATCGACTCGGATAAATAACCTCAAATAAACAGTTTCGTACCGTTTATACAGTATTCGAGTTTCATATGCTCCAGAGTTTCGTCCTCGGGGCAAAGAAAGTCGATATCGATTCAGACGGGAATATCATTTCCTCCTAACGGCGGGAAAAAGTTTTTGACCGAAACTAAGGTCGGAGGGGGAATGCGGAGAGGGGAGAGCAAGAGGCGCGACGGAGAGGTTATCGAGAGAGAGAGAGAGAGAGAGAGAGAGAGAGAGAGAGAGAGAGAGAGAGAAGTCCCGAGGAGAGAGAGAGAAAAACACGGGGAAAGAAAAGAGAGGGAATGACGGAGGGAGAGAGGGTGAAAGAAGGAGAGGGGAGAGAGATGGGAAGGGGGCCGCACACGGCCCACCGAGCGCTCAACCCTCACTTCACTTCCCCCAGACTAATACAAGTACCCCGGTCTCGGATCCGCTTCGACCGACTACAACATGCGATGGATTTTTAATTATTAAAAACGCTTACAATTTCCATCCCACCGAAATATCATATAATTTTAATTTCCTCGATAATCGTTAAGTACCTCTCGACGTGCTTTTTCCTCGATCCATATAACACGTGTGGATGCGATGTAAACGCACAGAACGGTACGGACACACGTGAGCGCGCACACAAATAAATAAATAAATAAATAAATAAATATATATATATATATATATATATATATATATATATATAGTATGTAAGCGACGTAAATATTAATATAAGACTTTCGATCGGGGAGCTTATCTCGTTATAAAATTGGATGGTAGTGGCTATCAGGTAGAAAGTGGGAAAGGAGAAGTAAACTGTAGGGTAACGGGCGGGGGTACTAATATAATAGTTTCCAATTTAAGCAGGCAGACGTGGGAGAACTGCGCAGTGTAGGTGGAAGGCCGAACGAGGGGAGGGGGTACAACCGCGCCGCATTCAAATATATCAACCGCACAAACGTCAAGCCTACATTAAAACGCGTCCTCGAGCCATCGAACCGACTAAACGTCGGGGAAACGAAAAGCAGGCCCAGAGAAACGGCCGACTCGAAGGAAGGAGCGGACGCCGGGCCAAAGTGCCGTTTTCGAGGGACAGAAATAGCCCCGAGGATAAGGCCAATAAGAAAATCGCCAAAATGCCGCCCGGTGGAAAACTTCAGGGACGGAGGGAGGCGGGAAAGGGCCCGCTTTCTGTCCCGGATGCGGAAACCGGGAAGACTACTGATTTTTAGAGCAAAACGGGCTCGAAAAGCAGAAAACTAGGCACCGCGGTAGTCGGGACGATATAAAACTGTATTTACCTGAGCGTCAGACCACATAGTTGGGGTTAGCTGGTAAATTCGTGCCGATGTACATGCTTGTCGAAATTCACTGAACATACGAGCGGGACGCAAACACGCGAGTGAAGGTGTTGGGGCCGGGGGGCGGCAGGGGCGCTCGGGTCGAGCTCGGCCGCCCCGCTCCGCCTACCGGCTCGGCCGGGCTCGGCTCCGCACGGCTCCCCTCGGCCGGGCTCGGCTCCCCTCGGGCCCGCTCTTGTTATTGCCGGTTCGGCCCTCTCCGTCCGCCCGCCCGACCTCTGACGAAATTGTCATGACGTTATACGGGGGTCGCGCGGGTCCGGCCGCCGCTGTGTAAAGCCCGCAACTCTGTTTATTTCCCCTCTTGTAAGTTGGGGAACCTCTCTCTCCCGTCGCCTCTCGCCCTCTACTCTTACGCCCTCGCCTATACACGCTCTTTCCGTTAATCTCTCCGTCTCCGCGTTGCCTGTGACGGAGGTGCTTACGGCGCGCGCGTTTTGACCCGATAAAGATAAAAATAACGGGTAAAAATTATAATTTATATATTCGACTATTCCAGCCGCGTCACTCGATAATTAAACTGTAAAAGAGTAGAAAATGAATGGGACATGGAAACCGAATAAATTTCTTCGCGGAGAAACGACTCCGAGAGCCATCCGCTATGAGTGTGGCGTCGATCTAAATCGGGTAAATTAATCGGCAGTATTGTGCGATAAATAAAATGGTTTGTAGCGAGGTTAGGGAGGGGGCGCCGACTGGAGGGAGCCGACCGCACATTCTTTTCCTATCTCTCTCTCTCTGTGGCGGCCAGTTTCGGCGAACCGCCGCTAGAGCGTAACCGGCTCCTGTCGGCGATCAAAACCCGGACGCCGCGGGAAACGGACGTTCAAAATATCGTATTCCTGCGAGAGAAGGAAGAGTCCGCCTTTTCCGAGATTCCTCGGACAGGCGCGCCATCTATCATATTTTCAATAGCTAAACGAAATTCCGTTTCCCCGACGCCGCAAATCACCGCTGAGCGGGTGCGCCCCCTTTCGGAAACCCCTATTTTCTAATAGCGTCGTAACATATTCCGGACCCCGGAATATTATATTTTATATTCATAATAAATACAAATAATATAATGGAAATAATTATTTCATTTATCCTAAATCCCTTGGACGTTTTTTTCACCCTTGCTGGCGGAGGGCTTCTGGAGCGCCAAGACAAATTTCGTTGCAAATATTAGATAAGGTTTACAAAACGGATCGTTGCGGGCTATTATGTATATGTAAATGTATATATACATATACACACACACACACACACACATATATATATATATATATATATATATATATATATATATATATATATATATATATGGGCGCCTGAAATGGAAATTAAGTCCTACGCATTTCGGATAAATTTGTTGCATGGAAGGGGAATTCTGTTGTTGGTGAGGGGTGGGGTGACTGGCGCCATCGGACTGAAATTGAGAATGGAGCGCTTACTCTAAAATTAGGCTTTAAATTTCGTAAAAAGGGCGGCGAATTTTTAAATGCGCGAGGAATAAGACCTGGCGAAAAAAAGAAAAAAGCAGCGGCCTTGAATAAGTCTAGCCATTATAATACTCTCTGTACAAGGTACCTTGTAACCTTCTAGTCTGGAAAGAAAAGTTTCTAACTCGGCGTTTTCTCGAACTTATATCGAAAATGAAAGCCGTCTCCCGTTATGTGACCTAAAGATGAATTTACCTGAAATGGGCAATTGGAAAATGCGACTTTACGAAATTTACGGAAATAACCAAAAAATAATGTAAGCTACGGTAGTACGTACGAGATGGCGGGTAACACGGTGATATAATATATAAGCCGTTAATAATCGTACTACTGCGATAAATAAAGTGCCCAATTTTCTTTTCCCTTTCTGTGTGCGATCAGCGAAGAAAACTTTAGGAACCTTCACTAGTTCAGTTGTATGGTCGGGAAAGTGTATAGAGCGATAGCTCGGATATTAGAAAAAATTTCAGAAGCAAATGTATTTTTCGTTGTATTACGCCAGGATTATGCCTTATGTTATAAAAATTGGGTGCTTACTTTAATATGCACTGTAGTTACGAAGGCGGAAGCACGTTTTTCCAAATTTTTGTGATTAAGGAATTTTTTTCTTAATAGTCGAACTATTGAAAAATTGAACTATTGAAAATTTCGACTAATCACGAAGAACTCGTGTTCAAAGTCGTTCGATTCTAGAATAGCGAATGTACGGGATCAAAACATACCGGGGAATATTACACACTTGTCGGGCGGTTCAAAAGGGAGGCGTGACTGTTTTTCCCTCTTGACGGGAACATTTTAGTTGCGGGAAATTTAATTTCGCTTTGTACCCGCTTCCGACTTCTCTATCATATTACTTCTTATTGTTTTAGCATTACAACCTATACGAGTTTAACCCGTGAAATTAACCCGTAAAATTCGATATTTAGAACTGAGATATTTATAAGTAAACGTTTTATCCTAAAATAGCCAATTTTTGGAGTCGAATCCCGAGAACCTAATGTAATTACTATTTTGAAAAGAAAGGCGCTAACTTCCGACCTCCTTTAATAATATATCCATGAATCCTCTCGAGCGCTTTTGGGCTTTCTTCGGTGTTTGTTTTCCTTCTTAAATAAAATTTATAATCGGTAACCATTAAACGAGAGTAATAAATGCATAATAATAATAATGTTATAAGTGTATAATAACTTCTTCTTATTTACTTATTCCCTTAAATCCGGCTTTAGAAATACAGTTCGGGTAAAAAATCGTTGGAAACAATGTCATAAAAAACTGCTTTAATAAAAATAATTATGGACATTTAAATAATAATTATTTAAGTCCGTAAATATTTTTGAATGAGTAAGAACCATCGGCTGTCAGTAAGATACGCCGTGAACTTTACCGAGTCCAAATGGTAAATTGGCATAAAAATAGAGTTTAACGGAAGGGACGAGCCGCGATATATATATATATATATATATATATATATATATATATATATATATATATATATATACTACCGATAATCGAAAATGACTATCGAAAGTGAATATCTCGTCGTCGGTTCTAATAAGGACAGGGAATAGCGGTTTTATCGCGGGGATGCGGATCACATCTTAGGGAATTTATTCTTGAACGGGAAAGAATTTACGGACCCGAACCTCGATTTTTATCCCGGACGATCGACTCGAATTTCTCGCTGAGCCCAGAAAGGGGGATATTTTAAGAAGATAACCGCGGCCACAGGTCCGCTCTTACAATATATAGTTAATTCAGCCGGCCTTACTCTCGTTATAACAAATACTACAAATACTGCGTCGTTTCAAATAAGTTAATATTAAACACAAAACGCCGTGTGCGATCAGAAAGGGAATCGATACAATTCATAGCGGTAGTTTCCGGTATACCGGGGTGAAGCGACTGGCCCGTAAAAATCCGTTATTTTTTAGTCGGCGCTCGGGGATAAGTCTTTTTAAGGCGGTTTTTCGGCTCGAGGGAAACGATATTCACCCATATATTCCGGCCGGTCCGGAAGTCACAATCGGAAGGCCGTCATAGCAGGTACATCCCGGTGGGGGTTCGTTACCGGGAGACGAAGAAAGGCGTGGAACGCCGCTTAATTTTTAATTTTCTTTTAGGTTACGGGGCAACTCCAGAGAGAGAAAAATTATTTCCTCGGCGGGGAGAAAATCGGAAACGGGAGCGGGGCGGCTCGAGTTTCGAAAGCTCGGGGGGGCTACCACTTTCTCCACGGGCTGCCCCCACCTTACGGGCAGCAGAAAAATACACCGATGAACGGCGGGCTTTCCCCATATTTCTTTACCTCCGGTATCGGGCCCAGGGTGGATCGATCCGGGACTCCTGATCGTGGACGGGAGATGTTCCCGCCGGAGCGCCTCGTTAGGGTTTATGAAACGGCGGCGGGAAAAATCGATCGGGCCGAAATATAACTCCGGAGCCGGGTCGAAATCGGAATCGCTCTTTAAGGGGAAACGGCCCGGGGTGGTTTTAGCATTGCGGGTAAAAGGTAGAGGGCCGAGGTCGACTCCGAGAGCGGACGGGCTATAGCCGGAATAACTAGTGGCACTACCTTCCCTGTTAGACTCCGACCAAGGTTAGCTAGCTCTAGAATCGATTCTAAGGCGGCCTGCTATGTGCGCAGTGTTTTGCGCACTTTATCCTCCCCCCTAGAGCCACTCCGGTCCCGCTTAGACGCCGTTTCACTTTATGCAGCTGTGGGATGATAACAATAATGGAGCGGGGGAAAATGCCAAATGAGCACAGTCTCAAAGACTACACGTTTGGCATTTTTATCCTTCGCTTTCTAGTATTTAGATTACCACAGAAACTTTTATACTTACGCTATATATTAATAGACTAAATATGTTACGATATACATCCATACGTGTGTGCACACACACATATATATACACACAAAAATACGTCTGTGTCATTCATATATGTTTCCAATCTTTAAAGGATGATTGGACACGGCTTTTCAACAGCGTCAGTAGCATTCGGTTATTAATATAGTGAGGGCACTTACACACGCACACACACACACACACCAGACGAAGTATCCTGGTATAGTAACAGTAAGGAAAGGCACACAGCCTTTCAAAAAAATTCTTTAAATTATATTTATAAATAATTATAAATTATATTATATAATTATAATATAATTAAATTACCGGGCTTAAATTATATTTTTTGATACCCTTCTCGAGGACCGTAACCCTACCTACGCGTTACTATTAACGTCTTGGTGCATGTATGTGTATATATATATATATATATATATATATATATATATATGAATGTAAGGAGAGAGGGGGAGGAGACACCTCATATAGTAGGTCTTAATCATCAATTTCGTAGGTATCTGATGTTGAATCACCATCCTTTTGAAGGCAAGACGCCGCAAACATTAATGTTCAACAATAATTTATACGAATGCCCTTAATATTATTAATTATTGTTATATATATATTTTTTAATTTACATACGTTCCGCAGAATTGAAAGTATTTCGTCTGTCAACGGATGGTGCTAATTATAAAGAAAGGCTAAGTTATCGGAGGGAAAGAGAAGTGGCTTGTTCCCTGGTTACTCGAGTGCTGGCTGGTGAGGGTCCCAGCCTAAGAGAAGGAATAAAAAATCCGTTCCCATCACTCCGAACGGCCCTAGAATCTCCTCCGACTATCGAAAACTACCTCGCATCGTATATAAGGTGTAATAAATAGCGATGGAGTAGAGCGGTTTTAAAGTCGTGCAATAAAGTAAATAAGTGAATAAACGAATGGTCGACAGTTATAAGCTTAATTCAAACTCATATATATGGCCGCAATCTCTCATTCTCCTGTTAAATATTTGCCTTCAGCCGACCTAAAAATTGCCGTATATTTTGACTTTGACTGGTTTTGGGGTTCCGGGAGAAGCGGGAGGAGTTTTCAGATTCGCCATCGACGACCCTCCGAGGTCGGTCCGACAGTCGAGTGTTTCGGAATCCAAAGCGTATCTGTTATTTCGACGAATCGGTTTAACACTGGGTTTACGGGAGTTTCTTACGTGCCAGTTTGACGCCTACTCTAGAGACACCAACATAGAGAATTCCAAAATTACAAAACATTTGAAAAATAAAACTTCAATATATATTTCCCTCGTTAAATGGATGAAAGGTGCCACAAGTGGTAAAAAAGAATGCAAACGGTTTTTTGTCATTTTCCTACTGAAATTCCAAATGCGGCATTTTGACGCGTCCAGTAAACCTAGTGTTAGTAAGCTCGTTGGCCCGAAACCGGATTATTCGGACGACGGTTTGTTTCGGTAGCGAACTCCTTGCGTACTCTAAGAACTGCATCGATCGGTTAGCGGTATAATACATTTAGTTTCTTTTCATTCTCTTGTCCGGGTAGCGTTCGCGAAAGTTTTGTGCTCTCAATGCTGCCCGGCAACCGGTTCTTTAGCCTTTTTTTTTCATTCATTTACAGTCGCAACTACAATTTTATTTATTATATCTCCTGACTGTGCGCCGTGAAATCGGTCTCGGGACTACCGAAGGGATAAACCACCCAATTACGGTACTCCCCCCGCTGCCGGCCTTACTCGGGTTGTAGAGGAATCGTGGCCGTCTCCACTTCGGGCGGCCTCCAGGATCTTCAAGAAGGCGAAGGGAGGAAAGTTGTTGGAAAGGTGGGATAATTTGGAACGGAAGGATTTATACCGGGAAGCTGATAATTCCCGAATGAATGGAACTTTATGTATTTCTTTAGCCTTGAATTCCCAACTAATTCGCTCTCCACAGTCGCGGGCCCGGCCCAACGTCGGTTCCTCCTCGCCAATCTTCGTATCCGAGTGAACCGGTCTATCGACGTTGAGAGGAACCACGCCGAGGGAAAAAAGCCTTCTGGGGATACTGGAAAGACACAATACCCGCTAATTGTCCCAGCGCTGTAAAGTGTGTCTCGGGTTCCTCCGCCCACACGAAGTCATCTCGCTTCACCCTAGGCGGGCAGTCCCTCAGCACGTGATCCCATTCTTTCTTGTCTGCGCAAGCGCATTCCGAGTGTTCCGAGAGGCCCCCGAAAATGCGCTGTTGCTAGGTTCAACATCACACGCTAAATTCGGGTGGCTGCGATAGAGGTCGAATCTCTCTATATTTCCTCGCATTTTCTCTTGAGGTCCTTATAATAACGAGATAACAGTAAAGTTCGCGATC
This sequence comes from Lethocerus indicus, assembly GCA_019843655.1. Classification (NCBI taxonomy): domain Eukaryota; kingdom Metazoa; phylum Arthropoda; class Insecta; order Hemiptera; family Belostomatidae; genus Lethocerus; species Lethocerus indicus. The sequence goes on from JACDQD010000001.1 coordinate 36,477,544, forward strand.
TAATGAAAATCAAAATGGTTCCCGGTAACTACGGAGGAACACACTAGACACCCGGTATTATCGAGGCTTACCAGTAGTATGGACTGGAGCTCGGTAAGAGTACCATCGATTCTATACCGCAGTATGAGGACCTCGCTCTACCCTTAACTCCTATATCGTGTCCGGTTTGTTTTTGAGCTTTCGTCTATTCGGATTGGCTAAGTTTCGCAGACTGTTTGTTGAGCGACGCTAAAGTCTGACTGTTGGTACTCTCGGCTATTTATGTTCGTTGCATGGTCCGCGGGCGTGGGCAAATTCCTACTGGTGGGCCTCCCTTATATACGTGTTATTTACTTATTTCTTCACTATACCACCGGGACAGTATTTACGAATATTTGTTTTGAGTTTGATACCGTATATTAACACCGTGTTTAGCGGCTTACGCCGAAATAAATTGCTGTTTTCGTTTCTACAATCTATAACCATATTTTTTATTTTACTAAATTTTTTGAAAATTATATTTAGCGAAAGGGCAATTTGATAACATGAATCAACACATCGATGGTATATCCCCACTACGTAATGTGGAAATCACGCGGCCGTTTCCTCTTAAGGCGGCGCTCACGATTATCAGGATGGCGACGCGAGGAGAGCCGTTGAAATCGATGGATCGGAGTGATGGGATAGTTTTGTACGCAAATACAGTTTAAACTACTAATGTTGGCATTATGCAGAAAAAACTCTTGAGACTCATTGTCATATTTCGTCAGTTTCTTTTAATATTTTTAAACGATATACTATATCGGTACATTATTTTTTCTTCGTCCGCTCCTACAGGATAATGAAGCTACTCTCGGTGATAGGCTCTTTTGGCGGGTCGGATTTATCCCGCTACCAGAGGGCGTGGCGATCTAATTCCTGGACGTATCGGGATATTTAAATTGAGTACGCATTTGGAGGACAGACAGAGCGAAACAAAAAGTCCGTTTTCCTTTAAACTATTATGTAACGAAACGGGAATAATAATATAATGTTGCGAAGCAATGAGCAATTAAAGGAGACGAGAATACAAATTAAAATATAAGAAAAATGAAAGAACGAAGATAATAAATTGTTTTTCTTTCCATCCGTTTGTGTTATATTCTCCTAGTCGCTAGGTATTATACAATTCTATGTAAATCGGAAGCTCTTACCTCTTTTAATGTGAGCCACGTTCGGACAAATTGTCCGGGATGACGAAAAATGCGGTCATTTAACTTATTACAAGAGGGATTTGTAGACCACTGTTTCGGTTCGATATCGGAAATATTCTTACCTTAATTTTTTTTATTTAATTTAAGGGCTTTGCGAAATCCTAAAAGTCGAGTAGCTTCAGCCTGTCTGGATAGCAGGTGAGCCGCGGGGAAAATTGTATCTGTCGAAGGATCCCGGTCAACTACCATCCAAAAAATGACGAAACATTAAATACAAATAAAGCGATAAATTGAAATAGTCTTCTTGTGTATTACATGCATCTGTGAAACCAAGTATACGACTATTTAGGTCATATTACTTTGTATAGAAGAGACGATAAACGAGTTATAATCGTAATGTTCTGCATAAACCGGGATGATTCTATTTATGACGGGCGCTTCTGTATTATTTCTGCACGGTATCTTGCAGGGTAGTAGAGGTTATCGCAGAGACTAAAATCAGTCTTCGTGTAATAGATAAGTGTAGAGTAGCGAAGGCATAACTCTCAATCTAAACTGTGAACCAACAGTCTTTATTCTAAAAGAGACATTAAAAAAATTCAAAATGGCTATAAATACGTTCTAAATTGTTCATTTATAAAATACATCAAAATTAATCTGTCCTCACTACAGGTAGATTTAATTTGGTGTCGTAACTGACACTAAATTTATTAGTATCGATAAATTGGGCACAGGTTTTGTCTTTTATTAAGTTATGAAATTATTTTCTATATTAAAATATTTCCTTCTATAATTTGTGATATACGACCCATAAATCAAGTCGGTACTTATTAACTTAATAAATAAAAATTCTCCATACCGTTACGGAGTATTTGTGTTGTTTTGCTTGGGGCTTAGAAACAAATTACTTTGAGTTCATATTATAAATAAGTTCCTGATCACACACCTGTATTCTTTTGAAAACTATTTTTTTGCATGGAAACTATGAAGTGTCCAATATTCACAATGTTTTAAAGTAACTAAAGTTCCTGTAAATTGTAAAAAATAACAAAGAGGGAGTACTGTATATTAACTTAAATTAATATATTAATTTAAGGATAAGAAAACTATAAAAGATTAGCTGGAACTAGTATTATTCTAGAAAAAAAGCTGCAAGGCTCATTGGAGTAAGAGGAATTTCCCACTTAGTGCTCCAATTGTAATTCTCTTAACAAAATTCTTATTGTATTCTAATTTTGTATACATACAATAATATGTATTTATTATTGCTGTAAAAATTATCACAATGACAGAATTTAGAATGCTGACAGTATTTCAGTATTGTGATATTATAATGATGCTGTAGGATATAGATATATAATTATGGAATACATACTACCAAATTGGACTATTTAAAAAGTTTTATTTTATAGTAGACTCATTCTCATGATTTGTAGTATGATTCACATACACTATATAGCATCTGGTTTTCTAGGACCGTTTTTTCCAAATGAAAATTTTTTTTATATGTATTTATTAAAATTTTATATAAATATTATAAAAAGCCTGGTAAATTATAATATGTTCAACTGTTATGTATTTAATATGTTTATATTTAAAAAATACTGCATTCATTTAATGAAATAAAGATTATTGTAAAAAGTAGGTAATGTTCATACAGATAATTCATTCATACACAATAGTAATCAAGTAATATATTTACCTTTGAAATATACTGCCTTTGAATAACAAAGCATTAGATATTGGCTTAAAATTACTATTATGTAAATGATCATTTAGAAATATTGAGTGTATTGATCAAATATAACAGTGTTGTCAACATCAGATTTATTTAGTTGAGTGGGCATTTTCTAAATATTTCTTAAACTATTTGTAGTATAACAAAATATAGCAACTAGTTTTTAAGGACAATATTTTTCCAATTATATACATATATATATATATATATATATATATATATATATATATATATATATATATATATATATCCAATAATATATACAATGGTTTTTGATGGTATGAATTATGGATAAATACAGGTAATGCAATTGAGTATTAGTTTTAATATTTCAATTATATTTGTATTATATCAGTTTAAAATTATATATATAAAATAAAGATGATATATGATCTTTATTATATTTATACATATAGATATAAAAAGGCTTGCAAGCTATATGTTCAACTGTTTTGTATTGAGTGTATTCAATAAATATGACTATGTACTGTATTAATTTAGTGAAATAAAGATTATTATAAAAAGTAGGTAATGTAGGTCATCCAGTAATGTATGAAATTGATGGTTATAAATATAAAATGATTATTATGTAAGTGACCATTTAAAAATATTAGAGCTAGTGTTGTCAACATCAGGAGATTTATTAAGTTAGCAGGCATTATATAAAAGTGTTAGACATTTTTTATAGTATAACAAAATATATCTTAAACTTTTATATAATTCCATCTTTTGAATGAAAATGAAATACTTCAAAATATTATGTAAGAACCAAATTTAGCTATAATTTGGTGTATCTTCTGTTCATGTATAATTTAAAAACTTAATTTGGTATTACATTATAAACAATATTCCATTCCTTTAGTTATACAATAAAATTGATTTAACTTAATAAGAACGTATAAAATAAAAACCTGTTTATAAGTTGTGCATATTGTCTTCAGTCATATTTCCATTTCCCATTTTCTAGATATATCTATCTGTGAACTGCTGTATTCTAGTAGCAGTACCAAAATTCTATTGTTTTGATGATATACTAATTTCCAAAATATCCTAGAAACTATTTACCACTAAAAATGAACAATACGAAAATAATTTATTGCAGAATATATATTCCAGAATGTCTTTTGTAATTTACACAAAGAAATTTATGTTTCGTACTAAATAAATATTATACACTGGTTTTATAAATATTCTGGAAGCAATGTACCACTGTGAATAAGCAATCTCAAAATAAATCATTGATAATTATAAATCTATATATTGCCGAATGTCCCTTATAATGTACACCAGGAAAAATTTCCTTCATGCATAATAAACAGTTAAGATCCTCATCTCAATAAATATTCTGGAAAAAATTTAACTCTTAGAATGAAGTGTTTGAAAATAAATTGTTTGGGAATATAAGTCAATATATACCCAGATATCATTTATAATATATCCTGTGTAATGTTTCTTTCATATATAGTAAGGAATTAATATCATCTTCTAGTTTTATAAATATTCTGGAAAGAATTTCTTTGGATATCATTTATACCTCAGGCAATTTTTCCTTCATAAAAAATTAATAAGTAATCTGATGTATTAGTTTTCAAAATATCCTGGAAACTGTGTAACACTTAAAAAAAATTTAATGAAATATTTGAAAATAAATTGTTGGCGAACTGTCACATGAAAATACACCAGTAATTTTTCCTCCATACAAAATACCTCATTTGTTTTAATTCTCATTACCTTTAAAAGGAAGATAAATTATGGTTCGGCTGTACATAATGTTCCTTATTTCATTTGCAGAACCATTATAATGTTGAATAGTTAATATATTTTAGGCAGTCTAGTCAACTTCAATTATTAATAATATTTAGGAATATAAAATATATTTATAGAGCTTTTATTGCAACTTAAATTTCTGAATCATCTTCATGCTTACTATGAGAACTCTGTACACCACCATTTTGAATGACAGGACAATGTTTCTGTACTTCATAAATCTATAAATGGTGCTATTTCTTTTTGTTGTACCTCATTTGTTCTATTTATTAACCTCATACTATGTGTATGTGTACATATTTATATGATGAAATTGTTACGCTGTGTAACTGATTAACAGAGATCTGAATTCTGGGTGACATACATCTTTTGTAAGTTTTATTCAACTAGTTGGTATGAACCACCAAGGAAACTCCCCTACTTCACTCCTGTACTTTTTCATTTGTATGTTTGTTTTCAATTTCCACTCCAATCCAAAGTCACTCTGCCATGTCATGTTATATATGTTGTAATAGATAAATATCATTAATTTTTATTATTGTGGTAAAGAGGACCAAAATATTGGTTTTTAGGTGTAATTTTATTTAAAATAAATATCTTTTGTGCATCTTTTACATTGGCACATTCAGAATTCACCCTACTTATACCCTAAGGTAACATTTTACATTTATTTGTTTTTCACATAATAATTAAAATATAATGGCCTAAATTAAAAAGCAGCATAAATTGTTTGCTTTCCTGAACAAATATAACCAGGATAATCAGGTAGGATTAGGAACATAAAACAACATAAAAGGGAGACAGAGAATTAAATGAAAACTTTGATTTATTCTATACTGTTTGGTGTGTCCTAGAAGCTTACCTGTTTCCAATCATTATTTCATTTCCTGTATGTAAAGTTCCAATATTAGAAAATCTTTGGTGGATTCCGGTCCAATTTATCAAATTATTAAAATTATCAATTTTTCAACTTTCCTTCCCACACTTATGAAACACTGTAAGATGAAATTTTGATTGATTCCGGTTGGATTTTTCAGTTTTATGAAAAGTATCGATTTTTCAACTTACCGTTCGTATATCGCTGTTGGACGACGTTGGATTCTTTTAAATATTACAACAATTCGGTAAAAAAATTAACTGTACACATCGTGTACACCATGACATCAACATACCAACAGTCGACGAAGTCGCAAAATCTCGGTTCCTAAAGTTCCACTCCCGCCTTTCTCCTCATCCTAATCCACTCGTTCAGTCCCTTTCCTCCTTTACCCATCCACTATCCCCACCACGACGGCTTCAACGCCACTGGGCCAGAGATCATCTCAGACAGTAAAATCATGGCAAAAGCGCCATCACTGGGTGGTTTCTTTGTCGAGACAAACATGTGAAAATATACTTGTATCAATTGCACCTATAACTGTTAAAGTGGATTGTGTAAAATAAAAAAGTTAAAAAAAAAATAAAAAAAACATCGTGTAACATTTACCTTGGAATAATTTATAACATTAAAGAAGGTGGCCCATTATACTTGAAAATGGGCCTCCAAGTGATGATCGTTGAAAGCGAGCAAAATATTAGAAATTGTCATAGGTTCAAAATGTTGGTGCAGTTGCAAGATGTACATCAGCCTGCTAAAAGAAAACTATTTGTATTTTAAGTCTAATAAATACGGATTTAGTCAAAAACTACTAATTCAGCGCTTTTACAGAAATAAAAGAATTGTTCAAAATCATTTTTCCCCAAGTTTTGAGAGAATACAGATAATATTTTCGTCAAATGACTATATGCCAGACCGTTTTTATTTGTTATGTTTTCGCAGTTCCATTTTTCTCAATACAGTTATATTTTTCACGTGTAAAGTACCCAGCACATTGTGTCACCCATTAGATTTAAAATTCTGCAGGCAAGAAACTTCCATATTATTTTTATACTAGTATCTTTTCGGCGTTAACACATCCACAGAGGTAATCAAAATAAGTTCATTATGTTTTTGTTATTTATGTTAAATTTGTATGTTTAAATTTATAAATATATCTCTGTTTATTATTAAAGGGAATACAAACATTTTCGAATGTACAACCAGGAATGTGAAATAAAATAAAAAGATCTCAGAAAAATCACATTTTCCTAGTATGAAGTAGATGTATGCCCAAAAGTAGCCTGAGTATATACTGCTAAAGAAGTAAGAGGACACATCGGGGAAAATGTTTGAAAAAACAAAATCTTCGATTTTTCAACTTTCTTTTACAGGGCAAGTGCATCTCACCTTAGGATTATGGTTGCCGGTGTATGGGACAAATCGGGGAAAATGTTTCAATAAACAATATTATCGATTTTCCAACTTTCGTTTACAAGGCAAGTATCTCATCTTTCGAACATTGTGGACGTAGTATGGGACAAATCGGGGTAAATTCCGAATTGTGTCGTTTTGTTTTACCTTCATTATTAATTGGAAACTTACGAATAAGTAATTTTTGACTATTTATTATTAATTGTTGTAGTGTCGTTTTTTAAATCTATTTTATTTTATTAGCCGTTAAAATACAACAACGTGTAATTGGGATAAAATTGTCTACCTTGGTTCCATCCTCCGATCACCAGTTCCGTGAGTAATTGAGGTAGTCCCAGATGTCGGCTTCTGATGAAGCATCCTGTTAGCACTGCCGCGAATATTATATACAATTTTCTTCTCTATTTGTTCTTTTATCGTCGGGTTTCCGAATATTTGTTTCTTTTTCTTGCGATCGGTCGGCGTTCGGCCGAAATGGGTTATTTGTCAGTTGTGCGGGTATACCAGCGTATTTAGTTACAGTTTTTAATCGCGCGAAAGACAAAAATCTAAATTGAAATCATTATGGCGTAAAAACTACGCGCCACAGAGTAAACAGATTTGAGTTTCCATTGCAAAATGTAGCGTGAGTGGGGGATATGTCGCAATATTGCGACACTTTTCACTCACTTCATATCGTTAGACTCACGACGGTACATTATGTTGTACATTGTGTACGTTATTTTAAAATGTTCAAACTCTCTACGAGATCCATTCACACACACGAAGAAGACAGCCCGGTGGTTTGAACCAAATGTTTTAAAATTACTTTTCTTCACGAACGGGTGAATATGGCTGTTTAACATATGGCCGCGTACTGTCATTCTAAAGCTCTCAACGAGCTCTATTCAAATATATAAAGAACATATCGCGGTGGTTTAAACTGAAAGTTTTAAAAAATATTTCCCTCTGAACGGTGATAACAGACAATCTATCCTAGATAATCGCTTATTTTATTTATAATTTTTCATTTTACTTTTTAATTCTATCATTCGATACATTATCTTAATCGTCAGGTAATCTTCCGGCGGAGGTTCCTAATCTTCTTATCTTATTAATTAGTAATGACAGGTTAAATTTTTTCTCCTAGCTATTCTCTAGCGCGCAAAGGTGTATTATTACAATGTATTACATCAAAATTTTGAACATTTTTCTGACACAGCTAAATCACAATTCAACTTCTTTGTTTTGTATACCGGGTTTAGCTTGTACCGTTAAGTACTTTCAGGAGCCGAAAGAGAGCGTTCTAACTTTCGGACAGAAGAATATTCTTTTTCAGGATAATATACTTTTCGGGAAACTTTTGGGGAGGTATAAACCTTAATTTGTAACGGCATTTTTTCCACTAATGTAATTTTATTAATTTTTTATCGCTAATTGTATATATTTTCGTATTTAAACAAAATTAAATGGCCTCTGTTTTTCAGACGAAAACGCTTACTTAGGAAACCGGTTGTGTTATCTCTCAAGCTTTGTTCTCTTAACATTATGAATACTATATTATAACCGGTGAGTACGTAATTATTATAGTAATTTATATAACGGTTTTGTAGCAATAATTATTCGGCTTCGTTATCGTCAGCCTAACAGCCTAAGAGACGTTAAAGTCTCCGATCGCGTAAGCAGGTCTTCGACCTCTTCTCTAGACTTAGTATCACCATTTGATTCTAAGCTCAATTCTAATCTATGTCTTAAGACCTAAGTCGTAATCTATTTTATTTGTGTTAATCGTTCTTCGAAATAACCTCGAAGACGTTCAGTTCACTTCGGCTTCACTGGACCGTTGGGGGGTGGGGAGGGTATAAGGAAAAAACCGTCGGGCGCTATATCCAATTTACATATATTTGGAAAATAAAAGTGCTCTCATAAAACGGTAGACTAGATTCTGGTTACAACACAAAGATTCAAACAAAACTCGCTCCGGTCGTCCCGTCTAAATCGTCCGGACGCGAGCTCTATCTTACAATAAGAACTCTAGGATATAAAATATATATTCCAGCACACAATTAATTATAGGCGATTAGACTTAGAATATAAAGGTACAAAATTAAACGTTTATAAAATATATATAAATGTTACACGAATATAAATTACTCCGCATATTCCAGAACAAACGATATAGATTTAAAATTACTATAATAAAATATTAAAATATATATTCGCGTATATATAATATTTACATACGACGACTTTCGTAGTTTCCCACAGACGGATTCGGATTGAACTAAGGGCCCTGTAGAAAAATGTCCAGCGGGGCGGATGAGGCCTCGCGATAACAATAATTCGGATAGTACCGTTTAATCGTTCCGGCAGCGAAATTCCCACTATTTTAAACGAAAATATAATAGACGCGACTCGTTAATTATCTTCCGCTACGCGGACAATACAATCTCGGATCGTGTCAATCCGGGCAAATTGCTATTCGGGTCCGGATCCGCCCGCCGGACCGGAGAGGACAAAGTCGGGTCCGTCAAAAAATCCCTCAAATCTACGCAAATCCGTACACTTAAATCACACTCATAATACTTTCATAGATTCGTTATATATCTTAAAACCTGTATATCACAATTATTGCACGTATCTACAATTAGCGAGCGACTAGACGGAGGGACTAGAGAGAGGTGGGTGGGGGGCGACTACCGGCGGAGCCTACCGTACAAGTCTCCGGTCAGCCGGTGGCGACGAAAGGGAGCCGAGGAGGAGCGTGGGTGACCAGGTGCTTCCTCAGGTAGGCCTGTTTCCTGAACGCCTTGGGGCAGGCCGGACAGGGCCAGCGGGGCGCCGCCGAGGGGGAGACACCGCCCCCGGGTTTGTGCCACCGCCGGTGCGAGGCCAGGTTGGCCGGACAGTTGAACGACTTGTCGCACTCCGAACACTTGTACTCGACCCTGACGATCCCGGAGCACCTGTGGGCTGCCAGCCCGAACGGGTCCCGGTAGAGCTCCCGGCACAGGCGACACACGTAGTCCCCTATCCTGTTCTCGATTTTGGCCAACTCGGCCTTGGCCTCCTCGGTGGCTTCGACTGTGTTGTAGGCCGGGTCGATGTCCCCCCCGTGGACGATCGTCTCCTCCTCCCGCGGCCCGAGCTCGGCCTCCTCGGGGCCGGGCGATTTGAGCGAGAGGTCCAGGGGGTAGTCCTCTCTGCCCGAGTAGCGCCTCACCAGGAAACCTCGCGGCATCCTCTCCGCGGCCCTACTGTGCCTGCACGCCCGCCGTCGAGGCCCGCCCGGGTCGGAGGGCGTCGGCGCGCCCCACACGCCCCATTGGACCCTACCAGCACCGCCCACCGCCCCACCACACCGCTCGAGCCCAGCGTACACACTCGCACACGCGCTACCTAGAACTCGATCCCTATCGATCCGATAGTCAACGATAGTGGGAACGGCGGGAAAGGTTTATTTCCACTCCCCCGGACGGCCGGTAAGGCCGGTGAGAGTCGTGGGGGAGAACCCGGTAATGATCGATGCGGGTATGACTCATCGACCGGCCGGGCGGCTCACCTGGGCAACACGTTTGAGTTTTGCGTACCGGCCGTGAAATTATCCACGCCGAAGGAATCACGCCCAAGATCCCGTCCGGCTCCGAAAACGTATACTGCGGAGGTTCCGGAATTTTGGAATGGCGGGAAGATTCGAATCGGAAGGCGGTCCCCGCCCCGCGCGCCCTCTTCATAAATGGTTGCGGACGAGAGAATACATTATTACTGGAACATTTCGGTCTGGTCCTGAAAAATATGGTTACGTTTCGATATATTACCGTTGCGATATATTCCCGCCCGGAATAATGAGTCGTCCGGATACGCGAGTGGAGGAATGACGCTTAAGACCCTAAGATCCTAATCGGACCCAAAAACGCATAAAACGGGAAGAACTGTTAAGGAATATTGAAAGACGGATTGGTGGGAAGTTTCGAATCGGAGCCCCATTAGCCCCCCCTCCCCAATAGCACCCCCCAAAAGAAGTCGTGTGAGAGAGAATATATAACCGGAAAATTTAAAATCGCTTAGTGTTTTTCCGATGTCGGTGCCCGGAGAATCCGAACTTATCCTCGTTTCGCCGTGAAATTCCCATTCGACAGCGGAAAAAAAAGACGGGAGTCCGTTACATATCGCTGAAGGAATAGTCCTGGTTCCGGTTGCGTATATTTGAACGGTCGAAGGGCGGGAAAATTCGAATCAAGGGCGAACTCCCCCCACATCCACCGTCCGAGAGAGGTAAACGAGATACCATTATCGACAAATTTAAAACTGTTTTTTTCGTTAAATATTTCTTGAACTTTTGAAGGATCGTGCGGTATATTGCTGCGAGGGGTTGTTGGGGGATTGTGTAAATAACCCAGAGTGTAACGATGTGTAGGGAGGAAATAGCGCAGGGCATTCCGGGCTCTATTATGTTCGGAAGTGAGTATCGTCTATATTGAAAGAGGAATTCCGATCCCGGGTCCCACCCACCGCTATTTTCCACTTAACGTTAAACGTCGTCCGGGCATCCTTCGTCAAAATTAGAGAACCCCCCCGCAACTCCCCTCCAACCCCGCACTGTTAATAACGTCGGCAGTTAATTTAATAAAATTATGTTTTACCCTTTTACATTTGGGCCTTATCGATCCTATTCCGGCGTAAATAGGCGCCCGTCCATCCGGCAATATCGACGAACAGTTTTCTTTTAATACACGTAAAATATTGTGGACGGTATATGTTCTTTCAACAATCCCGGCGTCGTCTTGGAAAACCGACAAATTTTTCAGTAGAAGTGAGCGCCAATATAAAATAGCGATTGTCAATGTGTTACTTGATTAGAACGATCCTCGATACGAACGCAACCGGGTTAAAATATCACGCAGCGAAATTACCGATTAATGATTTATTAACTCAATAAATGATAATTATTGTCCGCCAATTACTCCGAGTCGCTATTACAGGTGAGCCTACACCTATTGGTCCCTACGCGGTGAGAATGACAGATCGGGAATGCCGATTACCTCGGTTCGAAAAAATAAATGATCACTAAAAAACTACGGTTCTCGGTAATCGTTCCTATATTTTGTCCTTTTTATAATATAAAAATTTGTCGGAAAAATATTATAAAAAAAACTGTTAACTGAATAATTAACTGCGTTCCTGGGCGAATAATTGAAGCAAGAATCTGAAGGGTCGAGAAAGGGAAGTGCTTAATAAGCAATTATCCCCATTTCGAGCGGATATTAACTGGAAGATACCCTCTATTTTTAATAAAGTCCCTCTTCTTTATAGAGCCGCCCCGTATAAAATGTAATTTAAAGTAAAAGCGCGTTTGTATTTTCCGTCGCCTACGCGCGACAGCAGCCGGGTAACGAATACCGCGGTATTTTGTAAAAGGTGATAGAAAATTGACGGGACGCGATTTCAATGGTCCGGATTCAATTTAAAGTCGTCCCTCCAACCGTGTTTTCGAATTCGATAAGCCGGTTCCGATTAAATAAAATTCCTTACGTACTTCAGAACCCAACCCATATTTGGTCGCACTTTTCGTTTTTGTTGTCCTATTGGAACAAGGGTCGCCGTATCGATTTTCGCCTATAAAACCTAACAAAATTCGAGTACGCCCAGTCAGACCAAATAAAATATAATTAAATTTTAATTAGGTTCAATTTTACACAGGGTGAAGCTTATTTTCCAGGCCCCCGATAATTGCTCACCGGGCTCAATTATCGCCTTTTCTATGTATTAAACCTTTTCCTTGTCAACTTGTGTACCTTCTTTTTCCGTCATTACTAGTTACCCCCTTTTAAACATAAATCGCTGGGAACTGTTAATTTCGGATTCGATTTAAGAAAACAAATATTTTCCGATCCTTTGCACATAAAATCGAAGGTCGATAATCATATTTCCAACTCGGGACTTTCCCCCCCTCGGCTCAGGATAAGAAATAACGGGCGGGGGGGGGGATTCGTCCGGGAATTGCATTTCCTCCTTCCCTTTGAAGGGATATATAAAAGTATAGTTAAGGGAGGTGTATTAGCTCTCTCAATAGCTAAGTCGGAGTAAGATGCCCTTTCAAGGGGCGGGGATTGGGCTGCCGGGCACAATGCCCCAGATTACTTTTAATAAAAACACCGCTCCTTTCCGCCTGCCGCAAATATCCCCGTCCCGTACATTTCCTTCGGGAATCATACGCATTTCATCCGACCCGTTTGGCAAACATAGCCGGTGAAATTTACCGCCGGAAATTTGAAGAAAAATGCGAACTGGAAATACACGAAAAGATAATTTCTCGATTAGCGAAAAACACGATACAATGTTTTTACTATTGAGGGTTTTATTACGAAACCCGGTTTTGTATTCCTGAATTTCAATCTATAAAAATTCGAATCGTAAACTCTGATTGAATTCAATTAAACGACCGTCCGGATTCGCGGACATCGCATAATGTTTTGATATTCAAATCGCGACTACAATGTTTTTAATTATATTTCGGCGCGATTTGATAATGCAAATGTACTTTCGACTGACAGACAATCCTGAACTACTGCTTCTGGCCTCGTTTCAGTTCTCTGTCGGGTGTTTAAAAGTTTCGCTCTCAATACTGCCCGGCGACCGGTTCTTCACATTCTCGCTCTGTACATATCCGAAAGCGCTACATTTCGATACCGGATATTTGGGTTTACGCCCAAATAAATTACGATGTTACCGTTCTTAAGTTCGGCAGGCTATATTTTTTATTTTAAGTTGGGACTGAATTTTTTAAAATTAAATTCATCGACAATGCGATTTGTTGCATACATTCGTGTTATAATGTACTTTCAATCCACTCACCTCCTCCCCTCACTGGGTAGTGAAGGAATTACGTGGCCGTTTCCGTTTACGGCTCGATTTTCAAGAAGGCGACGCGATTGAGGATGGGGACGATAGATCGGAACGGAAGAATTTATATCGATTCATTAAGATACACAAGCTTAACGAAGAATTATGGATTGCGACGATTGCGTTCTGCGGGAGTTGGACGGCTCGGCGGATTCCCACGACTCTTAAGGCCGGTCCGGTTTCAATGCGGTGGTAAAATTACTAATTTGTTCGCCAGTAATAGTAATTAAGTAAAGTGGCGCTAATCGTGAAATACGGCTTCGTTAGCAAGCGGTAGGAGAACGGGGGCGGGGGGCGTGGTGGTTGAGGAAGCATTCGGTGACGTCCAGATCGGGCGGAGGGAGTATGCAAGATAGCTCTATCGGGGGTGAAACTCCGATCGAGGGGAATATAAATATTTGAGGGGTGGCGGGGCAGATGGGCCCTATAGCCAGGTGGGCACCCACAATCACAGCTGCCCCATACGCTAAACCGTTTCCCCGGAAAATTATTAACCCTATTCCCCGATACCCACAGATACCAACAATATTTATTTCCCTAAATTTCTACATTGATTCATATATTTGCAATAATCAAATTACGATTTTCATATATTGGCTCGCAGGCATTCCTGTAAAAATATAGCCACTACGCTAAACCGTTTTTTCCGAAAACGATTGACCGTATTCTCCAATACCAACTCCTTTATTTTTTCAACACTAGCGCGGGACGCGTCAAAATGATTACAAAAAAAATTGCAAAGAGTTTTTGTAATTTTGCTACAGAACTCGAAACGCGTCATTAAATCTAGTTTTAATATCCGATATTCTAACTGAACCGGGAACAGAAATTCCTGCCCCGTCTATTGGCCGTTCGGAGTAGGTAAGACCGATCAGAATAAAGTTTCCATTATCGAAGCCGAGCAAAGGACGGCGAGCGTGTTTTTTTAGCGTCGTGTGAAGGGGGAGATGCTAAAAACTAGGGTGGGGTCCCGCCAGGTGGCCCATGATTCACCTGGTGACGTCATTAACCTCACCTCCCCACCGGTCTAATTAGCCCAATGTTCCCTATCGTACGCCGCCCGAACATCGACGACAATTCCAATCTCTAGAGCGATATAAATCTTAATATGTCCTAAGAACGCGGACTCCCATCAACCGTTTCCTCTCAAAATGATTTACAGTATTCCCCAATAATATATATTTCCTTAAAGTTCTACATTCTTCATATTTTTACAATACTCAAAATTATATTTTCATATACCGGCTCGCAGACCCTCGTTTGTATTTTAGGAATATAGCCCCTACGGTAAACCGTGTAAACACAAAAATTCGAATTTAATTAACACGGTATTTTGCGAGAATCTTAAGCGGTAAGTATGAAAAATATAATTATGAGATACAAAATACAAAACAATTATCTCGAAGCGACTTTTTCGAGCCCGGGGCGTTATTACGGGCTTCACGGGGGATCCGCTATCTCCAGAGATTTACTATATATATATAAAAGTAAAAATATATATATATAAAAGTATATGTATATACTTATCCCGATATATCATTTAATCGGTTGTTCCTTCGGCCAATTACCCAATATCCCTTTTTCTCAATTCTTATTTTACCACATCAAACACGTGGTTCTCTTACGTTTCTTGACGATTTTTCTTAGCGACATAGAGAGGGGACTTAAACGCTGAAACGGACAAGCGGAAACTGGTTATCGGAGTGGCATCGATTATCGATCGCTAACCGCTGGCCGGCGCTTACACCCGCCGTTAGGTTAATTTAGAGCCTAAGTTATTTTTTTTAAGTGAAACTTCATTTGAGGCGACTACTCGTCGGAGTGCAATGAAAAGTGCGGTGCTCGAATATTGTTCGTTTCCGTTTTTATTCTTTTTTATTTGTTGTACAATCAACATTTATAGTCATAAGTAAAATTATTTTTATCTCCTGTTTCTCTGTACAAAGAAGCCAACCACGATGACGGCACTTTTGACGCGTGTCCGGGCTACAAGAGATCTCTAGGCTAGTGGCGTTTAAGCCGTTCTGGGGTGGGGGGGGGTTAACAGAGGGATTCGACAAGAGAATTAGGACGGGCATTGATACGGGAATGGAACTTCAGAAACCGGGATTTTATTAATTCGTCGGTATGCCGAGGTCGATTTGAAACATCTCGGTGAGCGTTGAGGACGGTCCGAAGGACTTTCGATGTCTGATGCCTGGGCGGAACCCCCTAGTTCTATACCGTACGTCCACGTTGATTTCAATACGGTTTTGTACATTGAGCGTTCGTTGGTCGACAAATTGGACACCGTCGTCGGACTAATGTTCGATTTTATCGGCACCGGGGAAGACCTGCCGGTATTTTCATTTCATTGCCGAAGATTTAATCGATCGAATGCGAAAACCGATTATCTCTGAGAGTTAGGCGCAGATATAATCAGAGGAAAAAGAAAGGTGCAACTAATTTCGATATTTGTCGCCTTCAAACGCCCCAGACTGTCTGTCCCAGATCTATCGTAATATTACCGACCGTTTATAGAACGACTTCGGGTAAAACGTAAAAATGGGCGAACGCATTGTCTGTGAATACAACAGCAGTGGGGGGAATATGTACGCCACGATGTGACCGATAGTGGTCAAACGAATAAGGGAATCGGTGACATAATCGATCTTCTACACTAGATTTTACTTTTCATATACAAGGGAGGGTGCCGCATTATCAGAAAACAAAAATTGGGGCGGCATACGGATTATATCGAGCTGTGGTTTCGATCGTTCGAAGAGCCGGGAGCACAAACGCCGATTAGGTGACAAATTGAAATTGAAAATCAATATCAACAAGATCCGGAAATATCGACGCGGTATTTTGTAAATATTTAGATAAACTGCGGTCCATAATTTATGTATCACATATTTTTGAAACCGAAATATTTTCTGAACTCTGGTCGCACAACTCGAATCGGCCGTAAACCAATTTTACCAATCGAACTACTAGGACTACTGAGGTCAACGAACTCGCGATTTACAAATCCCTATTGAAACCGAGGCGGTATAAGACTATGGGGTCCCGCCGAGACATCGGACAGATATTCCATTCAAAAGTGCTTCGGACCCTCTCCCTTAACGCTGCCCAATATGTTTCAAATCGCGCCGTTCACCGCGGCCCCGCCAGTCCTAAAGTTCCATTCCAGTCTCACCCCTCGTCCTAATCTACTCGCTGAATCCCTCTCCTCCCTCACATCTTTCAAAGCAACCGGTCTAGAGATCTCCCCGGTCCGTAGCCAGGACGCGCGTCATAAAAACGTTCGCGTAAGTACCTATAACCATACAGGTTGATCGTAGGGTAGATAAAGATAATATTAAAAATATAAACGCCCCTTCGCGCGTAATAAGTCCGACCTCGTTCGCTTATTAATTGATCCTGAACTGCCTCCGATCCCGTATAGCAGATCTCTATCGGGAGAAGCGAAATACATAAAAGAATTCTGCGATTGTAACTATAACACTAAAGGTCGATTGTACGATAAATAAAAATTTAAAAAACATAAGACAAATAATCCGTTCCGGCCTCAGAAACACGGAGAACAATTTCGTTTTTCGACCGTTTTTATTTCCACCCTACAAATTTCCTATCCCCGAGTATTTCCACTTCTCGTTTTGATTTCAAACTGGCGAAATAAAATATAAATAGGGACACAGAACGGCCGAATCGGAAGTAGCTGGGGGACGCGCGACTGAGATTAATCTAGGCGCGTTGGTAAGGGCGAGCCCTAACTAGGCCCATTGAAAGCTCAGCCGGACTGTTAACTGAGTTAACTTGAGTTAATTTTCAACTCCCGAATTGCGTTATCTTGGCAGCCTCTGCCGTTGGAAGGCTCGGATTAGCCGAGACACTATGGCGGCAACCTCTCTGTCTCTCTCTCTCTCTCTCTCTCTCTCTCTCTCTCTCTCTCTCTCTCTCTCTCTCTCGATATTTCTCGAAACGCTAATTTTGCTGATGATACGCGGGATTGAATTTCCAGTGGGTTCAATTCCTTTCGGAAATTAGATAAAGACCGTAACGCGACCGACCCTTTGAGGCCGATTCCGCTCAACAAACTGTACTCCTTATTTTAGTCGCGATTACAATGTTTAAAATTTAGTGATAACAGAAAAGTACTTTTGACGGAGAATCGATAATACTCGCGTTCCAGCCCTTACTGGACAGTAAGGAAATCATGCGGTGATTCCTCTTAAGGCGACGCTCGGGATTTTCAGGAAGGTGATGCGAAGAGATCGATAGGAGTGATGGGTAGCCTTAGCGGGGACTTTCAAATCGGAAACATAAGGTCGGGTGTCAACGGCTTAACGAAGGATTATGGATTGAATTTTGCAGTTCTAGAAGTCCTCGTGTTTAGCGGCAATACGCAGAAATGAATCAAGTCTTATCGTCGGTGAGCTTCATTTGTTTCTTTCAGCCGCAACTACCATTTTTTAAATTATTTAGCGACGGCACGATTCGATAACAAGAATGTACTTTCGATTCGCCCATCGATGATCCTCTCCTTGCCTACCGGACAGTGAGGAAATTACGTGGCCGTTTTCACATAAGGCTCGATTTCCAGGAAGGCGACGCGAGGTGAGCCATCGAACTGAGGGATCGGAACGTTATTTGGACAAAAAATTACTCCGCAGACCATTAGTGTCTTAATCAGAAGATAATATGCATACTGGTATTTGAATTTTTCAATACCGGATTCCAGTATTTTCAATACTGGGGATTCGTAGACCTGACGCGATACTGCAAAAAAGTACTGGAACTGGAGTAAAGTACTCCACTTCACGGACACAGCTAGAACTTTGATGAGTTAAACAGGCAATGGCGGGAGAGTTTAAAAGAAAGCTTGAAGATGGAACTATTAAGAAGGGCGTTCGGGGGGCCCCAATCTCCATGCATATTACCCGATTGCACACTAAGCCGATTTATACCAATATGCATATTTCATGAGATTTTAATGGTTTCTCCTTTTTGATGCCGCTTAAGCAGCTTAGGTTCCATCTTCGTCTTTACGGGAGAATATTTTTCGCCGGAATCTCCTGAATACAACTTTCGAATTATTAACCCGTGGTATTTGCGTTACTATTGACAACAGTTATCGTCATGTTTACCACTTCCGTGTTAAAAGACTTATAGCTTAGTAAACAGACTATATTGGTCTCTTCCGTAAATACTGTTTCTGGACACCCACCATAATATTTTTTGTTTCCTTTTTATTTATTAAAATCCTCAATACTTATAAGTACAATTGAGGAAAGGTTTTTTTACAGTGGTTACCGAGGAGAGGGATTCAACGAGTGAATTAAGAGTGAGGGATTTTATAAATTCGACAACTGTCGGTATGTTGAGGTCGTGCGATTTTGAAACATAGCTCCCCCCCGCTATGGGATGTGTTGAAGGACTTTCGCTTGGAATCTCCGGATGAGAGCGATGTTGTATGTCTCAATGGATTCACAACCGTAATAAAGGAAAAATCATGCGCTTAATCGTGGTGTCTCTGCTAATCTTCGCGCAAACTTTTCCTCGTTTCCGATCAAAACGCGTACTACTACCCCTTCAGTTTAAACCGATTCTTACGAACACCGTTAAATTGTAATCATTCTTGAATAACAATTTTCGATATAACGATTAGATAAAATATGACACCGAGTTTTTAAACCAGTCCTGTACCGGGTTTTACGTACCCAACAATTTTGATAACGGAAACTGCAGTGGGAAGGAAGGTTTAGCGGTAAATATACGTATAGGGGAGCCCGGTAGAGTGTAAAGGGAGGCCAATTGGAGAAAGTGAATTGCGGTGTGAAATTGGCAAAGGGAAACCGGACGGGGACACCGTCCGCTAATGATACACCTCGTTACAGTTATACGACAAAAAAGGGAATCGTCCGACAAAAGGACTCCCAATTATTTTCCCATATGCAGATATTAAACGTATCGTTTTATCCACAGTTCGACTTGTAATCGGCCATTCAATTTTAGCCATTACTACCACAATTATTTACCTCAGTTAAAGAGTTGTTCATAGATTAAAAACTACAATTGAAACAAGAGAAGAAAACCTATTTTGATATTCCTACATCGTAGTTAACTTACATAGACGAGAGATGGACCGATTTTCTCGTATTCTCGGGGACTCTCATTGCGGGCCGATTCTAACCCCGCCCTTTCATACTTCTTACAATTATAAAGCATCAGAGATGTTCGTGAGAACATTATCCGGAAGAGAGAAATGGAGAAATAAAGTTTGTTTTCAAAAGCTATTTGTTATTCTACTACCCGGTCGCCTCTATGGCACTCCTAACCTATCTCCTGTTGTTTCACAAAAATTAATCGAACCGTTCCTGTAAACCAAATTTTTCTAAGGAGTTTTAAATTCGCCCGTTGAACCGTTCCAGAAACGCAGTCGGCCAATACTCAAATTTATCCGTTCCAAGTTTGTATTGCAGAATGAAAACTTTAACCGTGAGCTATACACTTTTCTAGTGTCTTTTAAGTTTTTCTTATTGAAAACTTAGTCTCCCACCCCTTATAGGGTTATAGGGGTCGTAATGTACTGGGATGTGCCGGTTATAGAAGTCCCTAAGGGACGGGCTCACGGTGTTGGGACCTGGGCAAATCCAGTTATCGATTCCATCAACTCAAAATTTCACTTTAACCGCCGTGTTTAGGGCAGCTTTTTTTACTGAGTAACAAGATAAGACGTTTTACTCAATTTCCGACACGATATTTCTGGAGTCTCGGTTATTTTGAATTAGCCAGAAATTTGCTGCCGTTGTGCAACACCGTTCGCTCCTTTTACATCAGAATACCAGAATTGCAGTCGCGGGTTTTTAAAGTAGGTTAGTTAATTTAACTACTCCCGTTTTATATTTAATCCCTTTTATTTAAATAATACTAATTTAAATACTTATTTACTAGCTATAAGATTTTAAACGTAAGTAAATAAGTGTTTCAATGGACGTATAAGATTCTACAAACGATCCTTCCTTCGCCTATTATAGAGCTACTTTTATTACCCACGCGTGTGTGCAACTGCGCGCTTTGGAAATTATTAATATATTTCTGAAATTATAGACAGTTTTGGGAACAAAAAAACTTGGGTGTAATTGACCGCGTAATAAAAAAGATAATCGCCGTAATGTTCGGAAATATAAAAATCTCGTTTCTAATTTAGAATTTAGGTTTCATCCAACAAAATTTAAGGGTTTTCACATTTTACAATCGATAAAAATGCCAGCCCAGAAAACGTATCTTGAACGATGCTCCACTTATTTTGTCTATCTTTAACTTACTAAATCCTTGTTGCATTGAAAGCAGGTAAATTGGAAAGTTTTCTGTTAATACATTTCTCAAATATTCTAAATGCACCCCAATTTTTAAATAAAAATAAAAATTAAACAAACAAGATCAATTAAAAGGATACTGTTAGAAACAATATATATTTATAAACCTTTTCTTAAAAAAAAGCTTATGTTTCAGAATACTTCATTTTGATCTTTTTAATGAGGTAATAGTTGAGAACAGTTCCTAAGACGTAATAAAATACAAAGCATGAATTATTAATAAAAGGACAAAGAGGGTTTTCTATAATAATATAATTTTGAGAAATTAGGACTTACCTTCATATAATGTAACTGATTTCATGTCACTTACAAACCAACAAGAGTGCAAATGGGAACAATAATAAATAAATATAAAATACATAATCTTAAGTTGTAAGAAAAGGATGAACCTTTGCAATTGAACTACATGAGTTGATATTAAGAAAACATATCCTATATCTCTAATGAGGCCACTGGAAAGTTATAATCAAAAATTAAAGAGGGAATCAACTTTGTTAGCTAAAGAGATTAGATTTACCCATCTATCCTAGATCTTCCTATTTTAGAAGAATTTTTTCCAATGCTTCATTAAATTTCTCATTTCAGGGACAAATTGATTTTGGAAAATAATTAATCACAAACAATATTTAATGAATTTATACTAGTTATCATGACATGAATTAATATTGTAAGGTATATAACAATTTTAAAATTAGGAAGCTGGAATAAATAAAATGACACCCTAAAAACAAATATTTCCTTTTCAATATATTGTTTACTTGTACAAAACAACTATGCAACAATTCATATTATCCACTACATCCAATTCTCCTTTAACGCCTCCAACCAACAAGATTGTAATTTGTAGATATAACTTAGTGTGTAGAAACACAAAACTAACTCTAAGGAATAAAAGGGGTTCTATATCTATAATAAAACTTTAATAATAATTAATATTATTATACTATAATCATAATAATTTTAAATAAAATTAATTTTTCAATATAAATGAATATTAAGATAAAATAATTCAATAGTGCATAAAGTATGGAACTTACAATAGCATGCCATAAATACTGCTAAGGAGAAATAACAAATAATATTTGAAAATATTTTGTTATCAACTTTAATAAAATGGGACCTAAAAAAAAAGTTTCTCTACTTTCAAACCTAGCATACAATGTTACAAACAAAATATGAATAACAATGTTGCTTGTAGCAATTTCTAATATTTTCCATTGATAAATTATTGTTCAAACAGCTTTAATTGTAGAATAATATTAATTTATAGTGATTTATAGATTTAGTTAAGTATAATGTCAGTAAAACTCATAATATACTACAGATAGTTACAATTAATTTTATGCTGACAGATTTACAGTTAAATTTCAGAATATATGTTTGTTGTAATGTATTTAGGTCTTAAGACATCAGAAGTCTGATTTCAACATCAGTGAGGTTTATAATTAGTACTTATGTACCAAAAAGCCATAATTAATTTTGTTTAGAATATTCAAAATAAGCAGAAAGGTTCTACATCAATTCTTCTCATTATACTAGTCAGTAATGTTTTATTACAACTCTTACAAATGGGAACAAGAAAACTGATTTGTCAAAAGTAAATCCATTTTTTAAAATAATTTCAGAAGTAATTTTTCCGTTTTCTATATTTTCTAAAGTTCCAGAGAGTAAATAAAATTCAGTTACATAGTAGCATTTATACTTGAAACACGAAAAATTCAAATTGGTAAACATCGAAGTTGCCTATGTAATGATTATTACAATAATATTTACTATTAAGGATCAGTTGGTAGTAGGATTATGTTCTAATAACAAGAAGGATAATAAAGGAAGACAACTTTAAATAAAGCAGAACTCTAAAAAAATATTAGCCTTTATTTTACATTTTTTAGTAAAACACAAAAGTGTGATAAAGATGTACTACAGTGATTAAGAATTAAAGCTAACAAAAAATGAAAATGAAACCAATAATAAAATAACAAAATGCATACTGAGTGGTAAATCAATAGGTAAGGTAATATCAGAAGAACAAGTAAATATAAATTCAGTTCATTTAAAAATAATTTATTATGATGAATTATTATTATGAACTCATCATAATAAAATATATATAACCATATATTACATAACAATTGTATCAATACAGTCCCCATGAAATTCTAATCTTTATAAAATACACTTATTAAAGAATATAAAATTAAATATATTCTTTTGTTAATGCTGATTCCATGTTAACGATTTTGATTTCCTATTTTAATTAATAATGATAAATTAATAATGATAATAATTGATAAGATAAATTGCGAATAATAAGCATAGACAAATTATTACACTATAAATATTTATGATAGATATTATTTACATTTTGTGATAAATAATATTATATATCCACATCAGATACATAGGAACCGTTTGATAAAAGAAAAAGGGTGGTATAGTATTAGGATAGAAATGAATTTTAGTTATTTAATACCGTTCAAATTTTAGGGGTTTATCAATTAATTTCTGAAAGAATTGTTTAATGAATAACTCTTCATTTAATGTAAATAATGCATTCTTTATTATAACATAATTATAATAAATTATTCCATAAGTCGTCAATATTACTACAGATCTATAAATTCACAATGCTTTTGAAACTGGGTTCTACGCTGGTATTGTTTTTCTACTTATGTATTTTACCTTATTATGTAAAAACAATCCTTTAAAATTAACCTATGTATATATTTATAGGCTGTGCCCATTTATTTTTAGTATATAACTACTGCCCGAATGTGTTACAATGTGAATGTGTTTACATCTTGAAGCATGGAACTCTTTAAAAACTCTCCAACTTATAACTTTAAAAAGTATAACTTTAAAAAATACTCCATTTGGAAAAAAGACAAATACTATATCAACCTTTCTGTAACATACTTGAATTTTGAAAATATTTTCCGCATTGCAGGAGATGTACAAAATAATTATAGTAAGGTAAGAGAATTATAAGATTCATAAGGAACTTAGAAATGTTATCCCCATTAATATTTGGACTATTCAAGGCCTAATAAAATTCAGTTTTGAAAGGAGTAAATGGAACAAGACCCTACATTCTCCAAGAGAAATATCAAGGCCTTTATTACAAAATCTTGGACAGTGAATTTAAACACAATTAATATGAATTATTGAAATAAAATATGAGATATTATATCAGAACATTATGTTCTGTTGGACCTCAATTGAGAATATGGTACAAACATTACCAATATTTGGATGTTGTCAACTATGGAATATTGAAGATATAATGAACCACCAACCAAATTCTCAACTATCAAATGTACAATTTATCCTTTATAATTATTTATAGAGAACCAATGAAAATAAGTGATCCTAACAGTGTTGAGATTCAAGACACAGAAGAATTGTAAATAATTAACAAAAGTGCTGAAATACATTAAATAATTTGGAATGGTCAGCCTAAATTTAACATACACTTTAAAGTTGCAATGAACTTGAAGGAACATACATTTCTTTATTAAAGCAAATGTCTTATGAAACAAATATGAAGCTGACAGCATAACATTTTTTCATACAATCCATATGATTCAAACAGAAACATAATAAAAATTATATATAAATTAATTTCCAGGTCTAATGCTAGTTATATAACTACTTTTTAATATTATTTTTATAATTATGCATTTTCATAAAATTATTAAAGGGGAAAACAATTAATACATTAATTAAACCCGGTTTCATAGTCAGAAACATGCATTATTGAGCTATTAAATACAAAATTGTGAATTGCTTTTAGCTCATTTTTTCTGCACACAATTATTTCACATCTAAGCCACATTTGTCACTGTTATTCAATATGGCAGACTATTAATAGAGATAGTGAAACCTACAGAATTATATTATTAATATAATATAATATAGTCAATACAATTATATATCATATTGTAGCAAGAAATATTATATAGTTCCTACTTCATCCCATCTAAAAATTGCACTTTTCACCAGGGATGGCATACTCCAATATTAAATGCATTTAAATACACTTTTGTTCATCTATTTTATTTTATTTTTGAGAAATGGTATACAACCCTTCTCCCACCCTTACAGAATTTGGTCCGTAGTCAATATAATAGGGTAAAAAGGTTAAACCATTAAACTGTTAAATAACTATGGTGAACTACCTCAGAAATTAAACTAAGCACTGTAATTAAATAAAATAATTAGGTGAAAATCCTAATGAAAGATATTTCTTTGGGTAGCCAAAATAATAGCAAGGGGAACATATATTTAGTTAAGTATATTCGGAAGAAGGTTAGGATTTTGTACCTACAATATGTTCTCTATCCTCATAATGTTTTTGACTTAGGCTTGACTAGTTTCAGCTCCATTTTATTATTAGTATCATTCCCACTGTAATAAATTTTTGGGTTGATAGTATCCATGATACACTGTACTCTTACTGAAAGTATTATTAACAGAATGCAATTGAATGAGATCATCCATTTAGTCATAACCAAACAACTGTAAGATGACATCACACAAACAAGATATACTGTATTGTACAAATTAATGTTCTTGCTTGAGTTATGTTAAATCCCTTTTTAGTGTAGTCCCTCAAACAAATTCCATAAGTCATCAACCGGTACATTATGTACAGTCAATTATAAATTTAAAGACTGTCACAATGAAAAAACAGGGTGAATTACATATTCTGCTGTCTTGAGAAACATATGAGAGTCTTCAATAAAATTAATTTGAGAACTTTATATATGGTTTCTCAGTTGAAGGCAGAAAGACCATAAACAATTTGTAACCTATAAGTCCTGAAATTTAGGGGAGGACCTGAAAACGCATACTACATTAAAAAGTATTACATACTACGTTTTTTTCCATCTCCTTGTATGGTGTATGCCTAATTATACCAAACTTGGCTGTTTGCCATCTTCATATATTCAGCACATAACCAATTTTCTTATATGCCAAATTCTCATCAGACTGAACTCATATTTTCTGTGCTAGCAAATTTCCTATACTGATAATATACAAAGGATGCTTATTAAGATTGCTGCAATGTATAAGCTGTTGTTATAGACAAATGTCTAGGCAATTAAACTAGGAAAGGCAATCGTAAATTATTATTAATGTTCTTACATGTTTAATTTAAATCGACTACTGTCCACAAAACACAACACTATGAAATTAAATAAATCCCTAATTTATACCATACTGTAAGTGGTATACGTAAAGTAGTAATAGCCCCAAAAAATTTGGACATAATATAAAACTAGTATTTTCGCCAACCCTCAACAAACCGAGTCTTTTGAAAAGTACATCCGATATTGAACGATATTTATGCCATATTGTTTCTATAAAAACATAACGGGAAAATTACAACCATAGAATCATAAATAAACAAGGAAGGAAGCACCCGCTCAGAGCAGTGTGTACAACCAAATAAAAGTTAACTGAAAATTGTCCCTAAATTTGAAAAATATAAGACTAATGAATTATTTATAAAAAAAATGTTCGGCCTATCATTAGATGTTATTTGGAATATGAGAAAAAAATGAATCATTCGTACGTTATTAACAATAAAACGCTAATAGACGCTAAATTATTAAATGGGGAATATAATGAAAACTGGAAATAAAGAAACTTGGTTTGATCCTTGACATGCTTGTTCACACACACACACACACACACACACACACACACACACACACACACACACACACACACACACACACATATATATATATATATATATATATATATATATATATATATATATATATATATATATATATATATATATATATATATGGTGTATTTATGATATATATATATACCTAGTTAGATATCTATAAAATTAAACTATTTACCTATTCCACTCTTCATTTCATTCTAGATAACTGCTATAATATTGTTTAATTTTTGACCCAAATGTATATTAAGTTTTTCAGTTTACGATAAATAAAGCGAATATTATTTATAAGCATTTATTTTATAGATTATTTTTAATAGTTATAAAGTATTTAACTATTAAAAATACTGTTATATTTTATATTATATTCGATATCTTGTTTCTTCTTATCGTGTTAGCATTGATCGTCTGCATTCTCGTGCATGACGAGATTTCACGTTAAACTATTTTCAGCACAAGGTATATCTCGCGGTTGTCCACCGCACATGAATTTTATTTATATTAATTTAAGTAGTGTATGTCCCGTACATTTTCAAATGTGTCGCTTTATTTCATTTTTAAATAATATGGCTCCATTATTTTTCGACGAAGCAAATCACGCAACGCTATGAACTTCAGTCGGGCAACTTACATTGGAGAATAGTGAGCACTCCCTAATTGGAACTTGGTCATTGAGGTTCCTCCAGTGCCAGATTTGAACCGTTAGTTTCACAGGGAACGATTATGGAATTGCTTTCTAACTAAAGTGAGATAAGTGGCCAAGTTTCGCGAACATGAACAAGTGATTCTAAATCTCGCTGAAGGAACTATGGAAGAGGAATAGAATGGAATATAAAATAGGCGTAGCATCTGGGTTTTGCTGTTGCCTAGTCTAGTGGGGATCCGGGCGTGTATTAAAAAAACTTATTTACTTAATACTAAGTAGTTATGGGACAGGAGTGTTTAGTGTTTTCACCGTTTATAAACCAATTTGCAAAATTAATGGGGGTTCACCGCGTAATGTCACACTAAATTCGCCTATTTAATGAATGTACATAGTAGTCGTCATTATTTATTAAAAATTGAGGAAGTGTCGTTTGTCTTTGTATAACTACTAGTAATGGTATTGGAACACAGTAAAATGTTAGGTGTAATACATAATATTGTACATACAGTCTGTATTTCATTGCTTTTTGGAGATGTGTTGTTTTGGGTTAGTTATTGAAGTGCACCCAAGTTAAAGTGATATTAGTGTATGCTGATTCAGAAAAAAGAAGTTGAGTATAATTAATATACAACAACATGTCGTCAGCTACATTTGTTGATAGAATTGACCCTTTCGCTAAACGGTCTCTGAAGAAGAAAAAGAAGTCTCAGGGATCTTCACGCTATAGAAATTCAGCAGATGTTGAACTACAATCACTTCCTCTTCTCAAAGGTATTGTTTCATTTTTTGGCACCATTTCAAATGTTTCTTTTTCTCATTTCCACTGTATCTTATATACCTACATGTAATTATTTATTATTTTTATTTAGCAGACATTTTTCTTTTTTGTCATGTTTGAATCGAATATAATCCTTTTCAATTTAAGTACTAGATAAGGGGATTAATCTGAAGTTTGAAGAAGCTTTTCTTCTGATAAATTCAGATACACTCTGGTAAATAGGTATTCTGAATTCTTTATCTGGATTTATCGTTTAATTGTATATGTACCATAGTTTTAGTGGGATTTCATAAAATGCATAAGTTGTTGATGTGCCGGTAAGGGTAATTTAGAGGTAGCTAAGGGTTGTTTCACACTAAAGGGAATAGTCTATTTTCATAAACGTGTTAAGTTTACTGTGAAAATTTCATTTTTATATTCTGTTTTTTGTTACTCATTTCTTATGTTCTTACAGTTTTTGTTTAATTATTTTTTTATCTTATGTACTGTTGAATTGAGCACGGATATGTTCATATATATATATAAAATGTAGTTATATTCTAATGACTTACTAAATATAGTAAATTCAATTATAAGAAATTTCAGTGTAGAAGTAAAATTTAATTTTACTTTCGCTCCTTTTACTTTTATGTGTATATAAATATATATATATATATATATATATATATATATATATATATATATATGATGAAAAATTTACTGAATAACCTACTTTCTAGCTCCAGTAGTATTGATACTTAAAAGTACATGTATCTATTTGTGTTGAAGTATATGTGCTATTTATCATTATAATATATACACATACAAACATACATATTATTCAATATTATACAATAGTTACTGTAATCCAGTAATATTACCAATTTAGCGGTATTAGAAAATATGTGTAAACAGTTTAAATATTTCAGCATACGAAAATATTGAGAGTCTTTGCCTTATTATAAAAGTGGTATTTTATTATGTATCATTAAATGTTTATGATATAAAATATTATTTACTCTTTCATAGTATTTCAATATAGGTAATCAAGCTTACTGGCGATGTTTAAGATAAATAAATTGGAACTACGATTATCTAATATCGCACTCGGTTTCCAATCTTTTGTAATAAACAATATACACGAACAGCCATACAGTAGTACAAATTAAATGAAAAATTAAATAAAACTTTAATTTGCAGTCACAACAGTGTACAACAGGTGAATATATACAGTCGAGGAATATCTCTCGCCCTTATAATAGACAAAGTTTAATGTGAACAGTATGCCCTGTACCGATATTAGAATCATTGGCTAGCATACAAAAGTTAGGTAGACACACTTTCTACTACCAAAAGGGCAGTAATATTATTTACTCAGCACTGTCCGCATGATTACATTTTTCTAAGATTTATAAACAAAGCAGGATGATACATTTATTTTTAACAAATTCGAATCTTGGAATCGGTCCAATTAAAAGTTAGCGGGGATTGTTTCCATCTTATAAAAGTGTTCCGAGATGATTATAGTGGAGGGATTGTTATGTGAACTCGGGTGAAATGTTGGGAGTCGAATAATGGTGGGGAGGGGTAGGTTATGCGGGTCAAGCCTAACCGACTCCCGACAATCGCATCCCCCTTTAAACGCCGATTGCATAATCGGATATAAGATTTGTCGAGTCCGCCCCTTTTCGGTTTTCGGTCGACCGACGAGCATCAGGGCTTATAAAACGGCAGGAGTAGTGCGCTACGATCGTCTGAACCCGGCCTGGACGAAATCCAGGACGTTATGAAAAAAAAATGTTTTCGTCCCGTCTCAATAACCCCCGAACGAATTCCTCTCAGACGCGTCGAAACGCCGGTATTCCTCGACATCCGATATTATTTTGTTTCTTTTATTCCGGCCGTTTTTTATTCCCCGATTAAATATCGATTTTTAACGGCGGTTTCATATTGTACGCGTTTTTAAGTCGACCGTTTATCCCCCCCTCCCCCCCGTCGTAAGAGATAGTCGCTTCTAGGCCCCACGCCGCAAAGTTCACCCGCCTAATAAAACCAAAACGTAATCCGATAATTAATAATTAAGGGTTACCCCAGGCGGGGCGATATTTTTGCGCCAATTATAAAGTTTATTTCCAACATTTTCTAGTCTAGTTTTTCAAGTTGGCACCCGTGGCGTTTCCGCGGGAATAATATGTAATTGGGTCCCTTTGGGGTTAGAACTCAAAAAAGTCGTCGGGAGAATGTTTATAGGAGAAGCGATCACTAAGTGGCTCCGGTATAATTTTTTTTCCAGTCCTCCCGATATTGCATTCGGCTTCTGTGGGGAGGGGGGGGGGCAGACCCCTAATTGGATGCGACAGTACGCCAACGTCAAATAATCATTTATCGATTGGGCCGTCGGGGTCGGGCGGGAGCCCTCTTGAAAAATCAAATTTGTAGCTCGACGCGATCCGACCCTTTTTTTCGAACTGCAGGGAAGCTAATTGCTGTTTATGATACGATCTGTTCCCTCGCCGGATCTCTGCTCGGCCGACCGATAAGGATACTACGATTTCTCTTCTGCCCCTAATCGTAGTTAAATTCGGAATATAATTTGATTATAAAGTAATATCGTTCGATTAGTTTTTTTTTTAATAAACGCTCGGTATTTAAGGAACGGCGTTTCTGGAAATCTTATCTTAGAGGTGATACTCGGCGATAAAAACAGTTTGCTTTTATTACCGACAACTTCGTCAGAATATAGTCTGAAGTAACTAGACAAAGCCGACATACGCGTCATTTCCGGTTTACTCTTTCTCCTCAGTTCTACCTACCGGCGTTATTCAAACACGATCCATTTGACCGAAATTAGGCGGGAGCGGGACGATCCCGCCTTTTCGACAATTCAAAATAAATCGGCGGTTACGCGACGTCCGGATACTCCGGAATTGTTGAAATAGACAAACGGTGGTCTGTTTATCCCGTTCGCCCGTAGTCAGGAATATTTCACGCGAAGCGGTCTACGATAGGGGGTCAAATCGTGTCCTGGCGTAGGGAACGAAGTGAGAGACGAATAGGCGAGATCGTTTATCGATCGGCAGGCGGCTCTCGTCGAAGATATCGGAAGTTTCACATTGGGGATAAGATCAACCGAGCGACTTATTGTCGGTCAAATATTGGAAAAGCTCTCCTGGAACCTTAGCTTCGATCGTAAAGCCGGAGAGCATCGAAAAAGTTGGCCAGCCGGTATTAATAAATGAAATTACAGTTGTAAAAGTTGGAAGAGTATGGATTGAAACCGGCGAGGGATAATCGAGGATCGATGCGGTGGGTTACCGGGAAACTCTCAGTTTGGGGTGTGGCCCCCCGGCATTCCGAGTTCGCTTCCGTCGGAGAACTCGCGTCCGGCGTTTTGATTTAGAGAAAGAAAAACAAATGTTCGAGAAAGCGCCGCCCGCCTTTAGCCTGGTTAGCGCGTCGTTCGCGTTATTTATTTTGCCGGCGCGATTTAGCCCATAAACGCTCGGCTATTCTGTCTAATTAAGCCGGCCGCAATCGAGGACCGTGTCGACGCGGCCCATTCCCTAGGGGAGTACCTACCAGTGGCCACCTACTCGAAAAGCCTCTCGAAAAACGCGTGCCTACAATTATGGAATAGCCCGATATTCGGGATGAAAATACGACGCGTACTTGGCGTATGTTGCCGCATTCCTGAGTACCGGAGTGGTTGTACTATCTCGTCCGATTACAGGCCGTTTATCGTAACTGTAAATTGGGACGCGAGGGATACGCTTTCTTCTTACACTTTAAACCGTCTTTAAAATTGATTTTCTGTAAAAGAAACCGAGTCCTCGATTTCTTCCCGATCGCCGGTTTTCCGATTTATATTTTATAATTCGTAAAGCTTATTTTTAAGCTTACCAATTCCTTTGTACGAATTCGTCTCCATTTAATCTCTGACACTAGTGTCGACTGGCAGTATATACGCTCGTGAACTGTTAAGAATTTAAGTATAATATAATAAAGTAGCGTCATTAAAGAAAAAATATCGTTTTTGCACTAGATTAACCGAAATATGTCGTGTTCAATGTTTCGAACTCGAGTTGTCGATTCCACGTTTGTTTTTTGATAAGGTAAAATTCACTTTGAATATATCCTTCTGTGTGCTCCTGTAATGAGCGGAAGCTGTTGCGCGAATACCGAGTTTTTCGTTCGATTTTTTTGTTTTTGTAGATTAGTTTTGAAAGATGGACGACGAAATTTTCGAAACCGGTGTCCCGTGTCCTTTCGTCCGCTTGTGTATCGGCGATAGTGAAATCCGAATTTAGTAACTTATCGCGGCGTTTTCAAAGATAACATAAACGACGGCTTACCGAATGATTTGTCTCTTGGAATGAATATTGATTCAAAACTCGGGCGCTGTAGCGACGTACGATTGATCGATATATTGAAAAGCGCATTTCGAGCGAGTAATTCGGCGTAATCGCCTACGTACGTAATTGTGTGTACGCTCGAGGGTGGGTTTTACTCGCTTCTACTATCGCTTGATTGCTAATTTTAAAATTTATTTAGAACGGAACGACATTACGGACTTTAAGGGGAAACTTATGTCGCATCTTCACAATTTCGTTACCGCTCCCGGGATAATGCGTTTAGGTATATAAATATTAAATGGAAGTTCGATTAAAAGCTTTGCGCTTTTCCATTCTCATCAACGTCTTTCGCAATATCGAGACTGGTGGCGTCCAGTTACCGCAAAGCACGTTCGGAAAATAAACCCGAACAGGTCTTAAAAAATGAAATCACTCGATATTATGTCGAATGGTATCTAACAATTATCTTTTAACACGACGGCGGCGATAGTGGACACTTCTGTTTCATCATATGATAACTTTCACGATATGTACGAAGGCGTACCCTTTTACGCGGAGTGTATTGTTTCACGATTGACAAATGCCTTCTCCGAAAGCTTTTTACGCCGTGTAAAATTTCTCATTTTTTTTACACGTCGATAAACCAAGTCATTTCTATTATTTCGATTGCATCTATAAGTTTCCAGGCGCTAGCATAGATTTTTGGCTAACCCTGTCCGATGTTTCATTTACTTCGCTCGGCATGTGAATTTGTTGGCCGTACGGTTTTTTTCGGGATATCGCCAATTATATTCGAGTACGCCGAATAGGGGGCCGCGTGTGGTGAAAATCCGGTCGTTTCCACTTCCCTCAATCCAAATATTGCCCAATGGCTGAAGTCTAGGTAACTCGTCCAATCTGTACAATTGTTTATATTGAACATCGAACGATTAAAGAATAGTTATGTTTATATCGCCGTGTAATTAAAGGCCGAAGTGGGCTTCTTAAGGCACGATCATAAAAAATACACGTTCTAATTGGTCTTACTGTATGCAGAGTAGTTAAACCGCTTCGGTTTCTGACTTCTTAACCCGGTTTCCTAAGTTTTTCCTTTTATCGGAAGTCTAAACTCAGAGCAATCTTGTTTGTCTTAAGGCACGTAACTTAAAAGCGAGGCGAAAATGTGCAAAAACCGATTACACGACCGTATAAAAGTTAATTTAATCAATTTTTATTTCGACGAGGAATTCCGAAAGATGACCGACAACATTTTATCTTTCAATTTCTCTAACCTATTTGTATGAACTGCCCCTAACTAGGCATTTTACATTGTTGCTATACTTTGTCATATTCTAAATTAATTACTCGATAAGTGTCTCGACTTAAAATTAGAAAACTCGTATAATTTGAAATTACAACATGTATGCGAGCTGTCGTGGGCAGGAAATGTTTCGTGATCTAATATTTCGTCCAGGAAGTAATCGGGATAACGCTAATAAAGCGTTATTAGGTATTTAAATTCTGGTTTAAAATATAACATCGACGAAAAATTTTATACATAATATTTCGCACGAAAAGTACTATTTATGTTTTTGGGAACAGCAAAAAATATTTAAAGTAAAAGCGGGTCTATATTAAAATGTACCAGTTTTTTTAATATGAATATCGATGAGTGCATATTTTGATTTCATATCAACCGAACGGAGATTGTACGTAGTCGAACGAAGAAAGTAAACGGATCCGATAACGTATTATTTGTCTGAAAGGAAACAATTAAGATAGCGGAGATAAAATAGGAGCGACTGTACAATTCCATCGGGCGCCCGTCCGTAAACCTTGCAAGGGGGTGGGTGGAACATTAAAAATTCCTTCCCAATTGTAATTACCCTCGGGAGAAGAAGGTATAATAAAAATTTGACCTTTCCGGGGGTGGCGGTGCTTCGCCTAAGGTTTTATATTTTAATCGGAGAAAGCGGGCGCCGATCGAACGAAACGAGGCCCTTTGTCGCCGGTGTAAACAGAGTAAATAAGACGAAAAATAAAAGATTCTCTCGTCCCGCTTTTCTTCGAAATTAGTTTCAGCGAATTAAAATATAGAGAATTCATCGAATTCCCCCTCCCCCAAGACGTTTTTAATATTCCTCCGAACATTTATCCTCTACGGAAATTGTATTTTCGTTATCAGAATTTGTAACTAAAATGGAGGGTGGGGTCGGTAATTTTTTACGAGGATTCTGTTGCTAACATCGCGCAGTATTACATAAATTAATGCTTTAAATATTAGCCTTATTTATAATTATTAAATAAAGAGCTGTACCGACGATGGGGAATACCGAAATATTTTTGTTTGGAAACTGACCGTCGATGTTGGGCGCAGTACTCGAATAACCCGAAAAGGATAACAACGGGCGTGTATGTACTCGGTTGTCGGTAGTTGTATGTTTTATGTGACCGATAGGAGGGAGGTCGACCGATATACGAGCGCCCGGGTCTAACCTCGGGGGAAAACAACACGTTTGCTCCCTGATGAAACTTTCGATCGGGTCCGTCACGGGGGCAGTATTGTGTAAGCCCGAGAAAAATCCTTCCCTTAATCCTTCATTCGTACTCGAGAGTTTGCAGTTTATCGAGACTCTCCCCTATATTATATAGGTCGTTTCCTTTCCTAGAGGTCTCCTCAGT
The DNA here is from genome assembly GCA_019843655.1 of Lethocerus indicus. Taxonomy (NCBI): domain Eukaryota; kingdom Metazoa; phylum Arthropoda; class Insecta; order Hemiptera; family Belostomatidae; genus Lethocerus; species Lethocerus indicus. The sequence goes on from JACDQD010000001.1 coordinate 36,512,871, forward strand.
TCCTGTACTATTCTTCCCGACCAGTGGACAGGATGCTCGGAGACCGAGGGGAAATAAATCACTTAAATAAAGGTATACTTTAAATCTAGATAAGTATATAAGTCAAGTCTATGCCCTTAATAATTACACTTTTCTTATACTCGGACGAGACCATCCTCGGCCCAGAACGAGAATTGTATCCATAACTCTTTTAAGAAATGGTTCTGTTTAATTACACGTAATATTTATACCGAAAGAGCGAGCTACCTGTCCTTCATTTTTCCCATAACCGTTAGTGCTGTACCTCGTTTCGTACTAGCGCCATTATAAAACCGGTTGTGGTCGGCCGATACCAAATATTAATTAATTACGATCTTTACAGTTTACGGAATAATTGTATCACTTAACGTTTCGAATTTCGTTATCGGTACGTCCGTTCCGCGTTTTCCCCATTCAACGATAAACCGTTTACGATAGAGCCAATTGTCCAGCGTTTATTAGCGTACTATATTACCCGTTCATTACGTAGCGTAGCGTACCGTATGGGAGCGTTTAGAACTTCATAACAATGCGCGCGTGACGCTTTTGTCCCGTGAAAAGTTTCCTAATTACGGACGCCAACGTAGTAGTGGTGGGCTTTCGACGTTCGCTTTGTGGGGGCTCCGAATTCCGATTGAACGCGGGTAATTGTTCCGAATTAATTTCTAGCTCTGTACCGTTAATACGAGGTCGACACACCCCCCGGACTTACGCATGACACTAAACAGCGGTTCGGAAATCCGGGTTAACGAGGGCCATTAGACAAATGGAGGACAAAAGGAAATCCGTACCTCGCGAGATCTCCTTTCTTACGAGTCGGCGTTATCTCGATGTTTCTATTATCTTATGTCATATTGCCGATTTTCACGGCCGTTGAAATCATCCTTCCGTTCCCCGGCTCCGTGGTTTAGTAAAAAAAACCTACAAAAGGGGACAGACAGACTATATTGTACCTCGAGTACGGATTTTTTCTTTTTAATTCATTTCCACTGTGTCTAGGGTGTCCGAAGACTGCGTATTTAAATGGAAAGATCCGTAGTGTCTTCCTTGTTCGTGTACTCTCGGGGTCGGTAGTTACAATTTACGTATAAAGTTTAAGTAACGTATTTGGGGCCAACCGGAGGAAATGTGTTTTGGAAGTAAGTATCGAGAAGAAAACTATTCTGTATGGAGGGATGCGATGGGCGGGTACCCCCGGCCGAGTCATCCCGACCGTGGGTGACCCCGTCTCGAGAGAAGCCCTCTGCGTCTCTTTTTGCTGAATTCCGGCGGCCGCCGAATAGGCCCGCCTTGAGAACCCGCCCGTTAAGTCCCTCCCTCGACCGGAAACTTAGGTTCCGACCGTGGGCATCGATTTGCCCTTCCTATCGCCGCTTCCCGCACTGTTCGCGGCGGCATTGTTCCGCCTCTCCTCCTATCGGTAATAACGAAGTCGACCCGAGAGTAGAGAACCGGAAAGAGAGAGAGAGAGAGAGAGAGAGACAGAGAGAGAGAGAGAGGGCGAGCTGTGCATGTACTCGACACTATCCTTAGGACGCTGTTTTTAGCGGCCATCTTGTAGGTAACAAAGCCCTCGGTATCACCTCAGGGCGTTCCCTGTTTAACCCCGAGTTACATGCTCGAAACGAAACGTTATTATTATTGTTATTGTAATAATTAGTACTCAAAAACGCGATCCCAGATTTCATTAACCGTATATATCCGAAAATGGAGAATTTTATACTGGAGAATTGTACGATCGTTTGCGGGCATGGGTATTTAATTTTTTTATTTATTTTATACTACCGGGTTCATTAAATTAATGGCTATCCCCAAGGATTAATATCCGGGACGGAGTTTGAAAGAGTGGAGTGTGATATCGATTGTTTGGAGCGCCTGCGCCCCAACAGGTGTTTTCAACAGGTGCCTCACCCCTTAGTCTTCTTCCCCTGTCTACGTTTAGACATTAAAATACGTAAGATCCGCAAGAAAGCGTACGATACACAGCGTTTTGTTTCAACCCGACGGTCTACGATTCGAAATAAACGAAAGACATTTTGCCCGCGAAGAAAGATTATTTCTTGCGCTTATCGGAAACGTCGTTTAAAGTTGTCGATAGTAAAGGTCTGGCTTCTAAAATGCGGCAACTGTCGACCTGCTCTATAGAAATATCTATTTGACATTAAGAATTGCATTTTAAAATGTCTACATTTTGATTCAATACACGATACAGTACATACAATGCGCGACGTATTGGAACGTATAAATCTTAACCGCAAAGATATATCTAAAATTTCGTAGTATTTGGGATGTTATAATATTTCCACGCTATCGTTTAGGATTTAAATGTTAATTTGGTTTTGTGTATTTTGAATATCGAATTCCCCAAGAGTTCTTCGTTAAAAATGGATGGGGACTTGATTAGTGATTTTTAACCGAAGGGTAGAAAATATGACCGCGCCTTAATATTCACATAAATGCGCGGCGGTGTAATTAAAGTCCAAAGAAGAACTGAATTTATCAAGGAAAATGGTATCGTAAAATTTGATAATTGTTTCAAAATTATTTCGCTTAATAATTTGCCCGGCCTCTGGCCCTCGTCGCACCGTTTTTATGCATAGTTTCATCCGGGGCCAAACCGTGTGGGAGTTTACTCGCTGTAGGAGTCAAAATTTCTATACTTCTGGTGTTAAGTTTAAATAACTTAAGCTAACAGCCGAAGCCATAGTCTTATAGCTATAGTCGGTTTATCGTGTTTCGCGTAGATAAATCCGTAATATAATGGATAGGAATAGAGTCGATATTTAATGGGAATCATTTTTAGCGGCATATTTGCGGGCATGAAATGTAGACCGGAATGTCCGTAATGCGTTCGGTTTTTCTGTAGTGTAGGGGCGACTCCTTTATCCTATAATAGAGATCTGGAGGGGCGGGCGTCAGGTTAATGTAAGATTGAAGGACGACCTTATTAATTGAGCTCTAAGGTTTAAATCCGTTTGTGGGTTTTGGGTGGGGGGTAATAATTTAAAAGGTTATCCTGTATATAAGTTGGGCGGGGGTGAGGTGGGGGTAGGGGAGAGCTCCGGTTCTATTCATAGTGTCTGCAGGAATGTTCTCTCGGCCGGTCGTTATTAAAACCTTCCATGCTTCCATTTTAAATTTAACCCGCTATCCGATACTTTATCTCCACGATTTTTATAAATTTTCGATGCTCCCGTTCAGAAAAACACGGAAACGGAGAAATGCCCTCGGGAACAGCCGTCTTAAACCCGATGTCGCTGTTTAAACATTTAACAAATTCCGCTTCGAAATATTACGTATTATTCGGACCGTAACTCCGAGGGGACCGGGCAGAAAAATAATTAACAACGAAGTTTCTAATTCCGAAGCCTGTAACTTACCTTAGTAAGTACATATTTCCACGAGATAAAACTAGAAAAACCTGTTAACTTTTCAGATAAGAGATATATGTCGATAGCGATGTTCCATCGCGTACGTCTTATGATTATCGAGTTTGAAAATGGGCTGGCCTCGCTCGGACTAAAATAACTCTGAAAGCGCGCGTTATTAGTACGCGATCGGTAGACCTATCGAGCCGTTAATAAAGAATAATTCGTTCTTCGGAAACGCCCGCTAATAATAGCGGGTCGGCAGGAAGGTGGAAAAAACCTTAACGTTGACCCGTACGATTTTAAACCGTTCCGTTTGGCCACAAATTTTAGTTTCGGCATCGGACTTCGGAAATAATCGAAACCGGTCACCGAATTGGGGCGACAGTGAAAAAATATTTGACGATATCGCCGACCATTGCCTCGGAACGCTCTCAGACCCAGGTGTCCGGCGTTGCTCGCGAACGCGGATGGGAATAAATGAATGTCGGATTAATCCGGATCCGGCCCATTTCCCGGTATCGAATATCTCAATAACGCTCGCTTTAGAAACTAACGACGAGTGGACGAGCACCGCCGTTTCCTGTCGCGATGCTTGAGCGGCTTGTCACTTCCGCTCCGACCGAGACTATAAACACCGCTGACCTAATAGATATTTTCGATATCCTCCATCGACAATCGAGAATATTCCAGGATAAGATTAAATACGCTCGCTGAAGGGAGGAAATGGCGTCACGGACGGTCATAATTATTATAATTTATACGGCCGTTGTGGGTATTCTCCGCGATACGTTATCCCGGGTATCGAGCGTTTATATTTATAACCGGGCGCTCGTATCGGTTATACCGTGGGGAAAGAAATTATTATTTAAAATCTTATTTCTTATTCGTCGCCGATGGGAAAAAGTACCGTTGGCAGAAACGGCTCGGGCAGCAGATAAGACTGAAGAAACGCTTATAGCGTCCGTTAGATAGGCGACTGGAAACCTCGATCGACGAATTGCGGTTAGAAATACCTAACCGACCAATATAATATGTGGACTAATTGACAAAATATCGACTCGTATCGACGAACCGCAAACCCGGACCTCCCTTTGTTGATTTTTTTAAAAAAGAGCGTGTATAGAATTTTAGAGCCCGAGACTTCCCGGGTAAAAATACTCGTTCCTTTCGGGGAAGGTAAAACCCAGATGTATTAATGCCTTATTACTATTGAGGAGTCCCGTTAATTTTAAAAGTACTCGTCGTACTTACTGGTCGTAAAAATACGAACAGTGTAGTTAATATAAGCTGTATAGAACAGAACTTTTAAGCACCTAGCTGATTTGCTTAATTGAAGTGAAACGAATGCATTACAAAAAAAATCGAGTATATAAACGTAAGAATTTCTAAACTGACTATTACGCTATACTGTAAATATAGGCGTAAAGTTAATTGCGATATGAAATACAAATTGATGATTATCTGTTTGCACCGATATGGGCGCGTACGATATCCCTCTCTAGCTCTATCGTCACAAATATGCTGTTGGATTTTAGAGATTTAAAGATTATATTCAATCGGGTAACGTGCCTCCTTCGGGCTGTCGAATCCGGGTTTCGATCCCCCGTGAATTCTAAAAATATCGAGCAACCGTTGGTTCCAGTCCCCGACATCGGGTAAAAGCTACCGAAATCGACAAAGAATTTCGGAATAATTTAGTTTTCTTTTGGGTCCGGTCATGTCGACTCTCGACGGCGGGTGTGGAAGACGCCGATCGATGAAAGGGGCATAAGCCGAAGCTCAGGGAAGTGCCGAACTGAGGAGTACAAAAAATATATTCCAGCCGGCTTTTGGCCGAATTTCTAAAATATCGATCGTCCCTCCTCGCCTATTTTATCCCTCTTTTGAATACCTAGCCGTGAAATGAAAATTGATCGAAAAACGGAAATTAGCTCCGAGCCTTCCGAATGGAAAAAGAGAACGAATCGAAATAACATCTCGGCGGACTCGGGCATTTTTCACTGTCATCTCTCAGCGAGAACAATCTACGGCTAAATAGGTTCTCGTCACGTTTATTTACGGAAGAAGAATCGACGACAATGAAACTTTATTTTTCATTCTTAAACATCTTCGGAACGATGAGTTGTTTTCTCTCCATTATGTTGCGTGCGCACGTGTGTGTATGGGTGCGCTAGCGCGCGTTCTAATAACGCATTAGTACCAAATTAGGACGAAACCCAGAGAACCTATACCATAAATCGCGTGACTGGAACGATAAAAACTGTAAACGGAAATGAATTCACTAGATAGTCGTTTAAAAAATCGATAAAATAAATTTAAAAAAATATGCTGGTCGATCCAATGACGACCTAACTTATACGGTTTTCTATGTGTTATTTTATTCTCTGCTCGTTAAATGATCGATCTTCCTCGTTATTAATCGATAGGCTAGCGGGGGTATCAGCTTCGAGCCTGGAATTGAGTACCTTTTTAAATTTATCGACCGCATTATTTATAATAACCTTTGGCGCACAGAATTTTGATTGAATTCAATGTTCCCGGTGATTAAATGCTTTTTGCTCGGTGGTTCGGAACGAATATTATAAATTGTGTTTTTTCTATTTATAATTATATCGTTTTAATGATGAAAAGTAATTTTCCGCGTGTAAATCTGGCATTGTACGATTGTAGTTATTAAAGGTGCGATTATCGGTGATCGGATGGAGAAAAAATGCCCGAGTCGACCCGAACCCCGCCCCACGTTGCCCAAAGATTCGTCCCACCTTTTTAATTATTCTTATCTATAGGATCCGTGTTTTTTAAAATTTAACCCATTCAAAATGAACGCGTGCTCGAGTTATGTGATATGAGGGAAAGCATTACTATTACTGCCGGAAAAGTGAAATAAGAGAAAATGTTAACGTCCGATGTTAAGATTTAATTTAAATAGGTGCATTTAGGTAGCCCGCTATTCTAACTCTTGTTGTTTTATCTATAAAAAGGGAGGATTTAATACTGAATGAAATAATCAAATAAATAGTTAGAATAATGTTTATTCAGAATTCGGAATTTATGAACAACTTTTATGTGCCTTTAAACATTTAATTTCTACTGACTGAAAAGTGAGTAGCAGAGCACTTGGTCTCTTTTGAAATGGGTCTCATTTGTGAACTGATTATGCCTACCTACATCAGGAAATTGTGTTCATGAAAAAAATAGAATTTAATGTTTCTATCACTCTAGATGTGAAATTGCTGCTCTTGCCTAAACTTGCCTCTAGGCCCTGCAACACTATTATGGTTAATATAATATTAAATTATTATTTCAAAAATTCTAACCTTGGGTCTCTTTATAATACTATCCTGATATAAATGTTGTCCAAAACCTTACTATGTTCGTTTCATCCCAATGTTATTGATAACATTGAGGTCTGATGATTGCAGATATACAAAAACTATTCTTTAACCTATTGTCACACATTTTTTATCTTGCAAACAAACTAAATTTTGCTCAAAAAGTAATATTTTAGTGCTTAATGTAAATATTTCGATTCGTTGTATTCATTGTTTTTTTTTTTATCGTTACATTTTGATTAAAAAGTAACCTTCTCAGGCCCCAGGGATATACACAAAACATTTTCTATATTTGAAGATCAGTTAAATATTACAGCTTTGGTTTACTCAAATATTTGTGCACACACTTATGTCTGATTTAAGGCATAATATATTAGGCCTAATATTTATTAGGCAAATTGACCTCTTCTTACCATTACAATTAGTATATTGCTTTAAATTTCAATGATTTGAAATTTTATTCTGGCAAGAAAAAAGGCAAAACTGTGACTAAAAGCTTATTTTATAGACAGTTTTTACTATGTTTTTTTAGCTATTACAGAACTTTTCATTCTTCTTTGATTCTTCCTACATTTTCTCAAATATACAGGCTTACTGTGCTATTAATCAGTTGTCTAATTGTACATAATTTTCTTGTGTCGAGGTTGTACTCATAAAATTTAGTTATTAAACCAAAACCTATACTATTATTATATAAAGATATATCAAAGTACATATGGCTAAATTTTTACCTTTTTTGAGAGAATTTACATTAATAATATAGCCTTTTTCAACATCTGAGTTAGATGAAAAAAAATTGATAAAACTTCAGTATTATATTTTATGATTTAATATATATTTTAATTTCCTGTTAACTTTAGTAGACATAGAGTGATTTTTATGTTTGTTCTCAGATGTACCCTCATCTGAACAAGAAGACTTATTTATTAGAAAGTTGAGGCAGTGCTGTGTTGCATTTGACTTTATGGATCCGACAGCAGACTTGAAGGGTAAGGAAGTAAAAAGGGCAACTCTAAATGAACTAGTAGAATATGTCTCTACAGGCAGAGGAGTGCTTACAGAACCAGTCTATCCAGAGATATTAAAAATGGTTAGTGTACTAGTTCCTTAGACCAAGCCCTACTACAAACATGTTAAGTTTGTACTCTATGTATATACTCCAGCATCATTTTAGAATGATTTGTTTAAAAATACATAATTTAATTCTCATATTTCATAGATCTCTGCTAATCTATTTCGGACACTTCCACCAAGTGAAAATCCTGATTTTGATCCTGAAGAGGATGATCCTACTTTAGAAGCATCATGGCCTCACTTAACTGTAAGCCCTGTACTATTATTTCATCCTTTTATGAAATATAATACCTCATTAATTATTATTATATAATCATTTAATGACATTAGGTTTCTTTCGTCATATTAGTTTATATTATATTGAAAATAATAATTTCCTGAATTAAAATTATTCTTTAAAAAAATGCTTACCAAATTCTATCATACTTAATTAATATAAATGAGTGTAATTGTTTATATTTGCTGTAATAATTATACATTCATCTTTTAATTGGTTGATATAAATACCAATTTTGTTACAGCTGGTGTATGAATTATTCCTACGCTTTCTTGAGTCTTCTGACTTTCAGCCTACAATTGGTAAAAAAGTCATAGACCAGAAATTTGTGTTACAGGTGAGCAATAATTTCATTATATTTAATTTTGTTTGAAAAGTGTTAACACTGTCTCCTATTCTTTTATTTTATACTATTATTTCATATAAAGAAATATTTGTTATGGTTTATTTATATGTGTACAATATTGAATTTGCACAGTATTCACTTAAAACAACATGAATATTTATTGAACAAGATTAGTAAGTATTAAGACTGATTAATAAATCCTGGCAAATATGTAAGCTTATGAATTCTTACAATGTCTATAAAAGTGCTTATGCATGTGTGTGTAAATTTCAGTGGATTTTTTAATGTAATGAAAATTTCAGTCATTTTAACAGTAAACACAGTTATAATGAAACATTTTTGTCGTGTTCTCATTATTTTACTCATTTTTATTTCAGTTATTGGAATTATTCGATAGTGAAGATCCTCGAGAAAGGGATTTCCTTAAAACAGTGCTACATCGTATTTATGGAAAGTTTCTAGGTCTTAGGGCTTTCATTCGTAAACAAATTAACAATATATTTCTTAGGTAAATTTTAAATTTATTTTTTCTTCAATTGGATTAATTTGGAATGTTCTCCTGGTGTCAGTTCACATCATTTTTCTGTAAAGCAAGTAACATTTCTTGTTTTATATTGTTCCTTTTTTTAGGTTTGTTTATGAGACAGAGCATTTCAATGGTGTGGGAGAACTGTTAGAAATATTAGGAAGGTAAGAAATAATTCAAATTAAATATTTTGCTCAAAATCAAATATTGCTGTGTAGTTAACATTTTGGAAACTGTAGGTTGGGTAGGATCGATTGAAGCTATTTAAAGTGTATTGTAGATGGTTTCAACCCCCATATATGACACTCATAATGTCTAAACTGCCCTATTTTCAGTTAAGGAATTAGTATCATGTTAGCAGTGGGTGGTGTCCTGAACAGTTTATCAATATATTGACAAATCCTCCCCAACTGAGAAGAACCACTATAATAAAGATATGCAGTTTAGTTCCTAATAGAACATTACACTTTTACCTTTTTCCAATTATCGTGAAATATATTTAGGAATTTTATTTCTTCTAATAGGAACATCATTTTTTGTCATTGCAACAATTCAGGTTCAAAATAATATAAAGTTTTATATTATTCGATAAGGTGTTATTTGTTTTATTTTGTAACAGATTATATTTAAAAACTTACCAGATGTTCAGATATATATTTTGTTTTGTGTAAGTGAAGCCTAGTAAGGGATAGAACGTGTATCGACCATATATTTTTTTATTGTTTCAACTATACATAAATTTCTTATTTTTTACAGCATCATTAATGGTTTTGCTCTGCCATTGAAGTCTGAGCACAAACAATTTCTCGTGAAAGTCCTAATTCCACTTCATAAAGTGAAATGCCTCTCTTTGTATCATGCCCAGTTAGCTTATTGTGTTGTTCAGTTCCTAGAAAAGGATGCTTCTCTGACAGAACCTGTAATTCGTGGACTGCTTAAATACTGGCCAAAAACATGCAGTCAGAAAGAGGTATGACTTAGGTTATCATTTTATTTTGTTATTTATTATATAAAGTGAAGATTTAAATGTAATTTGAAATATTGAGCATTAAATTTCTTAAATGAGCTGGTAGGATATAAATATAGACCTACCTTACTGATGTATTTTTTTTTAACCTAATAGTAATACATTAGTAATTTATCATGCTGGAAAGTTTTGTTGGCCCAGTTGTAGCAATCTTTATTTTTCTAATGTCTCATTCCATTTTTTCTATATCCATTTGGGTATACACTTTTTTTAACTACATGATATTATTGTATTCAATATTTTGTGGATTGTTGATGAATTTTTCTTATTTACTAATTGAAGAACTTCATTTGTCCCTTCTTCATGAATATATTTCAGTATTTACTTAATATTTTGATATTATTGAATGTTCTAATTATTTTTAGGTCATGTTTCTTGGCGAAATTGAGGAAATCTTGGATGTGATTGAACCATCCCAGTTTACAAAAATTCAGGAAGTTCTATTTCGGCAAATCTCTAAGTGTGTCTCGAGCCCACATTTTCAGGTATATTCTTTATTCATGAAATAATTGAATTTTAATTTTGTGTAGATATTTTTAATAAATATAACGTGTTAAAAGTAGTTAACACATTATAGTATAATTATTAAGTATATAATTAAGGTACAAATATGTATAACATACATGCAAATAATTATACTTTAATTTGTAACTAATCTTTGCAAAGATATATAACTTATTTATATCAGAATCAACCTCAAAATGTGTTGTGTAACTATGCAGTATTCAAATCTTTCTATCATAAGCTATAATTTAGATTTATATATTACTGTTTAAATGAACTAAATCTCAGATGATAATAACTTTGGTTTGGTTTAAATGCACACCGAAGAATTTATTTTATTAAAAACTTATTGATATTTTTGTAAAATGTGAACTTGGGCTTATTTTCAATTAATGTTATAGGTAGCAGAAAGGGCATTATATTTCTGGAACAACGAATACATAATGTCTTTAATGGAGGAAAATAATCATGTCATCATGCCAATTATGTTTCCTGCATTGTATCGTATTAGTAAAGAACATTGGAATCAGACAATAGTGGCTCTTGTCTATAATGTTCTCAAAACATTCATGGAGATGAACAGCAAACTTTTTGATGATCTTACTTCATCTTATAAAGCAGATAGGCAGAAGTTAGTATTAACATCATTTTTATTTTTTAGTATCCTTGAGAAAAAATCAACTCTTAACTTGAAAATTATAATATGCTAGAACTTGATATAGAATATATTGTTGAATGAATGTTTTGTTTGTGCCTCTCTAGCATTTCAGTGTACTCAGGTTATAAAATATTTTATATATTCCTCTATCTGTTGCAAACATCTTTTCATATGACTTTTTTAAGAGTAAATTTATAAAGTGAAATGACATTAATTCAGTAAAGTAATATTTTCACCCATCCGTTGTAAGAAAATAGTTGTAATGGAAGCAGGTATTTATTTAAATAAAAAAAGTATCCGCGCAATATAATAGAAATTACTAATCCTGCACAAAAATAAAAACATTGCTGGTTTTACTACACTACTTTTAATAATACTAGCATTAATTGAAGTCAAGAATTTGGCAGCAATTATTATTTCAATATTATTAACCAAAACATTTTACTAAGTAAATGTTGTAAGAAGTAATCACATCATTTGATTTGTGAAACAGTTTTATACAGTCTGATATTTAATTGGATATTTAGTTTTATTAAGCGTTTTTAAGTAGTGCTATAATTTGTAACGAAAGAAGTCAACATTTTTCTACAAAGCAGAAAAACAAACTATATTAGTGTTATTTACCGTATATTTGATTTGCTTTTTCTTAATGTAATTGAATAAAGAAATATTTGTTTTCATCATCCATCTTGACATGTCTTGACAGTGTATATAACTATATTACTTAATACTTTACATGAATTCAACATACAGTTAACAATGTTATTGATGAGAGTAGTAAATATTTTTGCAGTGGCATTAATCTTCTCTAGCTTAATTAATTTGAAGTCTTGAATTCAAACTGAAATTAATTGAAGAAAATTCATCCTGAAATGAATAATTTTCTGGAGTTTCCTTTAAGAAACAAGCTTAGGTTTAGCAGAATAATTTTATTACAAGTTACCATGTATTCCTGTATATAAATTTTTATCCAGTAAAATTAATTCAGAAATTCTAAAATCATATTATGGTATAAGAACTGTATTTGACATTATCTTCCATTTATTTTCTATTTAAACTAACAAATTTGATTAATGTTTAATTAAACGCGAATTTCTGTTTTTCTCTCAGAAATATTGTAGAACAGGATTTATTTCAATACATTTCTTTTCTAGTTTTTTTATCAGGTTTTCATAGTAATAAAATAACTTGAAATTCACATCCACTTTTATGGAACAATAATTCCTAATTATTGCAGCGATATTGAGCGGTTTCAAATATAGCTATATCATATATATTTAAAAATACTTTTAAATTAAAAGTGATGTACATAATAGTTCTCTTATGTCATGTCCATTTTACAGAGAAAAGAAGCGTGAGAGAGAACGAGATGAACTTTGGAAGAAGTTAATGGAATTGGAAATAAGCAACAAGAAAAGAGAAATGTTTAAACAGTGATAACATTTATCTCAGCTTGCATATAAGGACAGTGTGTAAAATTTGCTGTTATGTTTTTGTCGTTGACAACGTAGCGATGGGATGTGCCATCTTATGTTTCCTACCCCTCCCGACCACCACGTTTAAACGTATAATAAAATATTTTAATTATTGCAAGTTTTGTTGTCGTCTTGTCTCATAATTAAAATACAAAACATTTGTCGGAGAAAGAGGACCTGGACATCCATCGAGAAGGATCTCCCACTCTTTTTCTATCTCTCTAACTCTTTCTTTCTCCTTCCCCCACTCCTTTTCTTCCCTTCTCCCTTAGTCTTCCTCAAATTGTTGCTGTCAAACTTCCTCCGGCATATATATATTTTTTTTAATCTTGTCTCTTTCTTTAATGTCCCTAATTCTTGTTGCTATACTGTTCCACAGATCTCAGCCAGTGGGCCCTAGGGCCAAGCCCAATGGCTCTGGGTTTGGCCCTGGGTAGTTTATAATTAACCAACTGACCACTGGAGTCTAGCCTCAAAGTGCGCCACTGAGCAACAGCTCATGTTCTGGCAAAAAATTGCTTTCTGACTCCCCCCTTTCACTTTCCCCCCCTACTTCTCTCCTTCTCTTTGTTTCCTTTACAGCATTGTATTTCCCTGTTTTATCTGGCCATATTTTATGAGTTTTCCCCCCATCGGTCTTCCTATCCCAACTCTCTAATTCTTCCACACTCTCTCCCTTCCTCACACCGCTCTATTTCCCAGTCTATCTCTCTTTCCCTCCTCCCTCCTACCTTCCATTCTAACTTCTACTCTCTTTCTTCTCTCTCCAACTTTTTTTCTCGTCTCTCTCTCTCACTATCATGAGCATGAATAGTGTCAACATGTTAGAAAGAATTCCATTTAATTTATTTTCTCCCTCTCCCCCCTAACAACACAGTATTTCTTTTTTCTCTTTCTTCTGCCAATAGTATGATATCTCCCAAAACACCTTTTACTTCCCAGCCTCTTCCCCAGTTTTTTCTGTTTGTCTTTTTCTTCCCTCTTTCTTTTGCCCCTTATAATCTCTTTTTTCTCCCTCCCTCTACATATCTCTTTCTTCCTCCTTGCTTACAGCTCTGCATTTCTTTCTCTCTGTTTCTTCTCCCAACATTTTATATCATCCATAATTTCCTATCCCCTAACATCCTTCATTCCCCATATCTCTCTCCTCCCCCTCTCTCCCCATACACAGATACACACATATAAACATATAAGGTCACAATTGTGAAGACAATTTATACCCTCCGTTGAAGCAATGTATTATACGTATATAGATAGATTATTAGCAATTACATTTTCAAGGTAACAAGCACTTGTAAAGTTAAGCTGAGCCCAAAACTGTACAGCTTTATATAATATAATAACTATCGTTAAGTTTACTTTATTATTGTATTCACTTGTATAAAATAACAGCCAAAATGAATGAATTATCTCCTTTCATATGTTACATGGGTCTTCTATATAAGTATTCAGACTGAACATTTATATCTGAAATTCATGTTCAAAGTTAGTAGACATTGTGGAGTTTTATTATAGTTATCACATTATTAATTTAGACTATGTTAGAATACAGTGAAATAGTCTAAATAAATAAAAATTGACCTGTAAAATATTTTATTACATGTATAATACATTCTCTGGTACCCATGTGTTAGTGCTATAGCATTATGAGGGAAATATCTATATGCTATGTAAGAAAGGTTAAGAATTCAAGCAGCTTAGAAATAATTAGGCATAGTTAAGAAAGTAAACTTTTCAGATGTCAGTGTTATGATAACTACATCTGTGTTATGATTGCAAGGGAAGTTAGTTTACTCTTTAGGAAAAATGTCTATATTAGTGTGGGTGGAAAGAATAGGTATTTTCATTATTTCTGATTTTAAAACCATGTTAATCACTGCATTTATTGATTATTTGTGTCTAACTTTATTTCAGAATGATGGAAATAAATTAAATAAGGGGAAATAGTTCCTTTTATTGGGCTCAACTCTCCTTTTCAGTGTATTGCTATTTTACGTTGATGATAAAAAAATTGGAATGTATTGATTGAGACAGTTGAATATTTTTAAAAATAATCTACAACAATTTTAATACTAATGTTTTAATATTATCTACCTAAATTTTATTAAATTGCATCCTTTACTAACTGGTGGGGAGATCGAATGATTCATCTCAGTATTAAGCATTGTGACATAGTGTTTAACCGTGCATTCACAGTATGAATACCATTGTTCAAGCCATCAAAGCCACGGCACATATAACCATTCTTTATTGTATCCATATTATTGAGATAGTTTTTGCATTTCATTAAAGTGCTGGGCATTGTTAATGTAAAGCATTAATTTGTAGGAAACTTTATAAGCGTAATGGTGATATTACAAGATGTCAGAATAGTGACTCTGTACATAAGACTGGGATCTATATAGCGGCTCAGAGTATGGATTATTATATGGTATACGGGTGTGCCATATAATGGCATCTTAATAAATGAGAAGGGAGGCTTTATTATTCTTTTTAATACTGAGAAATCAACCTACATTCTTTGTCAGCTGCCAGTGCGGTACACGTGGTGTAGTCATTAAGATTTTTACTGTTTTTTAAAATCATACAAATGGCACTGAACTATGTCTAGGTAATTTCTACAATATGAAACAATGCGCATGTTACTTTGTACTGTTAATTATTGGTTTATTTTGTCAAAAATATGAAATTCACAGCAAGTTGGACTTTATAAATAATATTTGCTTTAATTAATCCATTTGTGTCATTATGTTTTTCTTAATCCTATAAGTTTTACTGGACTTTATGCACAATACCAATTCATAACCTGTCTTAATGTAAAACCATATTTGACTACATATGGGTGACCATTGTCTTAAGTGTTTGTTAAATATTGTATATATGCATCCAAACCCAAACCACATTATGACTGGCAATAAATAATATAATAATACTAATATAATCATGATTATAATAATTATGATAATGGCTAGATGGGCTAGCAGTTCCCACTGTACTGTCCTGATGGTGACAAGTTTGTATATTAACATGCAGGTAATAAAGACAACTTACTGAGTGGAGTGTCTACAATGCTTTTTTCATTATACCCATGCTTATAATAAAGGGAAATATTAAATTTAAAATGCGTAATAATAATACTTGTTTTTCTGTAGTTTATTGCGGTCAAATGTTTATCTTTAAAAAAATTGATGGATTCAGTAATTAGTTTTATGTAGATACACTGTGCTTTTAAGAAGTACAATTAAAGTATTCTGAGAAGTTCAAATTTTAAGTTAGACTTTTCTTAAATTTCCCACATTAACTTAACTAGTTAAATAAAACATCTGAAATTCAAGTAAAATGTTTTTATTCACCTGCAGTCTTGGTGTTAAACTATGTTCAAAAAGAAAAATAGAGAATGTACGAATTATCTCATTAAACAATTTAAATGTTCTTTTCTTGCCAATATAGAAAGTGTACCTCTGAGAGCATAAATAGAGCCTATACACTTCCTTCTTGATCCTTTATTAAAACAACATATTTTCATTTGTATTGACAATTGTTATTAATTAGAAAACTAATAGAAAACAATTAGAAAATTATGAATTTATGTTTTAATATCACAAATCCTTATATGTTAAATGACTTGACAAATTAATTTTATTTTACAAGCAACAACTTTAGTAAGTTTCCACTTGTCACACTATTCTGAAATTAAAAATACCACCATTTGTTATGTTAAAGTTCTGGAGATGTGCATTGTTAGAAGTTAAATAAATCAAATCTATTTCAGATTTGCTATTAGATATACATATATTTATTTATTTATTATTTCCATGTTATTTTGAATAATTAAACAATGTTTATTGAAATTTATTATAGATAATAATATCCGAGAGGTAACAACACCATAGTTTGTAAAAAAGAAGGATATTATTTATTTATGGCACTTATTATTTATAGTTATGAGCTCATTCTACAAAATGGGTTGGACTTATTGTAACAAAAAACGTATAATTAATATATATTATTTCACTTCACAAATCTTGGAGGTATTTATTAACATTTGCGACTGTTAATCAAGCCAATAATATAAATAGTAAACAGGTAGTATGTATTCTAAAATGAATTTATCATAAAGAAACTATAAGATTAGTTCAATAGAACAAAGCATTAATACATATTATTTTGTGTTTGCACTGATATATAAGTTATTTATTTCATACAATTTTTTCTTGGGATATGAGAAATTGAAATTGATTGTAGACACTACCCCCTTAGTTTTTTGCAATTACTTATGATTTGCTTAAAGATAGAATTTAGTAAAACAGACAAATTTTCTTTAAAATTTCAAGGCAGCTAAGATCAGTTATAAATAACTTATCAATAACGTATATTATACATTTGTTAACAAGTGCTTAATGGAACAGTATTGGACTTAAGATAATAATAATTAAGTAATAGAAGGCAGCATGCAATTGGCAAGAGCTGGTTTTGACTATATCACCATAGAGGAGTTATGTTTCCAACATGCCCTTGTTTCATTTTAGAAATTGTTTTGACCTCCAATTTATTTATTGTCTTGTATATATTTATTTATATTATATATCCTTGTTTATTTAATTATTTATTTAATAATTACGGTTATTTTAATGAAGATATTTTAAAATCGTTTATATAGCGTCATTGGGAACAGTGGCAGTTATGCGCTTGATGTAGGATTTTTATTTTTATTCAGTAAGCACCCACCTACGTTGATTATCCATATACATTGCTGCTGTCATGACCATCAGACCATTAAAGTAGACAATTGAAAACGCAAAAAAGTAAGTGAATTTAATTTTCAAACAGTTTCTTCATGCCTGTGTTTTAAACACATTTTTATTTATTATTAACATTCCGCAACATTATCTTCCCCACTGCCTGATGGAGTGGTTGTACAATTCCACTACTCTAACCGAAGATGTAAAAAATCTGTTACAAAAAGTATAATTCTCATGTTTGAAATGTTAAAACCAAGTAATTTTGTTTTAAGGGTTTACCTTTTTATCTTACGGCGTATGAGATTAGATAGCTCATATGTTCTCCATTCTTAAATATGAATAATTTGTTTCTGATGTTGCCGTTATATATATATATATATATATATATATATATATATATATATATATATACACACCGAAATACGTATGTTTATCAACGAAAACTTTACGATTTATTTATTTATGCTAATTTTTTGCTACCCCGACGTTAATTGATAAGTACAAATATATTAAATAATAATTTTCTCTGCTAATTTATTGAATAATTGTATTGTTTTAAATTGGCGATGATTAATTTTTCTTTGGCCACCCTCCCACCGGAGGGCTCATTTAAAATGTTTGATATTAAATATATAACATATAATTTCGGTAAAACCGAAACTAGAAAACCAAAATAAAACATTTTTTAAACGGTTATATAATCGGACAATGTACGCCCCACGACGAACTTCACGCCCAAGACGAACGCCATTTGATTGGTTAGAAATCGCCACTGTTGAAATTGACTTGGTAGGCGCTTAATGTTTAAGTGAAACCTTCGCCCTAAGCATTCGAACAACGGTCTGTCTTAGGAAGTATCACTTTCTTGTGTGTCTTTGCTTGAATTCTTAAAAAATGTCGAAATATTTGCAGACCATCGAAAATTGCAGGTTGACCCTTGCGCGTGACATGCCTGCGAAAAAATATTTCGTGTAATTATTTTCGTTTGAACTGTTGTATTAGTCTCGTATTTAGGGCTAAGATTTGCTTTCTGTTTGAATTTATGTTTCAATTAACCCCTAGAGCCTAATTTACTCTTTCTGCGACAATGTAATTCAGTTTTATAAATCGTTTGTTATAATTTTGCATCGTTTAAAACTCAAAATACATTGTATTAGTTTTAGTGTTCTGTAGCACTGTGGTAGGTATTATAAATTTATCAGCTGAAGTATTCGATAATCTTATTTGCATTATAATTGAAAGCTTTTATAGGTAATTTACTACTCTAGTGAACAAATATAGTTTTAAATATATGAAATATTATAAATAATTATTTACAAAACAAATGTTTTACTATCTTTTTTGTAGGTATATGCAAATATTTAAATTGTGGATTCGACGGAAGGTAAATATATTATAATCAGTTATTCTCTATAATTTTATTTACGTTATAAAATTCTTATTGAATGTGCTTGTTTATAGATTTCGTACTGCACATTTTATATGAAAGTGCGACCATATTTGCAAGAAAATGATGTTGTTGTTCATACAAGGCTGATGACTGCGATTTCATCCTACTGCGAAGGCATATTGCATGAACCTATGACTCTTAGCTCAAGTGTAGGTTCTTCAGAATTTCTGTAATTTTTAGTAATTATATTTGTAGTTTCAGTTACATAAAAAACTGATTTTGTGTGTAAAAGCAAGGATGAGTGTCAGCATTAAGGAATATAGAAATGAATAACATGACTTTAAATTAGCCATTGACATCATTACCTGGGTGAACAATACTTTTAGTAATGATGTGATAGTATTAACACTATTATTAATCAGGGACTGTCAGGGGAGTCATTCGCTTTACCTCTCATCTCACTATCCAGTATATCATAACAAGTCATTGTAGAACCATGGCTTGTCCATAATTAATTATTTTTTGCCAAAATTACTATGCTCTGGCTTTTATTTTGAATTAAATAAGAAATTAATTTTTGGTGGATGACAGAGGTCTTTTGGACCTTGTAAGACTTGAAAAGAAATTTCCATTGCAAGTAATAGGTGGCCAATTGTTGGAGAAATAGTTGTTGGATTGGTTGAATTTCATTTTTGACTATTTCTTTTCGTTGTTTTAATTATCTTTCATTTAAAAAAATGCTAACTTATCTTGAGTGTTTGATATGGATGTCTCCATTGTAGACAATTTCATCTTGACACTTCAATGAGGATCCTATGGACACTTGCCGTAATTCAACCACCAACACAGGGTTTGTGGAGTGCGTTTTTTCGATAATAGAAATTTCATTCCTTTAAAATAATTTAAATGACTAAATTAAGATGGAATTTTATCTGTTAGTTATATATCTGTTACCAAAAAAACTCCTTTACAGAGAATTGCCGCCAAAAGAATAAAAGCTAGATGGATCATCAACACGTCTTTGCCAAAAGTATTTCACAAAGTAATTCCAGAAATTGGATTTTTTAAAATACGTATCTTGCACATTGCTTGGGAAAATAATGTACTTTGTGAGGATGAAAATGTGGCTTGGCTGATGAAAGCAGCATATCAGGTTTGTCAGTTTACTCTAATATATCATAAAAATACTTCGGTACGCTTTCAAAACTTTGTATATATATCAAGTTATAATTATCACTTGCAAATATTCACCTGATTACGTGAATATATTGGTTTTGCATTTTATTTTTTCGAATAGCAGAATATACTAGAGATCAGTTGTGATCTCTGTACATATATATGTATTTATTTTTATGTAATTAAATGCATCTTTTTGTTTTTATATAGTTTCTGTTTTTGCAGCAATTCATTAAAAATATTTTGACATCAATAATAGAATTTCGAAAAGGAGGTGACCATTCTTGTGAAGCTGAGAAATCAAGTTTTAAGAACAGGTGATTCCTTTTTATGTTTGCATAATGCACTGTTCTTTTCTTTATTACTTGGTAAACTAATGATTTACAGATACTTGAAAAATATGAATTCCCATTTGAATAAAAAATAAAAATAATCACCTATAATCTCTATTCATATAAAGAATTTGTCAGACAAAGTTGTTTATTAGCTGAGTTTGTTAAATACAAGTGCAAAAGTATTAAATATGAGATTCCTGTTTGCGGCAAATTTTTAAGTTAGCTAAACCATTGTATTTAGCTAACTTAAAACAAGCGTCCTTTTTTTTTACTGTAGTGCCAATAAAAATATTCCTATTGCCCCTGCATTAGTAACAAGGTGTGATGAGGCTAGCTTCTTGATTAAGGAAAAAAGGAAGAACTTATTTAGTACCTTAAATTTGTAAACCCGATATAATGCTCTTTTGGTTTTTGACCTTTTCACTTTAACATTGGTTGTTAAAAATTGTAATCATTTTAAATAATTAATTTCAGTCACACAAAGCAAATGCCAAATGATGAATCTGGACACCAAGCTAAAAAAATAAAGCTAGATGATTTATCTGGGTACCAGGCTAAAAAAGTAAAGGTAAATGATGAATCTGGGGACCAACCTAATAAATCTTCTAATAAATGTTCTGATTCTTGCAAGCACCATTTTATTACAATAAACGATCTGTTTGCTGTAATTCAGGTAAGTGTGTGCTTATTTCATTACTATATAAATTATTATTATTGGATAAAATAATGAAAATCAGTTTAATTTATTAGTGATGAGGGCATTTAATTTGCAGAGGTATAATTTTTAATTCAGTTTTATGCATTTTAATTGATTCATTAATACCTGCATGACAGGGTGGTATTTTTCTATATTTGAAACATTAAAAAAAATTATTAACAAGGCCGCCATATTTTAAAAGTGATAATAATAATAATAGTTATACTTTTAAATGTAGTGTGTCAGCATTACCTAACTGTTTCTTTGTTTTTTATTTGTCTAAGGTACGTCCAAATTTAATCAAGTCGAATACTCTACTGAAAAGCTGTTATGAGCATATCATTTCTGCTTGTGAAGCCTCTATACAATAAGACATTAATTACACTCGTAACATTATTTTGTTAGTGCCAAAAGATGATCTGTGATATTTAAACTACCCTCAGAGTACAACTATTAAAACGTACTTAATATTGAACAGGTTGTGTTGTATTATAAGCATAATACCACTAAATTAGTAACAGTATCTATTAATTAACCGGCATGTCATTTTTAATTATATTTATTTCATTCACTTTATGTTAAATGCGATGAATATAATTTTTTTATTTAATTCAGATTGTGAAGTATTTCAGTATTCTAATTTAAAGATGGTAATTTTAATATATTTGGTTATACCATTAAAACTAAATATATAATCATAAAATAATCATCTTTTGTTAATCAATCCTATGAATATATTTTTAAATGTATTGAAATAAATATTTAGTCAATTCAAATTGTGTCTGTTTTATTTTGTATTGTAGGTATTAGGGCTGAATTATAGGAAGAATGATTAATTGTAAGATAACAATAGGATTGGCATTTTGGGAAAGTTTAAATTCCTTTAACTCTTCAGAACTGAAATGTGATAAGAATATGTGATAAATCATACAACATAGTTATTAGATTGAAACTTATTTTTTAATATCTTTCTTAATGCCTATCATATTGCTTACTGTTTTGCCTTTGCCTTAGTGTAATATTTTTTTCTGCAGTCTTAAATTTCTCACACTTGAGAATCAAGCAAGAGGATTAATTCACTTAATCACTTGAGAATTAATTAAGGTTAATTAACCTAAATAAATGCAATAATAGCAAATATCCCACACTCTAGTACAACAATATAACCTATTTAAATTGCTGGTCAGAGAAAAATTACAATATCAATTGCTCGTTTCATTATGGCTAATTAATGTAACCTATGATTGCTAGAAATAAATCTGGTTTACAGGACCATTTATAAAAAGAATAATATACTGTTTGCAAGGTACATTTAATTCATCGGAATGAATTAAACGTCCGTGCTGGTATCTGTAGCATGAAACGGAATTCATCAGTTCTATATGTCTTTAAGTCTTGAGAAACAATTTTTGTGCCCATTATTGAGTAATATGTTTAAGAGTACATCAGTTACTGTTAAAAATCAATGTTTGTATATTGTATTTATTATAATAAATAATACTCAAAATGAAATTTTACTTCTTGCCAAACCCTCAGTTGCTATATATAAGTAATATTTTTTTTAATGATAAAGACTACACCTAGTAGTTATTCGATTTTATAACTATATTTAATTTGTGCAAATAAAAATAGTTATAGAATTCGTTTAATATGTAATTTTTATTTCCTTATAAATTGCATATTATTTGTTAGTACTGTTATTATTAACTGTTTACATAGCTGAAAAACTTTTACAAAGGCATAAAGAAAATGTAAATTGTAAGTCCAAGTCGGAGGAGAGATTCAGGGAAGTGTTGTTTGTGTGCATTCATGTTATCATGTAATTTTTAATCAAATAAAAACATTTGAAAAATGGGATTATTTTAATAAATAGGTTCCGAAATAGCTGACCTATTACATAGAAATGTAATTCCTGAGAAAAGCAAAAAATTCTAAAATTACTATAAATTATGAATTATTTCTTTATACTTCTTTCTCTAAAACCAGCTAAATCAATTGAACTTGTAGATGGGTCTCAATTTAATCGAAATACGCTAATTTTAAATCGATCCTATATAGGGATTTTTTACAAATCCCTATATAGGGAAATAGGATTCTGTTTCCAGAATTACAAATTAGAATTTATTCAAGGTGCTATTTAATTCGTATCGAACCCTTTCACCCACTTGAACTATTTTCAAGGCCCAATAAGACCTACGATTCGAAATTTAATAAATTGCGAATGATAAAAATATTTATTTCAACCAGGAAATAATCAAGTAGCAGACGTTGGAAGTGGCCTTTGCCTGAGCTGAAGGCTACATCCGGCCTGGCCGCCAGCTTCATTTTGAAATTTTAAACCGCCGACAAATTTTTTTTATTTTTCCTGGGTTTTTACTTCGCCAGATTTTTAAAAATTTTGCCCTCCGCTCACTTGTGACTGCGTTCGAAACTACCTACCTTCTCTCTCCCGGAGATTTCGTGAAACAAAATTAGTCGTGATAAATTGGGCCCTGTAAAATAATTTAGCCTCGTATTTGTAATTTACCGCAATTTTTATTCGCCACCACAATCGAGGAATACGCACCCGATTGGTATTATAGAAAGTTGTAATTTATTTCAATAAATGAAATTTACAAGGCTCGACGGTCATAATTGTTTGATGGCCGGCCGAATTATACTCGGCGAAAGAATTCGGGCGAGAACTAATTGTTACCGACCGGAGTAGTTATTTCGTAAGATTAATTTGAGCGTTAAAAATACTGCTTATAAGACCAGATAAGATGAAAGGGCGCATATTGTAGGTTCAGGATAAAAGTAGTATAATATGAATTGGGGGAAGGCTCGGGTTGGGGACATATCGGCATGGCATGTTTTCAATGTAGGTTCGGCGTGTCCCACCCACCGATCTAGTATGCTGGAGAAAATGGCGCTGAATGTGGATGGAGGGGGAAAAGAAGAGTTAAAAACACAATTTATTACTAGAGAAGGTACATACAGATTAATGACCCTATCCGAATATTCACGGCCCAACCGAGTCGGTTATACTAACAGCCAAGGCAGCACCTCTGTCAGAGTCTCTTTCGTCACTTTGCCCGACCCCAACGGCAACGGTGATAGGATTTGCTTCAACATCGGAAGAGAATTGTATGTTTACATTTATAAAGGAGTCAAAAAGGTAGGATATCCAACTTACCATGTGTTATTTTACATTTTGCGGCTTGTCCGCTCGATATCGCCGGTAATGCAATAAACGAATTCGCTCCTGATCGAGTTAAAATACCTGTTGTCGGTGGACACCGATTATTAAGCGACCATTTACGATCGGTCTTTAATATGATAATTTATATCTTAATATCTTACACGTAACTGCGATTATTGTATACCTCACTTGTATAATGTATGGAAGATGTTTTACACTTTTCCTATCCGCTCGCACAGAGTCTGGGTGTAATCGAATTTTTCTCTTATTTAGTTGCAACTTTCTGAAACGATGAAATTGTCTTCCAGAATATACTGCCAAAAAAAACATAAAGTTTATAATTCCATGGTTTGTCAAAATAAAATTGGTTACAGCATTGTTTTAAAGTACAGATACTGTAATTCTTGTATGACAATGGTCAACATAGGCCGGATGTTTTTAATTCCTGTGTATTAAAAATTGCTTTGCATTGTCGCTGTGAAAAGTATTGTTTTGATAAACATATAATGATTTATCATCCTATATCGCTTAAATGATAAATTTATTTATATCATTACAAGGATAATTGTAACAGCCTTGTTACTTGATGTTTCAGAATTTATGGTCATCTTCTTTATATCTTAATTTAGACAGTTTACCATTAAATTCACCTAAAAATTAGCATGTATGAAATGAATGAGATAAAGGTATAATGGGATAGACTCAAAAAAAAAAATTAGCCCGGGTGCTTAGGCTGAAAGATAGATTAAGTCTACATTTAGATTGCATATAATGCTACATTACAGATTGCGAATTGTAAAATTTTTTTTGTGAACTTTTCACTATTTGCATTTTATATTTTCATTTAAAACGTTGAGCCTAGTCGATATGCAGTCTGTCCACGATGACTCGTTGAAATAAAATAACTATTATATGGAAAAAATAAGCAGATAACAGTAATCTGTTAACAAAGATTCTGATTCATTTAAATTTCAAACTCGATAAATAGTTTTGGTATTTTATACAGGCCGCTGATTTGACAAAACCCGTCGACAAGAAGATGTATAAAGGTACAAGTCCAACTTGCCATGACTTCAACACTACCAATATGACTTCAGATTCTGTTTCTCTTTTGGTTGGTTTCTCCACAGGTCAGATACAGTTAATTGACCCAATCAAAAAAGAACTTAGTAAGCTTTACAATGAAGAGGTAAGACTCGACAAATTAATTCTGTAAATAAATTCACTCAAATTATTAATTTTAATCACTGCATATATAGCAAATTCGTATAATTAAAAATAACCCTATTCTTTAAATAAATATTTGACTGCTTTCTATAACTACCTCGATTATAAATTTTTTTAATAATGGACCGCAAGCGAGGATTCCAAATAGGTAGCTAAAATCTATATTTTTCAAAAAGCTTTTTATCAATTAGCCACGAGAGGTCTCTGAAGAAAATAGGTTTAGTTAAATTAATCTAGATATAAAATAGATAAAGGGTCAAGATAAGATACTCAAACTAGTCCAATAGGCAATCCAGTAAGTTTCCCACTTACAGTGAAATCATTTGAAAGAGCTCCCACATAGTTATGATTTTCGTATACTCAAAAACATTTTTTAGGCACGGTAATGCCATGTATAAGTTCCTGTGTGAAATCTAGTGAATAGAATATATGAATACGGATGATGACAGTGGAGTAATAAGTTAACAGTAACAAGGAGGTTGCAGTGACTCTCCAGGTTGTGAACTTTCAGTGATTGTGGCAAAAAATCAAAACCTGAAAAAGAACAGGAATGGGCTTTGTTTGGATTTTAAGAACACTTTTGTTTATTATTATTCGTTCTTACCTTGTTGGCGTGTTACATTTATAAGGTTGGCCCAGTGAGCATGTGTCTTGGGAATATTATTGTTGACAATATTGGCAGAAGGTATTGTAATTATTGGCAGATTATTGAGCACTGAATTAACAGTGCTCTAGGGCATTCATTAAAAGTATTGAGATCACATTGTTGCCACCATTACGGCAATTAATTCTAATTTATTTGGCATTATTATTGTTTACAGGAACCAATAACCTAATAGACCTTTGATTCACGTAATTAAAATATATTTTACAGCCACCTTCATAAATGATGGTGGAGGTTACTTTATCTGTAGTATAATAACGATTAACTGTTTAAATATCAATGCGGCAGAATTAATAATTACATTCAATTTTCATCTTAAAATTAAATTTATTTGAATGAAGGTGACTGAGAGTGCAGTTAAATCTAGTTAAAATCAAATTGTGTACAATGTTTTCTTATTTCTCCGTATTAAATTAATTATCATTTTCCAGTTCTTCAATTCTTAATAATGTTATTCTTGCTCCAATTTTCAGTTCATGAATGTGTGAAAATAAACTTAACAATAAAATTAATCATAGGAGAAGTGTTGTATTTTTAATTATTTTTCTTTTTGTTTCAGGAACATAATTGTTTAGAAAGAAGTGAAATACATAAAGGATGAGAATTTCTTTTGGTTGTGTAGGAAAATGGAAAGAAAAGCAAAGAAGTTATGACAATAATCAGTTTCCAAAATTCCCTGTCCTGTCAAATCGTAACAATGTCATGCTTAGGTAAGAGGTTTATTGTAGCAGAAAGTGTTAAAGATGCTACAAAGAATATTCACCCAATTCAAAAAATTAAAATTGAATGACCATATAAAATGTTGACCCCATTGAATTCTTTTAATAATTCTTAACAAGGGTGTTTTGTAAGTTCACTTCAAAATTTTCGGTGATTAATTTCAATTATAATCTAAAAATGGTTTACACTTTCAATGACACGAGTAAAAATTAGTAATATAATTAGAAGCAATGTAACTTTAGTGCTGCAAAAATATTTGGAAACTGATTTATGTATCTTGAAAAGGTACTTCTTTGTGATTCTTTACACTTTTCATACACAACTTGTAAATATTTATTCTCTCCAGTGTCTCGCTTTTGTTTCTTTTAGTAATAATTTATATTTATGTAAGCAAAAAATATTCTTTTTTAAATATCAGTCTAATTATTAACTCCTTTTTTATTTATCGGTGACTATTTGATACTTCAGGTTCAGATTATGATTCGGAATAAAAATTAATGGATTTCAAGGAATAGTCAAGAAATATGATATTTACTATTAATATAACTGTATAAAATAATATTTATTTATAATTTACATCAATATACAATATTGAAGTGTATTGACTACCTAATATTTTACTTTTTATTTTTATTTTAGGAATTTATTTCAACTTATTGTATTTTTTGCTTACATTACAAGCAAAGCAGATAATGATGAAACAAAATTCTATCGTTATTATTCTATCCGCTACTTATTAACCCTTTATTATTTTTCAGAGACTGATTGACAAATCAAAAGTGACTTGTATAAGATGGGTTCCCGGATCATCTAAATTATTCCTTGTTTCTCACAGCAGTGGTCAGTTGTATTTATACAATGAGGAATCGCCTTGCGGCACTTCGCCTCCTCATTACCAGCCATTTAAACAAGGAGAAAACTTTGCCATTCACACGTGCAAAACAAAGAGCACGCGTAACCCTCTGTACAGATGGGTTATCGGCAGTGAAGGCGTTAGCATAAATGAATTTGCTTTTTCACCTTGCGGAAGCTACTTGGCGATAGTTTCTCAGGACGGTTTTTTGCGAGTGTTTCACTATGACACTATGGAACCAGTGGGTAGTGCACGTAGTTACTTTGGTGGATTTTTGTGTGTTTGTTGGTCACCGGACGGGAGATACATAGTTGTCGGTGGTGAAGACGACTTAGTAACTGTATGGAGTTTTCACGAAAAGCGGGTCGTGGCTAGAGGACAAGGGCACCACAGTTGGGTCAGTGTAGTCGCTTTCGACCATTATACATCTACGATCGATGAAGTTTCCGAATCGAACGAAAATTCGAATTCAGAAAACAAAGTGAATACGTGTTATAGATTAGGCTCCGTCGGTCAAGACACACAACTTTGCTTGTGGGATATTACCGACGATATTCTCAAACAGAAACCTTGCAACCGGACAAGAAATAGTGTTATAAGTGGAAATGGTTCTACTAGCTTAAATAGTGGTAAAATATTACAAAATTCTATCCATAATAAAGATAAAGAGACGTTGGAATCTGCTCCCAGTTTTACTCAGAGGCTCGGATTGGGATTCGATA
This sequence comes from Lethocerus indicus, assembly GCA_019843655.1. NCBI lineage: Eukaryota > Metazoa > Arthropoda > Insecta > Hemiptera > Belostomatidae > Lethocerus > Lethocerus indicus. Next base: position 36,541,186 of record JACDQD010000001.1, read on the forward strand.
AGAAGGAAAACGTCGGACACAAAAGGAGTCTTTCGAAAGGGACGTCGGGCGGCCAAATGTCAAATAGCTGTTGGGACGATCCGATGAAGTTGATAGGGACAAATAGTTGTCCCCGGTTCGATGAATGCCCCATTTTGGAGCCGCTGGTCTGCAAGAAGATTGCTCACGAGCGGTTGACGGCTCTCGTCTTCAGGGAAGACTGTTTTGTCGCCGCCTGCCAGGACGGCTATGTCTATACGTGGGCGCGCCCCGGAAAAATGCTCGCTGACAATGATTTCGTCACTTTTTCTTGATTTTCCCACGCCCCTCGTTTACATCTCTTTTCAAACATTCTTAGTTCAGATCGAGTCAACCTTTTGGCTTCATTACCGTATTACTTTACAAATTGTTTGACAATTACGATAAATATTATTTTTATATCGTTATAATTAATGATTTGTAAAAGTTATATGTATGTCCGGAACGGGTTTGTCAGCATGAAATTACGTGTAAACTAATTGTATACCGGTTATTCGACTATTTTCCTTTGCGTACATTTTTATAAGGGTACTATTCCTATTTTCGTTGTTTGAATTCGTATTAAACCATGTCCTAATACCTCTTCATTCGTATTTTTACAACATTGAGTGGAAATAGAATGTATTAGAATACGGATTTTTAGTGTAAACATTGTTATGTAGTTAAACATAGTGCAATTTAAAATTTGTTCTTCTCAGTAGGTTGTTCGATGTAAATTGTTATAATTATTTTTCTCTTATAATATTTACCCTTCGTATTTAATTATATATACGTATGAACAAGAAAATCTGTGATTATCAACAACACGATGTAAATATATTAAAATAATATTATTGTAAATATGTTATTCTAGGGTGTATTATTTTATTAGCAACACCTCCTGTCGGGAATTGCCAATGTGTCACTCCTCTGACCAAAAATGAAAATTAAAGCGAATCAAACATATTGCTGTAACTAGATTTAAAATGTAGTCCATAAAACAATAATGTCGAATGATCTTGGCCAATAATGGTAACAGAATTTTCCATATACAGACGTGTGTACGGAAAATTTATGTTCATTTAATGTTAAAGTAAGCACACATGTATTTGACAGTACTGAAGAATATCAGTTTGCACATGTGTCTATTTATATATATATATAATACAGGGCAAAAAAAAATTGCCGTGTCACTTTTGTTATTTATAACTACCCACTTATAATAATTCTTGACAGCTGTAATAAGTTAACTTATTAGGTATTGATCGTATATATATATATATATACAAATCACCTATTCATGTGATCATTTTTTTTAAATGTCAAAATTTAGTTAACTCATCGTGTTTTGTAACTGTGGCAAATTTATTTTGAGCTAAAAGAAAGTGAACTTAATGAAGCCAATATATTATTTTAGGCAAAAACAAAATAATAAAGATTGATAAAATTAACAAACTACTCACTCAACCCTACTTGATTCACATTATTATGAGTTAAGTAATGTTGGATAATGATACCATTTTGGGTAAACTAAAAAAAGTCATTCAGAAATATATCACAGTGCTACATATTTTCACTAGGGTATTATAATTTAAAATATTTAATAAAAGTCTAAAGCGGGTTGTTATGTGGAACATTCAACGTTTTGAAGCATGTCAGACTAATGTGTTAGATTCATTAAATGTCTGATAGATTGAAAGTTTCACTTATATTAGAAGTTTTTGATATTACCTCTAGGGATGTAGGGTCATTTGAATATCTGTGCAGTAGTATTGTATTTATGCAATTGGGATATTTTGATGATTTGGATTCATTATAGAGTATAAACATTGTATTAAGTTTGTACGAATTAAAAGAAAACAGAATTGCTACTCGAATTTGTAATTGTTTCACCAAGTTGATATTCGGTCATTTGAGAGTACTGAATATGAACATTAGATAATTATAGTTATTTCTTTATCTAGGAGGTAAATTACAACATATTTGGAGTAATTAAAATACCTGTCTCTCATAATTGTAAATCTGTATATAAGGTATCCGCAATGGGATTTATTTTAAGAATGGAACATGATCTGAATGTAAGACACATATTCAATGTGTATTTCTTGACTAGTTTAATTAACAGAAAATTAATTGTAAGCAGTGTGTGTTCAAATCGGGTATAAGATATATTGAATTATGACCAGTCCTCTTCCATTCCTCATTTAGGAATGTTTTCCTTATTGTATCAGGGTATTGCACCTTATTATCTTAAAAATAATTTAAAGTAGCAATTTAACGAATAAACATTAATATTAACTGTGTTCATCCAAGAATCAGATTAAACTGTTACACCACTTAAATTTAATATGTACTCTATTATTTTCTTCTCGACATCAGATAAATAATATTCTGAAAGGATATTACTACATGATATGGAGTAAATATGTGTTCTTGTAACCAATTGTGTTAGCCTTAAAACAAAAATGAATTCTTAAAGTCTGGGCATAGAAATTTGGCTAAGACTTTCTGTTAAATGTTATATGTAACAATAATTTGGATACTTTGTTATACAAGTATACTTTGATAATATGCTTTTTGTTTTTGGCTTATTGGAGCCCTCATTTCCATACCTTTGACTTGGAATTTAATAGGAGAAAATAATTGAGATGAATTGCTTATTTATTAATGGGTGGAATAAAAATTTGGTTGAGAGGAGTTGCAGTCTGGAACTATTAGAATCCAAAACTTATTTCTCCTTCACAATAAGGATTTATCCTTTTGAGTTTATGCTTAAGAACTAAATCCTAAAAGTTGAAGTAATTACTATATACCTAGTTAATATAAATGTGCCTATGTCTATTACATAATGTAATTTAAACCTATAGTCTGTTATTTCATTAGTTTCATGGGATTATATAAAATGTTACAGTACTTATTTCCCATTCAGGGTGTTGAACTCTAATGAAATATTAACATTCCTTCTTTATACAAAAAAAGTGATGCCCGTTTAACAACTTAAAGTTGATCATTGTTTATTTCTTATTTAAATGATTTAAAAAAAATAAACTATCACAAAATTACAACTACAAAAAATTCTTTGTATGTGTTCTTCAGTTCAACATGTTTATCAATTATCTGGGTTTTTACCTGCAATAAATGGGTGTTTGTATTGGTAAATGTATTCTTTCTGAGTGGTTTCCAGGTAAATTATGATTATTGAATTCAAAAGGTCATGGAAAAGGTTGAAATCAAAATAAACTTTTATTTCACTTGAAATTAGATGCTGTTTAATTTAATTTTTTGCTTGAAAATTTATAGAACAATTTTGATATGAATTTTGATTATATAATTATGGGGTTAAGAATACAAAAGAACTAATATGAGGTTATATTTTAGGAATCTACAGCTTGATTCCTTCCAAACTTGTAGTTACATGTAAATTTAATTTTCGAAACTTCCTTTAAAAACATGGATTATTCTTTACTTCTTTTATAGTTTAGTTTCTGCCAAGTTCAATTGAGAAGTAACTCAAAATTAAATTTATATCACAAAACTTAATTGACATAATGTTGGTCTCTTCTTTATAGTTCTCATTGATCTTTCTCTTTTAGCCCATTTATACTTAATTTATCGGCTTCTTTTTTTTAAAATGAAAACAACCTACAATAAAATAAGCTACTCATAAAAACATTATGCATGATAGCTTCCTAAAACTGGATAGACAAACTTTAGCTTCTTCCATTTAAATGTTTAAAAGGTAATTTTCTAATTTTTTGAATTAATAATTTTTATAATATGGTAAACATAAGCCCAAAATGATCATAATTTGAATTTGAATTTATTTGGCAAAGTTCTAATTTGTGTTTAACCCAGTTAAACATAAGCTAAAACATTATTTATTATTTGTTATATTTGGTTACATTATATTACAATTTTTAATATACTTAACTACCCTAAATATGTATATCATCAGAAGTTTAATTACATTTAGAAAGCCATGAAGTAGCTGGTATTTGTAGCTCTGTCATGAGCCACAGAGGTAACAGTTTGCCAAGTTAAAGTTCACTAATAGTTTCAAGTTTAAGGTGAATAGTTTAAAATTATGAATCTGTAATAACTTCAGAAATATATATATAAAGTATTATCATTTTCTTTATTACTGGATATAAACTAACTTAACTGGATGTTAACTGAACATTTTTTATAAAGAAAATAAACTTAAAACCAAGTATTTTATCATTTAAAAATTAATTCCAGGTTCAAGTTAATAGATTTGAAAATGTGTGTGTAATACACATATTTTATTTTGTAGCTCTTACTCTGTACAAGATTTATTGCGCTTAAGCATTGTTCCAGGGGGACAGAAGAAACACATTTAAAAAAATAAGATTTTAATACTAACATCAAATGTATATTATTGATGTAGCAATAATAATAATAATGAATAACAAAATGAAATACGTAAATTATATAGGGGTAATACATTTTAATTTTAAAGAATTAAAACAAATCAGTTGTTTTCTAGTAAAAACAACAGTACTTCTATTAATGTATATAAAATTATAATTAAAATGGCTGGTCTAGAAAGCAATTAAACTATTGACTTACTGAGTACAGGTTCAACAGTATATATACATGCAGATAGGACATATTGAATATTTCTTGAAGGTATTTAAGTAATAAACCTTAGAATAGTCATAAACAAAAAAATAATGAACAATAAAAAATTTATTCAACTGTTGTAAAATTATTTTCACACAAAAATAATGTCCCAAATGTATTCTTATTTTATGTACATATATGGATATTATACATATTTTTAAATAAACAGGTCAGTATTAAAAACAATTGAATAGAAAGGAATGAAGATATTTACATTTTAAAATGGCTGTCGAGCTGATATTCTCATAAATATAAAGGTACAAGAAATGAAACGGTGAATACTTTAATTCAATTAATTTGTCACAACCAGCTGAGTTAATTTCAATTGAAAATTAGTGGAACTATTAAACTAAAAAAATTAAAATTGTCTACCTAAGCAATAATGTTAATTATTTAGATTTATCTAGCAGTTTAACACAATAATAATAATAACATGAATTGAAGGAATGCAGAAGAATGAACAATGGTTATTGAGCCATGGTTATGAGCGATATTTTATACACTGTATTTACATTACCACAGTGGTGTTGTACTATCATAAGTTTTAACATTATTGGTAAATTAACATTAAATGAGGAATTAAAAATAGTCCTTTTATTTTATGTAGACATTTTATTGGAGATGGTTAACTTAAAAAGAAGATGCTATATATTTTTTCACTGTCAAACATTAGAATATATATATATATATATATAATGTGTGTGTGTATGTATACATACTGTTTGTTAAAACTATAATGATTGTCTGGACAACTCTATAGGATTACTACTAAAATTATTTCTATAGTCCACTAAACAAAATCAAATAAGACGAGTGTAACAGACACAAATAAGAACCAAGGTAATTGAAAAATAAAATATGAAAGCAAGGTAATTAGTAATAATAATTAGTTTGTATATTTCACTGAAAAAACTGATAAAAATAAACAAATTACTTTTAATTTTTTGACACGATAAAATACCAGTACATTATTCATTCGGAATGAATTATTAACTTAGCCCCGGTTTTTATTAAATAAGCTGGACAGGACAACTCTGAACCTTACTAACTTTTAACTAATACATTAGTGTTGGTTAGTTATAATATTAAGAACATTATTATGTGCTTCACTTTAGCATTCGGAAAAGACTCAAAACTAAATCTGACATGATTCTTTCTGTTAACATCAGTGTTTTTTACCTCAAGTTAAAGGTTTCAATTATCGTTAATGAGCTTTACTATAATTTACACTCCCAGTACAATTCTGTTATGCTCCAAATGCAATTTACTTTAGTGGTAGTAAACTTTTAGTTATATTCAAATAACAAAAAATCAAATATTTCACTAAAAAAAATTAGATAAATTGTTTCATGCAAATATAAACAGCAAATAATTGTTATACATTTTCCAAAATTTCATTCGGACCAGAACAACAATTGTAGAGCAGTTTCAAATTTAAGAATTGAACTGTTAAAACATCGAGGTTATAGGAACATACCTGAAGTGAGCAATTGTACATAAGAAAATATAACCAAGTTCATTTCTGTATGGTTGGGGTCCCACAACTTTTGAAATAATTCTTTGTAATAAAAGGAGAAGGAAACTATAGTTTTTTCTTATAGAGAAACATAACACCTTTAAAGCCTTCTTAATGTCCTTAAGATACCTTATAAAGAATTAGACTATACACTAACCAACTACTATGTAAAGTGGCGCTTTACCATGTTTATGCACGTGCAACCAATGGTTCCATGGCAAGTTAATAATTTAATTTACATGAAATTGAAGTAAGGACTACAGTTTTTCAAAATACATTATGTATTAACCTTCTCCTTTTCTATAAATGCACAATTCATAACACAAAATAGGTAATTAAAGTAATTATATAACTGGTAGTTACCATTACTAAATGTTTAGTATTGAGTATTTATAATATAATTTATAGATTATTAAAAATTAAAATATTCTATAAATTAATATAACAATTTATCGCAATTTATTTATGAATATAACTTTTCATGTAAGTCTTCATATTACATAAATGGAAATTCTTTTCAAATTGTGAGAATGTAACTTCCTTTCCAAACATTTAATACTAAACGTATATAAATAAACATATTTGTAATTAAAAAATAATTTAGAATGCCAATATATTTATCCGTTGTTAATATTAATTTTCATGTAAGACTCCATATTAAACAAATGGAAAACATTTCAAAATGCTAGAATGTAACTTTCTTTTCAAACATTTAGAAATAAACACAGTTGTAATTAAAACAAATAGTGCTAAAAATATATGATTAGAACAAAAAAAATGTTTATATTAAATGAAATAAATGTGACTAACACAACAAATGCTAATTCTGTTTTGGACATAGAAAACATTGATAAATTGTTATCACTGAATCTGGCATGTTACCTGAATTATTATGTTCAGTTAACAGTGGAAATGACTAGATTTAACAGTTCATCTATGTAATTAGTTTAAATATTTGTTCTAATTTTGTAATTTCCGATTATTTTTTTTAATATTATCAGATTTTGACAGTGAAAAATATGTTGCACACATGATGTTTCAAACTTAATAATACAATTGAAACTATGATATCAAACTCAGGAGGGAATTAGCATACGCCATCGGCTTCACGTTTGGATGAGGCTGTAATAAAAGAGAATTTTTATGATAATGCAACCATTGAAATATTTAAAATCTATTTCATAATACTGTTAGGAGATAAATGTAAATAATAATTGATTTACAAATTACGGGGTTATATACTATTTAAATTAAAAATATATAAATAAAATAGAAATTTTAAAAAAGTTGTAAAGACTTATTTTGTTTTCACACTATGACTACTAAATAATTAAATTATTAATGGTACTAACCACAGCTTCATAGGCAGTAAAATTTGGTTTCATGTCTCTACCATTTAATGTAATAAATGCACCCTTATTTCCCATTGTATCACTAGGAAAAAACGGAAAAAAAAGAAAAATTAAACCATATACACAAACACGCAGACAATATATATATATATAAAAAGAAGCAATAAATCTAGAATGTTTAACTGGGAGATAGTCTTATATATATATATATATATATATATATATATATATATAGGTGATTATTTTGTGAATATTAATCAGTACAAATGAAGTTGGAAGTCAATTATTAAGCCTATGCAAATATAACGACTTCTTTGGGAAAATATAACATTCAGGTGCTGTACGCAATATTAATTACTAACCAGTAATTAGGTGCTGAAAAAACAGTAATACAGTCACCATGGTGGGCAATTTCATATCCTTCGTTTTTAACCTCGTGACTACGTATTATATAATCTAGCTTATTTTGGGTTATAAATGCTCTTGTTATGTCAGGACCGAATTGCACACCGACTCCTCTTTTACTGGGAGCTCGTCCATATGCTGGTTGTGGGTCTGACCATAACAGATCACACATCAATCCTAAAATCAAATTCAAATTAAAATGATAGACACTGAATATTGTCATGGTCTAAAAGGATTGGGAAAATTTTTTTGTTTGTAACCCCAACATATTTAAGGGGCAGCTGACAAATGATTCATTATTAATAATTATTATATTCATATTCTTGTTTTGTAAACTATTTATTAATAGTTAATAAATAGTAATTAAAGAATATATTTGTTCTATTAAATAATTTTTTTTAATTGATTAAGCAATTTCTAGTATACCTTCATCCGGGGGTTGCCTGTTTCTGTCAATCGCTTTAATATCATCCAGTGTCACATTGTCTGTAGAAAATAAACCGCCATGCATTACCTGCAAACATGTTATGTAAATTGTGGTAACGGTTTGGAGAAAAAATATGAATAATTGGGTTAACAATAACAATTAAAAAAGAAAAAAGCGAATAATACAAGAACTCTGTTATTGAGGCAGTGTGCCAGAGGTAGCCAGTTATAGACTTCAGTAAACAGCTCTGCCATTTGCGCTGTATATTTGGCTCTGACTTCTCCATCAAAACCATACATCTGATTCATGGTATGACTCTCATGGTTTCCTAGGTGACAAGTGATACAACAATTTATATTTATGAAAATATGCACTCACATGCATAAGTTCAAGCAAGTGACATACACGCAGCTAAGGTTCATGAAAAAACTTACCTCTTGACATAAAGAAGTGGTCAGGATATAATAATTTGAAACTGAACAATGTAAATATGCATTCTACCGAAAAAGAGCCTCTATCGACAAAATCGCCATTAAAAAGCTGTTGTTGGTTAAGAAATAATGTGTACTTAATATAATTATGAACAAAGTTACACAATTCTATTTATGTATATATATATATAATACTGCTTAGAAGCAACATTATGAATGGCTTTCAAAAGAAATATAAATCAGCTAGTATCACCATTTATCACGAATACACAAAAAGCAAAAATAACAAATTATTGTCGTATGTATGTCTCAATGGACGTATAATTGTCTGATTATATGATAACTGCTTTATAAATATTAGCAAATGTACTATAAGGATACGTAAGGATTTGTTGTAGATGGAAGACCATTAAGCTCAAATATGTTCAACAAATCATAAAACTGTCCATGAATGTCTCCACAAACTGTAAACTTTTTATCATCCCCAATTGTTACATACACCAACGAAGGCAGTGAGCAGAACAATTTCTTTACATCTAAGAGTATCTGTAAATTAAATGTAAGATATTACAAAATATGGAAATCATTTCTAAGAAATTCATCGATAAAAAGCATTCTAGATGCATTTGTAATTAAATAAATATTACAAAAATATTGTAACAATAATAATACTTTGGACATATCCACTATATTTAAAAGATGACTACGTATTTTATTGTGTACTTTTAGGACTGATTAAAAGTGACTTGTCTATTGTATTATTCATTAATGACCAAAATATGGAGTATACAAACATAATTAATACACAAAAGGGTCCAAATTTACACCACTGTATTGATTAATAGAGTTGATGAATGCCCTTATTCATTCATACTGTCCAATCTCCACCTCGATCTTTTAAAAAGTACTTACTGTTCTTTTTATTTCATTTTTAAACATTTAGTATTTGATGACATGCAAATAGTGGAATTATCTTTTTTTAAGTAATTTACAATTATATAACCGTATTAACACATATCATTTAAAAAATTGATTATGTTTACCCATTTTTCATAATTAACCGTAAAACTCTTGGGTAATAAATGATACTAATTTGTATGAACCATTAGAAAATACTTAATACAGATTTACTCAAATATATTTCTTACTAGTTAAATCTAAATAAGTATTATTTCGAGATCACATTAAACATTTATTTTCTAATAATCAGGCAATAAACATGTATAATTTGTAATAAGTCAAAGTTAGAAATTTATGACCTCAACTAACATTTTATACTCCCACACTCATTAGTGCGAATTATCCTTGTTTTAATAGTTATGGTTTACCTTATAAGCGTATTTTCTATGAAGTTTGCCCTGCTCTTTATATGTCTTCATTAAATCAAGGACAAATTTTTCTGTAACTTTGCCATTTTCTAAAGCCGGCCCGGTGTACTCATCTTCAATGCCTACAGCCAAAAACAACAAAATACATATATTACATATTATATATTACATCCATACGAGAGAAAAAAAGAGAAAAGATAGAAGACATGGATTAAGAAAAGAAGGAAATGGATTAGAAGGGGAATGGAAAGGACTGGGGAGAGTTATAAAGAAAAGAAGGGACAAGTAAGAATATTGATGAAAAATAATACAAACTCATGCTGTCAAAATCAATTGTGTCTGCAATTGATCTTCTTTGGTCATTTACAGAAATAGCTTTTTCGAAAGCTAGCTTTTTCACTAATTTACTGCACTCTGCAAACTTTAATTTAGCATCGGTATCATTTGGTCTTGCTTTAAACACCTGCAAAAACAACACAGAAAGTATAAGAGATATGCGTAAAAAGTAATTTATTTGAAATTCCTTAAATAACTTACCGCTTCATAATCTCTCAGGGCCAATTTAAATTTTCCGAGCGACATGTGAGCAGTGGCTCGCCTGTAATAACCTTTCACATAGGTATTATCCAATTCAATTGCTTTCGTAGCATCTTGCAGGGCACTACCGAAACATTCAATTTTCAAATATGCAAAACTTCGATTGCCATACAAAAATGGGTTATCTGGTGCTAATTCTATTGCTTTTGTGTATAATTCAATAGCACGCATATACTGTTGACCTAAAAATAGACTCAATTCTTAAACACAGTCATATTTACCCAAAACGCAAAATAATACAGTTCCCGGCTACAAACTCAAAAACCATAATTTCCTATGCACGTATATAAAATTTATATAGCCAATCTCTACACACCGCACACACAAAATTATTTAAAGATATTTTCATCCTAAACAATATTATTCACTAGGGAGTGAATAAATTTTTTAAAGAGCGAAGGTTAGATTATTGCCTCTTACTTTTGAAAAATAAATTTGCTTCTTCTTTTAACTTCTCACTTTTTAAAAGATCCTCATTATTCTGTTCTGTACTCATTTTAATTTCAATTTTTCTAAATAAAAAACTAAATTAACGCTAAATAAGTTAAATAAATAAAAGCATAGTTCAATAAATACAAGTTAACCAAGAAACACGTTACGAGCACGACCACGCTCTTTATAACTAAAAGCAGAAGGACTAGAGTTTTACAGTGTTGCCATCATTCGAATAAAGACAAATTTACAATCATTTTGAATTTTGCTTATATTAATTTGAATTTCATCGTAACTGCTCAAATTCCGGCGAATGAATATTTAAATGGACTAATACAGTCCATTTGATCAAAAAGTTTCTTTTGTATAAACGAAATTGATCTATTTAACTATTTTCGTTTAATCCGTATATTATTAATTTAATGTGAAAAATATTAATAAATCGATACAATTTTGTTATACGAATTTATATTATTTATTAATTTCTTTTTATTTATATACAAATCTTCAAATACGCGATTCTTCGAGTCGTTTAAATTTTGATCCCATTTAGCATCGAATTATTTGTCTATGTTTAGCATTTTTGTTAGCAACCGTAAAATCTTCTATCTGGTGTATATTGTTTGAATATTGTATAAAAGTATAGAAGAATTAGTCTAAAGCTATTATCAGTGTCTTAGATAATATAAATGTTTCGTTTGATTAAATGCATCTTAAATATTAAGGCAAACGTTTATTTTCTCATTTTTAGCGGTGGCTTTTCTTAGAATCATTTTTTAAATTTCTTTCTTAGATTAAAAATCTAAAATATATTCCATTTTTAAAACTTTACGGGAATAAGATAATTAAGGATGATAATATGATAAAATTGAAAATAAACGTACGCAAAACTTCGAGTATTCTTCCTGCAATTCTGTTTCCATTTTATTTAGAAAATGAAGCTACATCGAGACCGACTTATTATTGGGTAGAGTAAACATAAAACAAAAAAAAATGTTAAAATCCGCGTCCGGAATAGATGTTTCGGGACAATCTCCACAAAACCAGGAGCAAGGTAGGACCCCGTATATCCATGTTCACATTATGGCCAAATTTTTTTTGGCCACAGGAACCAGCCTGGCCGATAGCAATGTCTATGTCTATGTCTCGTTCGCCTGATGTTCCCACTATGTCCTTGATTCCCCTGTAATTTAGGCTGTGCTGTGCCCATTTTATTTTCACCTGTTACTCCCACCGAATGTGGGTGCTGATTTTTCTTTACGCCCGGATTTTTCAACATTCATTTCATTTCATTCAGTCGGCGCAATCCAAACAGTGCCCGGATTTTCAAATCGACATTAGGATTCCAAGTATCCCATAGTACCATTCTCTGAACGCCGCGTATTTATATACTTATTATTTTCTGTTTAAAATCTTGGTATGTCTGTAGGTATCGAGGATCAAAATCGAGGTATTTATTATTAAAAAAAAAACAGAGAAAAGACTTTACCTCAATTACACGTACACCTAAAGTTCATTTTTGAAATTCCTAAGAAATATTTATCTAAATATTCGATAGTTGAAACGCGCTTGGATGAACGTAATTTACAATTTATAAATTAAGGATATCCCCCAGTCAATATCGATGTGCTCAAAATATCTGATTTCCGCTCTGCTTATATATCTTTATTCTTTATTGCAATGTTTAGTTAATTTACAAATTGAGAAGAATTATTTTCTTCTGGGCAATCGCTCTATTGTTTTCCGAATAGTGCAATTAATTTGGATATAGGGTGGTGATAGTAACGATATTGGCAATCCTGGGATTTGATGTCGGGGCAAAAACCGAACGGGGATAGCACAATGTGTTGCAGTTGATACGTGGCGATTTTTGTCTGTCTGATCTGAGCCGACCTGTTGTTATCTTATAGTTATTTCGGCTGTTCAATTCCGTACGTTCGTTAGTTCTTAAAATATACAAGTGGTCGCGAATACGTTGCGTTCAATTCGTTCGCCGTTTTTAATTGTTTACGGATAATCTTCTATTAATGTAAGTTCCTTTGTGCCAAGAGTAATTATTATTGGACATATTTTACTTGTCCGAATTCCCACTATGTTTTATATAATCGCTCGTGTGTTGAATCGGTATATGACAGCTTTTTTTAAGTACCGCTCGTTATCTTTCGTGACATTAAATGGTGTTGGAACTGAATTTCGGATACATTGCCGTTGTCGTCCCTTTTCTCAGTCGTCACTTTGTTGTTCGAGTACTCGAATAAAGTGAAACTGTATAGGGAATTAAGTATAATTTGATTTATGTCGTAATTATTTTAAACAACGATCGAATTTATTTCAGATATAATGGATCTTGGTACTGGTCTCATATGTTTAGTTATTGCCGTCGCTTCGTCTCTAATTATTTACTTTATATTATCGATATCGTCGGTTAAAGAAAATTCATTCGAGGAAATAAAGGCCAATAGACGAAAATTATTGCAACAATATAAAGATGAAACACGACTGAATAGCGAAAAAGCGAAAGAGAAAAAGTCTAAAAAGGCGAAGAAGGCTAAAGAAAAGCAGGGAGAAGCGGAGAAGCAATCTGTAGTCGCCTATTCGAGAGAAACTGAATCTCAGGTAATATGCTACAACTAACCGATTAGATTTGGTTTTCTAGTTAAGTCAGATTTCACGAGATTAATTTATCTAATTAAGTTCAAATTAAGTCAAGATTTCTAATTGAGTCAGTTTCCAAATAACAATTTATCGGAACGTAAATGTGATATATTATATAACCTTTGGCTTCACCAGAACTTACATATAGTTTTGTAACATACAGTTATGACTATAATAGTGTAAATTATAATAGTGTAAGTAGTGACATACTGTTTGTTGTAAAACCAATGAATAGTTATAATACTATGATTATAGTAACGAATAGGTCTTACTATTAGAAGGATAATTAGTTACATTAATAATATCCGAAAGTTCATAATATTTTAAATTGTTCCGTAGAATTGGAATAAAATTTAAAATGAGATTGTATTTTTTAAACAAATGCCTGAGGGGCATTTGTGTTTTTGTCAAAGGATATTATCGTGTAGTTGCCAGAGAGTATAGAATTGTATTATTGTGGTAGAAATGATATTGTTCCCGTTAATTAAATTTACATTTTAAACAAAACGAGATACAAGCAAGGTGAGAAGCATTAAGTAAGTAATGCTTGTCACATTGGTTGTCTGTCAGTAAGCGGAAATTAAATGATTCAGTTAATTTTAACAGACTGACGATGAAAAGGAAAATATACAAGAACCTCAAAATTTTGAAAGTGCTCCTGTAGTTGATCAAATAATTCAAGATATTAAACCAAATGTAAGTAAGAATGTAACGAATTCTATTTAAGCGTATTGCTTATTTCAAAAAAGTTTTTTGTCATTCCTTTTTAATATTTACTGATTCTCAAGTTACAATTATTTCCAGAAAAAAGAAATTCAACCAAAGCAGGAAAATGTGCCTAAGGAAGCATATGTCACAGAAGATATTGACAATGAACAACCCACTGTAAGTATATACAAAGATGTTATTAGGATTTTTAACAATAGCATTAATCCATAAATTATTATTCAATAAGTAATATTAATAAGTTTCAATATTGTATTTTTTGACCCATGTATTTTTCATTTGCTTTGTATAATGATAATATTGAACTGATAAGTAGATTAGTAATCTGTAAAGATATGAACATTACTTTATTGCATTTGCCAATGGTATAACAAAAATTCTTTATTTAATTATATTAATAAATCACTTAGACAACAATACAGAATGATGTACATTTTCAGTTTGATAAATTTATTATTTTTGGGTTCCGAGTTAAGACTTTCATATTAGTGGGTTAGCCGAGGTAATTCATTTGTTAGACCATCAGGCCTTGCTTTTGTACTGTTCTATATTATACTGTTGTATCGTGCCAGTTTTAACATTTGGTCTAAGCTTTGCAAAAGATTACAACATTGTAGTATTATAGTAAGTTACAGACTTGTTCCAGTAATTTCATGATTATACATGAGGAGTTCAACCGCATAACAGAAATACTGTAATAAACTGTAATCACTGTTTCAAATGGTTCAAATCAATTTTATTTCAACTCTGGGTCTGTAATCCGTCCTGAGAGGATATAGTTGATTACTTACATCATTCTATGAATTATTTTAAAGGGAAATCCATTCGAATGTTTCAGACTGAAGCCGCTAGTGGAAAAAATGAGCGAAAGGAAAATAAAAAGTCAAAGGCTGGAAACGCGAAAGGTGACGGAAGTAAAAAGCAAGGAAAAGGAGATAAGGATGTTGTTCTAAAGCAAGTAGCTCAATCCTGTGGAGATGAATCCAAGGATGGGTCTCAACCTACCAACACCAAATCTAATAGTGCCCAGGTTTTGAAACCGCCCGTGTCTCAGAATCCAAATAGGTCGAAGACTATTAATTATTCGGAAGATGATGCGTCGAATAAAAAGGTTGAAGAAGTTAAAGAGGTATTAAATAAGGAAAGTATCCAGCAGAATGTGAAAGAAGTACAGGCTAAACCGATTTTAATAAACTCGTCCAAATCGGGAAAAAAGAAAAAATCCGATGTCGCTTCCCTTCAGCAGCTTAGTGAGTTACATGTACTTTTTAGATAAAATAATTTTCTTATTTTCTCATTTATTAATATTGATCAGACATATTAGTCTGTATTTTACATCATATCGGGTTATTTTAAATTATGGGGTGTGGTCGATCAATTGGTAAGATGTAAAATAATTGCTGACAACTGGATTAATTTCAATTCTCAAGCTTCCATTCACTTTTTGCATAATATACTTTATTTAGCATCTTATTATGAGAATATTATCTGAATCTGGATATAATCTGGATTCTTATAGAATCTTTTCCTCATAATAGAGTTTATGATTAAATCTATTGAAAATTGGTTTCCGATTAGGAAATTGAAATTACTCTTCAATTTTGATTTCAATATATGAGAAATATATAAAAAATTAAATTCTGTCTGTGAGATAATTTAAATATATATATATTTGTATATACAAGTGCGCGCGCGTGTGTGTGTGTGTGTGTGTGTGTGTGTGTGTGTGTGTGTGTGGGGTGAGATGCTCGAATTCCAGAATACTTACTTTAATAAAGAGCTATTATTTCATTTGATTTGATTTGTTTTCTAGTTTAATTTAATTGAAGTTGTTTATCATTTAACTTTTATTGTATTTTTTTACATATAAGTGTTATGCTGTATGATTTATAGTAGTTTAAATTTAAAATAACAACAGTACATCAATTAAGAAGAAATTAGAATAGTTGAAACAATAATGTCATAGTTCTCAATTACTTATTGGTCCTAGTTCATTAGTTATGCCATTTTATAATGGCTTTAATTGGTATAATTGTATTTTACCCATCAGGTAATGAGAAAGATGCAGTTAACATCAATTTATTGATGCCACTTTTGCAAAAAGCAGAGTTGTCTCGTTCCGAAATACAGCTGTTGATTGATGCTTTACTAAATAAACAGCAACAAGAAAGTTCGGAGTGGTTGAAGGTGAGTTGTTTCCAAGTCATACTTTTTTAAATTTTTTGTTTAAACTAATTATGTTAAATTATATCTTCATTTGTATAAAACTTTATAAAGAACCTGCAAACATAAACCATGTGAATGTATTTTATTTAGATATGTTGTGTGCGTATATATTTATATTTTTCTTTGTGTGTGTGTATACATAGTAGTAATAATAATATCACCATTATTAATGAATGGTCCACAAATGAAAAATTATGACTTCTCTAGGACAATAAATATCTTGAAATATACAGGAATTTTTTCCTATGTTTGTATTGTGCTGTATTGAAATAGGTGGTCAAAATGAGATACTGAAGCCGAAAAATTGATTAATCCTTTTTTATTCATTTTGTAATAAAATACTGTTCTTTCGCATATTAGGGAAGGCAAGACCCACTCGTAAAACTGAAAAAACAGCTTGCCGAAAAAGAGAAAGCTCTAATTGATGAACAGGAAGCTTCAAATGGACTTCAAGCAAAATTGAAGGAGCTTAGAGCTGAATTAAATGCAGAAAAGTCCAATTTGCGCCATTTAGAAGAGGGTCTTTCCAGCAAGCAAAATGAATTTAAAACTTTGACAGTAAAAAACCAACAAGTACAGGATGAAAACCAAGCCTTACTGGCAAAGAACCAACAAGTAAGTCTCTGAACTTATGAATACAATGTTCATATAAATTATATATATGAAAGCCCTTTACTGTATTAATAAACAGAAAAGCTCCATATAAAATTATTCCTAGTGATGTCAAATTTAATTATATTTCTAGCTGCAGAAGCAGTTGAATGATGAAATGATGTTGGTCTCAAAATTGAAAGAAGAAAATGTATTGCAGCAAAATATGTATATAACACACGAACAACATCATGAGGTCAGTACTATGCAAAATAGGTACATGAAGAGGGAAAGGGTGAGGGAGAGAGATTTAAGCTGTATAATGAAAAAACTCTTTAAACATGTATATTATTAATTACTAGTGTACCTGTCTATAGCTAATTTAAGATAACAGTTTCTATGATATATGTGTCCTACAATTGAATTTTGCATAGGTTGTACTTGGCCTCCAGGAGAGTATATCTACTTTAAGAGAACAAAATAACATGCTTAAGGTAATATTAAGAATGCAAGAGGTGTTTTAAGCATGTGTTATGTGTATATACACTGCACATATGACTGGTATTTAAAATATCAAAAATAAAGAACAAACCTGAGTAATTAAACATTATAAATTTTGTTCCTTGTTATTAAAGTTGTAACTTTTTATGTTCTCTAGGAATATAATGCAAAATTAAATCGTCATTTGGGCAGTTCACAATATGAAGTTAAGCAGTTTCAAGGCCAGGTATTTTAACTATTTATAAGCATGTGGGGAAACACAAAATTCTCAAAATGTTAAGTTTTTTATTTTGATCCCACTTTTTATTTAATCACAAATTTTATTTAATTTCTTTAAATTTGCGGACTTGTGTTAACACTGTGCATTGAATTGTTTAAGCAATTTAAGATTAAAATTCATTATAGCTACTTCTTTTGGCTCTGTTCACATGTACACATTGCATGTTTGGTGTAGAAGACTCTTCAGATGAAAGTATTATTATTAAAACTTTAATTACAGTAATTACTCCCTCTGAAGGGATCTGAAAAATGTTGTGTAACCAATTTATTTACATAATTATAATATTTTCAGTAATCATTTGCTAGAAATGGCTATTAATTAATTTACAATTTGCGCCTTTGTGATATAATGTATATTATATTAAATAAAACTCTTATTTCATAGCTAACAGATAGTCGAGCTGAAATAGAGAAATTTTCTCATCTTGTTCAAGATTTACAATCTAAAAATGAAGCATTGCTGAAAGAAAATGAAACCCTGTCTGAGCAGGTTAGTAAAGGAAATATATAGCCCGCAATTGGTCAATTTTATGATATATTTAAGGATGATATCAAGTTTATAAATCCATGTTTTTATTCATAAATTATAACCTACAGGTATCTGCTGCTTGTCAAGAAAAAGCACAATTGGAAAATGCAAAGGATAACAGGGAAAATGGTGATGTTTATTCCAGTAACCAGGAACATGTAGCAAATCTGTTAGTTATATAATATTCCTTGTAATCTAATGAGTATAGTGTAGTGTAGTTAGTGAACTCCATTTTTTAATCAGTTGGAATTTGCAGTTGAGAGAAAATTCGGTCTGCAACATGGGGAAACATGTCCAATACATTTACAACTCTTTTCTCATTGGACCTGTATAGCTAGTTACTCCTTATCCCTAAGGAAGGATGCCTATATATATTGAGAGTAGATAATGGATAAGTAGAATTGACTTCAATTGTAAATTTCAACTGGTTCATATTGTTAACACTTCATTTGTGTATATGTGTTAATCTATACATTAATGTATGTAATGTGTATTTATTAATGTGTATAGTTATTCATCTTGTTGTATTCTTTATTATTTTATTTATTCTCAATGTTTATTCAAGTTATGGTACTATCAGCTTCAACCTTATTTATAATGGATATATTTTATTTAAATGCTCTCAAGTTGAGAGGAGGACTATTGCTTATTTATGTTACTTCAGTAAAATCAATTTATAAATCAATTGTTGTTTTTAGTACTTTTTGAAATTATATTTCAGCCTCGAAGAAAAGGAAACATTATTAAGCGAGTTAAATACTGAATTGGGTAAAAAAGAAAATATCATAGAAAAAATGAACAATGAAATAATTATATGTAAAAATGAGTCTAACAAAAAGCAGACACAGTTGGAAAATGCAAATATGGAACTTAGCAAACTCAGTTCGCAGAATTTAGCATTATCCAATGAAATAAAAGAAATGGGTGTAGTAGTTTATGATTTACGTAGTGAACTGACAAAAAAAACAGAAGAGGTCTCAATATTGAGAAAAGATGTGGAAATGCATAAACAAAGAAATAATGTAAGACTAAATGCATCTCGTATTTATTTTTTTGTACTAACATTTGTTTTATTTTAATTGTTATATAGTAAATACATTTCAATAAAAGCATTTAATTATTTTAATATCAATAATTAAATTAAAAATTATTATTAATAATTGGCACTTATAATTTGTTAAAACAGGAATTAAGAAATAAAAATTGGAAGGTTGCAGAAGCACTTGCAACAGCTGAACAAGCTCTTCAGAAAAGTACCCAAATGCAACAACAAAATATGGCTAATTCTGTATGTATACAAAGCGATTTTATATGATTAAAATGCAATAGTCTGTTTTAAATTCAAAATAGAATATGTTTGATTTTATGTCAATAAATGTATTAAATTTTAATATAAATTCCACAATTTTGGTATAGTTAATATTAAATTTACATTTGTTTGAATTATATTGTAATTCATTGCAGTATGAAAAATCAATAGAATTAAATTGTAGTAAATATACTGGAGTTTATGAGCTCATTTTGTTTAACAAGTTGAAATTTGCAATTGAATGGAATTTTGCTTCTAACATTATTCTAATTTGGATTCTCATTCTTAGTTGGAATTAAGGAAAATTTATTGCAATTTATTTGAATAGTTGTAATTTGAATTTATCAAGCATTATTTAATCGCTAAGCAGGATGAGAAAAAGAAGGATGGGGTGTCACATCTGAAATTGCAGATAACGCAGTTATTCCACAGGATTTTCCCTGATATGTCTCTAGAAGATTGTAAAGTGAGTGCTGGTCAGATAATTTATTTTGAATGGCTCTTTTGTCTTCTTTTCACACAGCATTTGATGCTGATATATTTTACATTTTGTCATACAGCATTAGCTACAGACTAGTGCTACACATATTTTTTATTCATTTTCAGTTACAGAATATGTTTCTCAGAATTCATTGCTGGACCTATTATGCAGTATAAGAAAAATGATTTGATGGTTCATTTGAATATTAACACTAGTAAATAACAATTAAACTTAATTGTAGCATTATTAGTGATTACAGAAGTACATTACTTTATTATACATTATATAATTATTATCTTTAACTTAAATATTGAAGGTTTTCTTATTCTATCTGAATGGTTACCTACCCTTAGCTTAAGATTAAAGGATAGGATTTCCACCTGTATGAAACAGAAATTTTGTATTATTATAGTTATAAGGCTTGCGGATAACAGTTTGAAAGGTATCTTACTATTTCCTGTTAATCTATTGGGATCTAATTAATAATTGAGACAATGAAACTAGCACTATTATCTTATATTATTCTATTGTCACTAATAACAGGATGCAACATTTTACTGATATAATTAATCTGTACACCTCAATAATGTCACTGTCTGGTCCTTTCAATGTATAGGTAAAATATATAGTAAATATTCTGGGTGGAGGTAGTAGGGCATGTTTTAGTGACCACCTTGCTAAAACATGCTTCTGAGAACACTGGGTTGCACAGTGCTTACTGCCTTATGTTACCTATGATACCCTATTAATATCACTCTCAGAAAAATTTCTGTTATTTAGAGTTGTTTCTGAATTGGACAATTCCATGTGAGGACATGGCAACAGAACTGGTATTGCCTATTTATTTCTGGTATCTGTAATTCTCATAAAGTTATCACTTTAATCTTGTATATACCAATTTTATTGATATTATGCAATGCAATAATTAAAAACACTAGATATTTTAACCAAACTCTTAATCCCAATGTATTTTTGCGAATAGGATATGGAAGTGTGGCTCAGTAAGGTTGAACAAGCAGCTGTAGCGGCTAAAGAGAATCAATCTTCTAGTACTAATATAACTGAATTAGAAGCAGAAAATATACAATTGCAAACTAAGGTTTCTCATTATAAAGAACTTATCAATTATACAGTAAGTAGTATATATATATATATACATACATACATATATATATATATATATATATATATATATATATATATATATATATATATATATATATAAATATATATAATATATATAATATGTATAATATTTTTATTTTTATGTAATGTTACAGCTGAATGGACTAAGCTTTTTAAAGTGTTTTTTGAAGTATCAAAAAATGTTAATATGGATCTTGAATTATTTTTTAAACCACTTTATATCTAAGTTTTCAAGTTAAATTGTTTAATAAGCTGCATTATTTGAAAAATGTATTATCTATTAATGAAATATTGTTTAAATTTATATAGGAAGGAATGCTGAACAGTCTTCAGGCACATATCGAAGTTGAAGAAACTAGATGGGGAGAAAAAATTGAGGCCCTTCAAGCTGAATTGGATTTGATGAGAGGAAATAACCCAAAGAAGGTATTTTTCTGTTTGGTTCAGTACATTTATGTATAAAACCATTAACACTGTTATGTGATTTAATGTTTTCTTTACTATACTATGAAATAATTTATCAATGATAAGATAGTCTGTTCAAATTGTCTATTGGTAAATATCAATGACATTCTAGCCTTATTTGATTAGTTCTTTACAAAGTTGGTCATATTTGTTTATACAGCACTCAAATGGCTTTCTTAAGATATCTAAAAGAAAAAATATCCATTATAATTACATTGCCTATCTTCCTTTTATTATGGGAAATGTACATACACTGCAATATAAACATGTACATACTAATAATTATATATAATATACAATAATTATATCATGTCAGTAGTTCATTTAATTAATGATGTTAACAAATATCAGTTATTTGATTGACACTTAACAATGCAAGTATTGATATATTAAAAATAAATATTTCTAAAATTGAATATTTTCGTTTTTGTAGGACTAAGGTCGCTTATTGCGGGTTATACAACGAGTAGAAAGTGGTCATTACGGATCAGCTACTAAGAAAAAGACTGAATATTACATTTGGGCCATTTCAGTTGAACAATTTTTTACTCATTTATAATCTTAATGATTGTATATGGAAGAAAATCTCAAACTCTGGTTATTGCTTAAAATAGCCACATGACATTTCACAGAAATTTTTAAAAATTATGGCCGTGATCAATATTGAGAGTGAAGTACTATAGAAATAAATTAATCTTTAAATGTTGAGGTGTGTTGATTAGATACAAATTTATAACAGAAAACATGTATGTAAATTGAAAATTACTTGCACGTGCAGGCATATTTCTGAGTCGTTCATGTAATTTATTTTCTTCATGTGTTTGTAGATTTGACTGTGCAATGTCATGTATATAGGCTTAGCAATAAACTCATGGATGTATTCTGCTGAATTTATATGGTGAAAGTTCTTGTACATGTTATTTTATTGATAAATTTGATTTTTTTACTTCTGTACATAACCTTAAAGATCAAATATATGCCTACATTTTTTAAATTCCCTAGTTGAGTTAAGAATGTTTAAAAAAGTGAACATCCCACTTCACCTATATTGAAGATTTCATTTTCATTCCAAAATATTAAATTTTTACTTTTTTTTGCTTTCTATTACCAGATAGATTTATAATTGTAAATTACTTTATTGAAATATCTTTGATACCCATTGTATTGAATTCAGTTATGCATTTTATTTATATTCCTTGCTTTTAGCACCCGATATTGAAGAAATATTTATTTCAGCTTATTTGTGTCATTGTATATTTTTAAAATGTGCGTTACTGTTTTTTATATGCATTTTTCTTCAGTTAAATATTGCTTTCATGAAGATTTAAAACAAATATATGCTAACTTATGGATAATGTGTGTAACTTTTGTGCTCTTTACCCAGAGTAAGCTGCTCATTCTGTTATTCTAATGAAACATGGAACAGTAGTTACTTGTGAATAAATACGGAAAAATATATTTTGTTTATATTGATAAATTTAGTTTCGAAACAAAATATATAACAATATTTATATACGTGTTAATTATAATATAAAGTAATTATTTTATAAGAGTGATTAGTGAGTTTAATTGGAAGTTTATTATTAATTAGTATTATTTATGGTTATGCAGAACACATTGTTTCCTTTTTTAGACATGTACATATATATATATATATATATATATATATATATATATATATATATATATATATATATATTTAACAGCATGTGTGCAATTTTGGGCTCTCTCGATCAATAAGGTCATGCATGATATTAGAGCCAGTCTACCTTAACTGATTTATGCATACTGTATTATTGCTATTTCTGCTTGGATCTAAATTTATTGGTTGTTCTTTAATATTAAAGGTTTTTATTATTCTTATTCTAGCCTTTACAGGTTGCATGCACTAATATAAACTTAATATTTCCCTATTTGTTTAGTTCTCATTAGTCAATTATTTTAATTTAGCATTGAAATTGCCAAAAAACTTTTTTTTAAAACGTATTTAATAAGTTAAAATTAATTCATATTATAATACAAGAATACACCAAATAGTTACATAAATTCTGTAAGCTGAGAATTTATTGTTCCAATTGTAGTTTCTGTTCAAGTACTCCTATTTCAAAAGCATTACTACTCAGTTTCGAATATTTTTTATTTATTAAGTTTTTTATTTCCCCTAAATTAAATTTGATGCAATCTATCCACACTCACATACTCATATTTGGACTGTTTCATTTTCTCATCATTTATACTACCTGTTCATTTAAAATTAAGGCTTTCTACTTCAATTGATGTAAAGGTTTGTAAAGGCATAATAAATAAAATGAATACTTTATTCCAGTGTGTGTAAAAAAATGAGTTTACAAAAATTATTCAAAAAATATTACTGTTGTATAATAGAAATAACAGCATATACATATGTCATTTATATATTTAATAATATTTTTTGCCTGTATATATTTTGCTATAGTGGATAATATTTAAATCTGCAAATGAATGAAAATTTACCCCCTGCTTACAAAATTTATATGAAAGAATAAATTCGTCAGTATTGCACTGTACTGGGAAGAGTTCAAACCAAAGGAACCTGAACCTAGAATAAGGTCAAGTTTAAGCCTTCGAGCCTCTGCTTGCCAGCTAATAATTTTCGTTTCTCCAACGTAAATTTAAGGATGTTATTAAAAATAATTAATAATAAATAAGTTAAACACAAATGTTAAAAAAGTCAAGTTACTTGTATTAAAGGAACGAAACACGAAGAAAAGATCTGAATTTACAAAACAGGAAATTACCGTCCAAACAAGGTTAATTGTGTAATCTAAGCAAGTTATTCTCTTGTTCAAAAATCAATATTACTTCAGATATAAATTTTATACTCCATTTATCATAGAGAGGCGAAGGGGAGAGAGCGTTTTTGGTGATGTGTTGTAATGGTGATGTCAAAAATGATTTGAATTAGTAAGATGACATTTTAACGTGATTATGAATGATATTAAATAATTAATGTTGTATAGCTTTACTAAATACACCTTAATGTTAAAAAAGGTATTATTGTAATAAATATTAAATACTGTGTTTGCAGGAAAGCACATAAAAATAATTTTTACTTAACATTGATTAATATTGTAGTATTGATTAATATATACATAGATTAAATTGATACATAAATAGATACAAACATAGATTATATACATAGATTTAATTGATTAAAAACAGTAAAACCCGAAATTTATTGGAAAAAGTTTATTTTTAGTAATCTCGTTAATCGGTGCAAGTGTACCTAACGAACATTAGTTGAGTACATTTCCGCACAATCCTCGGGGGGCGCTAGTTTATCGGTGCAAGTGACCAGTTTTGTGATCAAATATATATTTGCCGATAATCCGACAAAGACTTCTTAAGTCTAACAAAATCCTAGTTTCGGATTGGACAAGGATTTGGAATATTACCACCCTCGCGTTCTTCCGTCCCTTCGGTAGGAGGATGATTCTGTCCTTTTATTGGCCGGCCCGACAGACAATCAGAGCTCGGGGGGCAGTCATATAAGGGGGTTTTCTCCATCCAATTTCTTTTCCGTCTTAATAAAGTAAATTTCAGAACAGAGTTAAAAAAATTGAAAAGAAGTTGCGGGAAACGTACAAATAAATTAGTATAATTATAACACTATCGCGCAATTTGTTTTTTTTAGCCATTAACAAATAGCTTTTGGACGATGCGGCCGATGTCAATTAAATTAAATTTACGATTAAATGTCAATTAATTATTTTGTTTTATTAAACGATTAATCTCAATGGCTCGCCTTTTGGATTTTTGGAGGCCGCGGCCAAAGTCAAGATCTTCAGATTCAGATTACCTCGAATTACCTTTACCTAAAATTATTTTAAATTGTACACAAATTTTCATCCGATCGAGTAGTTAAATTTAACCCAAGTGCCATATTTCTGGGCGTTTTTGTATTTTGTATTGTGCGAGAGACAAAGGGAATTTTGCGAACTAATTTTAATGGGGCGAAATCTACTAATCCGACGTATATATTTATTTTTAAGTTCCGCACGTAGTCGTGAACATTAAAACTAGATCGGGCAGCGCGTGCGAGAGAAATTTAAGGAATAAAGAGTTGGTACATTTACCGAATTTTGGGTCTAGGTAGAATCGGACTGTGTTGATAATACGATCAAGCGTTTAAGTCTCCTTCCTTCACCAATCACCGTTCCGTCATTAGTCAACCCCTCCCCCGCCATGAAGAATCGATTAAATACCCGGGACTATATATTAGGTCATAGGTTCCCAAACTTATTTAACTCACTACTCCCTTTTCAGCAAAAAAATTACAAGGCCCCCCTGAAAATTTCCTTTTTTTATATCGAATAAAACAAAAAATGTAGTGAACATTTGTTACTGCCATACCTAGATTATAATTTTCTTATTTGCAATACAATTTTTTCAAAAATTTACGCGACTTCTAAACTATTCTTTAATTTCTAACAAGTGTTTCGATAGAAAAAAAACTATTTAGAAAAGTAAATATAAAGGCATTTATTTAAACTGAACTATTTAAGTGCAAAGTTTATGAACAAGCGATGAAACAAACGTACATTTCTAATGTACGCCATTAGAAACGTACATTGTATAATCAAGGGTTTTATATATATAATAACTTATAATACTAAAACGACCCCTTTCTTCCCCCAAATACCAATAGGGAAGCCGAGCATCCCTTGCTTGCCCAGTGTGCGAGTGATTAAAGTGAGTGAAGCTTAAGTTCTGGGTTTTTTATGTAACTTTCCCGATTACCATATTAACAATGTGCAAAATTCAAATATCCCTGGCCTAATACTTATGTACATGAATGTAGTAAGGCCCGTGGGCCGGAAGCATGTAAAAGTCATTTGTGTATCGTTTTCGATTACTACTACGTATAATGGTGTAAAACTAATTAACGCAGTTTCTCGGTTAATATTGATGATATTCGGTCATTTTTTTAAAAAAATGAATGGTTTACTTCCTTTAACGTACCTATTTAGAAAAATCCGGGCTAGAACCGATACAATCGAAAATCAGAATTTTAAACTCCTCTAAAAGGCTCTAAATAAAGATTTTTCTCGGTAAATATTAATGATATTTGGTCACTCTTTTTTTCTAAAATGCATGGTTTACATCCTTTTAACAGGCCTATGTAGAAAACTCCAGGCTAGAAGCGATAGAATCGAAAATCAGAATTTTAAACCCCTGCACGTGTTTAAAGTAAAAGTTAAATAACGCTTTTTCTCGGTAAATATTGCTTCAAACAATAGAAACGACAGAACTAAATATCTTAATTTTACCCATGTAAGGGCGTAGATCTTAATGACACATAAACCAGGGCTAGTTGCGACAGAAAGGAAAATATGGATTTGAAACTCATGTAACGGCATAACGCTAAATAGCTATTACTTGGATAATACTGGTGATATTCCGTCATTCTTTTTTTCCAAAATGCATTGTTTACTCCCCTTTACGTAACTATGTTGAAAAATCCAGACTAGAAACGATAGAATCGAAAATCATAATTTAAAATCCCTGTAAAGGCTGGCAATAACGCCTTTTCTCGGTAAATATTGGTCCCTCATTCTTCCAAGGCTTACATACTTTTACGGCCCTGCACAGGCAGGTTTCTACTTAGAAAAACTCGGGATAGAAGCGATAAGAAATTAGATCGTGTTTTTAATCCGCGGTGGTTGGAGGGGAGGGAATTCTAGGGGTGCGTTGTTGGCAGCAGTTGGGAGCTATCTGACTCGGTTGGGCAGTAACCGGTGCGCGCTCGGAGCATCGACATGTCGCTGCTGCTTCTTCTCGGTCTTCTTCTGTTGTCGTCCCCAGGTAAACCACGACTTTGTGGACAGACGTAGAAATAATATTTGCACGATTTTCCCTCAGTTCCGACAATGCCCGAATGCCGAGGGCCCGAAAGAATTTCGACGTTTTCGAAACTCTCCGCTTCGACTATTCTTTTGCCAAATACTCATTGTCACCTTACATTTTTAACATTATTAGCCTGTTCAGGGACGCGCCGGCTCTTGGACTTATCGGTGAGCGGAAATACGAATATGCGTGTAAGAAACGAGTACCGAACCCGGTTTGACCGAATCCGACCGAAATAAATGGTCGGCGTCTATTTCGGGTTCGTGCTTTCATTACTTAATACTAACAATATAGCCCTCGGTGTCCCCCCTTTTCCTCCAACCGCGGTTCGTGGTTTTTGAAAAAATAATTACGACAAACCGACGTTCACGGTGAATTTTGTTCGATTCCGGGGACGTTCAAAAACGCCGCCGTTTAGATCAGGAGGGAAATACCGCGGGTCGCGGTATATTAACGTGGGGGAACTCGAAATATTAAAGCGAACGATGTCGGGATTGTTATTTAATTTATTGAGGTGTTGTCACCGAGGGTCCTGTGGATTTATCTGGAAAGCGTGGCCTCGGGACTTCGTCTTCAACATTCATAATTTGACTTTACTGGAAGATCGAGTTTAGTAGTCTGTTCCACGTAATTTAATGGGAATCGAACCGGGTTAGACTCCTGTCGTATCCGTATTACTTTTGGAGGCTCCAAATCTGACGATTATAAATAATTATTTTTGTTATATCAGGTGTCGGCCGATTAAAAATGCCGATAGAACCTATAATCGGTACGGGCTCTACACGAACTGGCGGAGTTCAATTTTTCTCGTTCTTTTAAATGCGACTAAAACGTCGTTTATTAAATGCTATCCGATATAACTCGAGATAATGTAGCCGATTAACCCGATAGTAATGTATTATAGTTCGAACTCCGTCCCTTCGCTCTTTCCTCAATCCTAACACCCGGTATCCATATAAATCGATATTCGATTAATAGTTACAACGATAAAATTCTACCGTGATGGCGGATTTAAATTTTTAAATCCGTGATCGGGGGAATATTGTGAATATTTTTTCGATATTACGTTAATATTTTTTTAATATTCGTTAATTCGTCAATTAATTCGGAGGCCGAGAACCCGCAATCGGACTAATCGCTTCGTGGAAAACGCGGGAAAGCGATACAGGCCTTTAACTCTCCGCGAGGAAATATCCCAGCGAAATATCCCCGTTTACGATTCGCTACTCGACGCCGACGCTCGTCCGATAGTCGAGTCCCGAAATTTAAATCCCGACAAAAATTAATCCTCGGGCAAACCGAGAAAACGCGTCGATGAAAACTCATAGCGGAAGCTTAACATAAAACCAGAGAACGGCCCTCACAAATACTAAGGTGTCGTGTGTTACCTCGGAGTACCGCTAAAGCCGAGTAAGGATTCATATTTTTGTACACAGGAAATGACTATAAGCAGCGTTTCCCGCGTAGAAAGATTAGAGGTTATAAATTATAATCGCCCACTAATACCGTTTTATTCGTTTCACAAATGAATAATACATATCGTATTATAGTAAGAACCGGCGTGAGCAGAATTTCTTCGTCGCCTTTGAAAAAAAAACGGATCCTGCCGCGCAAATATTGTGAATAACTCGATTGGTAATTGACACACCTTCTGTAACCAGACACTTAATATAATTAGAGATTCGAAGGATTTCGGGCGTTATCTAAACGACGGTTGGGAAACGCTCGACCCAGGAGAAGATATGATTCAGGGCGGCCGCCCCTATCCTCGACCTGAAAGTAAATAAATTTTAGTAATATTTAAGGGGAAAATTGTGGGTGGAAGTTGAGAACGAGCGCGAGTATAGTGCTCGGAGACTTCAACGCGAAACGGGCGCACAAAAGGACGCCGCTTTTGATTAAACGCCAATATAAAAAAGCAAATCTCTCCAAAATGGTGACGAGAAGATTCTACAAGAACTATTTCATTGTGCAAGCGGCAGCCGCTCGTGTGTATGTGTGTGTGCATAACGTTTATTCATTTTTATACTTCCCGACTTAGGATAGAACTGATTGGCCCGTGCGCGCAGAAATGCAAAAGACAAAGTATACAAAACGAAGTTTTATAGCTCAATCTGCTTACAAAAGGAATGATATGCCATTTCATAGAAGGGCCAATTTAGTCATTATTTAGGTGAAATATTAAAATAGATACAAAAACCGTTGACCGACTGAAAGGACCGTGGTTTTCACGATCTCCTGTCTCCTCTCGCCGGTATTCCAAACCTCTCGCAAAACGCAAAACACTTCTTTGTTTCGAACGATTCTTATACAGCGCAAGGTTATATAAATAAAGTATTGTGTATAAATTATAAAAGTAGTTATACTTAACGTAAAATTATTGTTTATCGTCTTATTCAAATTAGGGTTATTAACTTTTTTTCCTGTAACATTACGATACGAAGTGAAAAAGTGGAATAATAGGATGTCTCGTCCCACTTTTATTTCTGATTTCCTGGGAGTATTTAAAGAGCTTTAATACCGAACAATTTCGGTCTAAATTAATCTAAGGAAAAAAGGGTCCTTTCTTACGGAAAGAATTTCTTTTGGTAATTAATTCGCCAGTCTATGTGAATCTAAAACTACGCGACATTAAGTGTAAATATATTTTAAGCGCGGTATATATTAGTGAGACCGGTTTTTAAGAGGTTAGCCTTCCGATCATCGGCTAATGGAAGGGAGCCGTCCGTTTCGCTTTGATCCGACAGAAGCCCTTTTGTGTCGGCCATCCCATTGTCGACGTCTTCCAGGATCCCATCACTCCACTTTAAATATACTCTCCGGATTCAGAAAAAGCCCGCAGGATTATCCGCAAGCCAAAGTTCTTTTTCTTGTCAGTAACGCTAGGGTACAGAGTGTAGACTAAATCTAGTCTATCGCTCACATCCAACATATCGAACTATCATTAGAAGTAAATAACGATCGATAGCGATCGAGCCACGTCGATGTTAACATTTACTACAGCACTTTTAGGCCGGCCGAATTGTTCCCCGGGCCGATGTATAACATATGTGTCGTAACATTTTGATTGGTCACACGGTTAATAGCGACCGTGCTAGGACGTTGTAAAATTTAACAATATTTTTCCCCGCACGAGACCTTATGATAACTCAAATTGTTCGTCTCAACGGGTGTAACATTTTGATACCTGGCACAAGTGGCTACTATGTACTGTTTACTTTGCAAAAAGAGGATGTCGGAGCTATCGGGAAGGTGAGCTTCCTGTCGGTTGCACTCATTCCTCTTTAGAAATATAGATATCTGCGAACCGTCCATTTTGTAGGAATCGACATTTCGGGTCTGAATCTGGGTTCTATCGCTCGTGCCCCGCATGTATCTATACGTACACGTTCCTGAAATTGCAAAAAACGAAATTTCAGAAATAAAGAAATAACTTGAAAAAGAATGAGCCCGTTATTCGTCAATACCATAATGTACTATAAATAAAAAATAGAAAGGATTCCTTATACCATTCGCGTTTCTGTATAGAAACCTGTATAGGTTATGTATGTAGGTATGTATCTTCTCGGGGAAACATCGATTTTGTAAACATAAACTAGATTAATATTGTGCCGTTAATTCGAGGATCGAGGGTTCGAAAATATTGAGGATAATCGCTAATTCCTAGCGACGTAGGGGAAAGTCGTGTAGGGCGACCTAGCTCTACGTACAGACCTGGAAGTCCCGTTTGTCCGCGGCCTCGCCTAACAGAAATACAAAAAATTCTACACCCGGATTACACCCGCGCCGCGCGATTTAATCGTACCAGGGAAATAAATGCAATTTAAAAAAGCAAGGAAAGCCGGTGGGATTTGTTACACTCTATTTTTTATCGATGTCGCCGATTGTATTTTACAGTTGTGGACGGTAAACAAATACAAATAAAAATAGATCAGTAGGGCGGAGTTAATGCGAGCCCAGGGCCGCGGGGTCGTTCGACCCGCGCTACAACTCCTGGGAGTGAGAGGGCGGTGTTCTGCGGTATCGCATATTCATGAAGGGTAGAGCCCATTTTTGGGAAGCGTTGAAACCGATTTGTGGATGGGGGCTAGCGGGGGCGGCTGGGATCGGTATGCGGGGCCCCGTCTTTATTAGAGTATAGGCATTCGGAGTATTGCCCCGGGCGTCATATCGAGAGCCCGACGAAAGGGGGCTTTTATTAAACGCCAACTCCGACGGAATGTCGTCCCCGCTATAGCCCGGTATTATATATATATATATATATATATATATATATATATATATATATATATAGATAGATAGATAGATAGATAGATAGATAGATAGATAGATAGATAGATAGATAGATAGAGAGAGAGAGAGAGAGAGAGAGAGAGAGAGAGAGAGAGAGAGACAGAGAGAACGCCGAATTTCGAAATTGAATCGACCCCGAACCCGAGGACGGTTTCCTGTGAACCGACCGCGCGAGATTCGGACCCAGTGGTTGAAAAATGACTCGAGATTATTCTGGGATAATCGATTTTTCGCTCGTTTTTAAATTTCTTGGTCGTATATTCAAACTCCGGCGATAGGATAGCAAGTGCCGAGATGAGACCCTTAATCGGCAGGGCCAGATCGGAGAATTTGCGATGATCTTGGGAACCGAGACACTGCTCCTCTAACCGACACATCTTTTGAAAGGGGGGTCGGCCCGAGAGTTTATTTCGGGGTTACGGTTCCGCACCTTTCCCGAAATCGACGTTTTCTCGGACACGCAGTCTCGGTTTTTACGGATAAAAAAAATTAAGGATTTTTTTGCGCGTCGCATCGCTTTTTTTATTTACTCTCGGTGGGCGCGATCCGTCGGCCCGAAACGAGAAACCGAAACCGAAGTTGGAGGGGGAGGAGGGTTTTTTTTTGCGCTCCTACAATTAGAACAATCCCATTGTCTGCCCGCCGTTGTTTTTTCCCCAATTTTCTACTCCCGCTGCCGCTCATCGCCCTCCGGACACCCCGACGATTTTACATCGTCCGTTCGAGATGATTAAACGAGACGATTAAACAAAACGAAACGACGCATTCTTTTTTTCTATAGGCAGAAAGCACATCGCCGTCGCGATAAAATACATATTTTTATAATATATTACGAATATATAATTAAATATTTTCCGCCGTCGCGGCCGAGAACGCAGCGAGAGGGGGGTGACAAGAGTGTTCGGAAGTGGCTCCTTTTAGTGGACTGCGTCGAAATCGATTCCTCGAAAATCGGACGGGTGACGATTACTTCCTCCGTCTCTTCCCGACAATTGAATCCGTCTTTAGTTGACCGTACTTTTTTCGTACTTTCTATCTTCCGATCGTCGGCTCGGTCTTTCGCCAGACCGGTTTCGGACGGTCTGCCAGTCCGGCATACGGCTCGACGAAAGAGACTCGGTACCGGTGGCCGTCCGACAATCCGGAACGGACACGACCTAACCGACGCTCGACCCAATCTAAAAAGGAGCGACGACATTATAGAGTAGAAAACGAGGACGGAACCCGTATGTATATATAGGCGACGGGCGAAACGGCCATGCCGGATATGCCGAAATCACACCCACCGACAGAAACGGCTACTGGAAGTAGCGAGCGGCGGAAACCGTCTGGTGAAAGACCGAATCGGCGAGGGGAGACGGAAAATAAGGAAACTACATTATTCCAGAAAGCCACCGTTTTGACTGATACGATTTAAGTCATAATCCGGAGACATTCTTTTAAGTATCTTCCCTCATATCGCTTTCTTACAGCCTGGTGACTGGTTCTTGACAAAATCAAAGTCCGAACTATTTTAACTCCTATATGAATTACGGCTAACTTGCGGTCGGATCGCGTAATACCGCGGGATGAATGGCCTAACGGAGGGGGGGGGGGTCAACCCGTGTTACCCCAGGTCCTATCCGCCTATCTATCATTCGCCTATTCGTTCTGTCTTGTCGTCGCGAAGAATAAAGCTCCGGACCGAACGGAGAACATATTTATGTTCGCAAAATAAAAGCCGACTTCCGAAAAGTGATATGTGGCGAAAGGACGCGGAGATAATCGAGCGCGTCCCAGTTTTGCGAAGGAGCCACCAGTTTTAATATAGGAGCGGGAAAAGTGGCGCGGGCGTTTTTCGCATTTTTCCGGATTAGAACCGCATTTAAGGCGCCGCCCGCGCCAATCCCGGGATTAAAATCTCCCCGCGGAAATTTTGAGCCGGACTAATCTCTCGGTTTAAGCAGGCCCGTCGAAGAGATCCCTCACTGTAGAGAAGGACAATTTTGTCCACATCCCGGAGGAGAAATTAATATGTTCGCGTATAGAAGCCGCAGCAATGTTACTCTACCTCTAAAATACGAAATCCGACCGACTCGACTCGTTCGCCACTGCCCGCTTTATTATCTCTTTTTTCAGATTTATCTCTACGATGTTTCGTATGGACCGCAGGCTGGGCGGGTGTGAAGTTTCGACATTTGTTCCCGCAAATTTTTTTAAATTTTAAGTTCCGACTGCTTTTAATTATATTACAGAGCGATTCGATAACGCGAATGTACGTTTAACGTAGAGTTGATAGATGGTACTCCCGCTGCTGGCCTTACCTGGTAAGGAGAAAACCGCGGCCAATGATAATGAGGAATAAAAATTGAATTATTGAATAATCCGATGCACGTCATAACCCGGAGACATTTTTTTAGTTCCTTCTCTCCTTTCGCTGTCCTACATACAGCCTACCAACCGGCTCTTGACAAAATTAGGGTCCAAACTATTTTATTTTCTAAATGAGCGAAGGTTTCCGCAACGTCCTTTTTCCTCTTAAGGTAGCGTTTGAGAATTTGGGATTATGTGGATTCCGCATCAGACTTCATTATTATCACGGAAAACATATGCGCGAACTTATAAGGATAAAAAAGACCGTAACGATTGTTAGGCGACTAAACCATTGACAGTATGAGCCTAGGGTGGCTGAAGTGCAGTTTATTAGTTATCTAGTTCCCTTCCGGTTGCATGAGTGAAAGTTTTGCTCTCAATACTGCTCGCCACTTGCTCTGTTCTTCCCAACTAATTTATTCCTCTGGTAGATTTCGCGTGTTTCTGTCTCCTCTCGCTGGTTTGGTCTTTTGCTAGACCGGTTTTGGCCTCTCGCCATCTTCAGTAGCAGTGTTAGTCACTTTGGCACTTTGGATGTTTTTTGGGCATCCTCACTGCACTGTCACTATCACTTGACTGTGGTGGTTGTCTATTTGTCGTGTGCATATATATGTGTCTTATTATTCTGTTTTTGGGGGAGGTGTTGTTTGTCTTATTTGGGTTGGGAAGCATTTTGTTAATCGGCTTAAGTATTTGTCGGATTATAGTTCAAATATATATTTGATCACAAAACTGGTCACTTGCACAGATAAACTAGTGCCCCCTGAGGGTGGTCTCAACTATTTTATGTTCTGACTTCTAAATATATGAAAACCTATCCGGTATTGTGCATTCACGATCATGCAACGTTTTCCTGTTGATCCAAAATTTATTGAAAAATGTTTATTTTTAGTAACCAAGTTAATCGGTGCAAGTGCACCCAACGAACTAGCGCCTCCTGAAGGTCTTGCGGAATGTAGGTAACTAATGTTCGTTGGGTGCACTTGCACCAACAGCAACACACGAAATCTACGGTATTTCAACATCTCGCAGCCCACAAAACAGGTATTCTAAACGTATTCCTCTTCATCGTGTCACGAAGACAAAATTCTCCGCCTACTAGCCCATTCTGTTTATTATTTTACGGAAAGGTCGCCTTGTTAATTTACTGGCGGAATGCATTTAGCAAAGGGCAAAAATATTCTCCAATCGGTTATCATAAATTAGGGGGCCCCTGTCTGCAATCGTTTACTGCCAACTATAGAGTTAGAGATTTACCTCCCATCATCCGCTTAAAATGCTGTTTAGTTCAAAAAATAAGCTTAAAGCGAGTTGTGGTATCGGCGCAATAAGCTGGAAGGTGAATTGGATGGGTGGGGGTCTAGTAATTTGCTTTACAGTTTAATCCGGAGTTAAACCTTGTACTCGCTATAACTATCTTAACTTCTGCCATTTCAGTGGACTGCCTTAGAGAAGAAAAATGTTTAAGCCGGGAAAACTTTTTTCGAGCCGAGTTTTATTGAGCAAGAACTCTCTGTGTGAAAGTTAAAAAATGTTAGCGGAACAAATTCTCTTTCCACAATACGATACGATTACGATGTAAAAATCTGGCGCGGCCGTATTATTGTTGTTTTTTCGTTCGCCCGTCCTCGGCTCGAGTGAAAAATGTTCGCTTTCACACCGCCCGGCGACTGGCTCTTAATAATTAAGCCCCTAACTAATTTATTAGGATAGTCCTAATCCCTAATTCCTCTTTCGCGAGCAAAGGGTTATGTTATTCCCAAGATAACATTATTTTCTACATAAAATTGTACTTCCGATAAATTTTCAAATGTTAAAGGGAAACTGCTAATCAATTTCTGAGTGAAACAAACTTGTCACCCTAGCACAAAAAGGATATAAATATAAAACTAATCTAAATCCCCTATTATAAATATAATGTGTGTATGTGACTCTATGTTTAATATAATGCATATTGCATTCTATTTTTATTATTTATATATTTTAAATTAAATATTTCATATCGAATAGTAAATATTCATGTGACAAGTCTCTACTCGTGTTGAAAGCTGATTAAGGGTGTAATCAATCCTGGTCAACCGATATCGCCATGTTTCCTCCCCCCCCCTTTTCGTGGTTGGCGGGGTGCCGAGTTCACTTTAATTTCAGAATAAACTGGGTAGAGAATGACTTCTCGCGAGCAGTCGATACCCGCCGGGTTCGTTTGATAATAAGAGGGAAAACTGGGTTACTGGACCGGTCTACTGGCTTCGATCGGATTTCAATATATAGGCCGCGGGCTGGCTGATATTTTAGTTTTACTACTTTCTCAGTAGTGTTATACTGCCGTAACCGCTCGCCACTCGCGAAAACAGAAACGCCGGTACGGGGGGTACATACCGTTTCAGGGTTACGGCCGTCGGCCTTTACAGTCGCGCTTTACTTTACGCTCTCTCTCTCTCTCTCTCTCTCTCTCTCTCACACACACACACACACACACACACACACACACACACACACACACACACACACACACACACACACACACACACACACACACACACACACACACACACACACACACACACACACACACACACATATATATATATATATATTCGAAGGGAATAAATGGCGACTCTGCAGAAATTTCCTATAAAAACCGAATCGATACAATTCTATTGGCCGGCTCATCCATCACCGGCAAATTCGTGAAGGGCAATTTCATATATTCACCCCGCCTGCCCCTATAAACTTATAATCGCTCTCCCTACTTCTCCCAGTACTTAGCCCCGAGATTCGAAACGTCGGCTATTAATAAATAGCCGAATCCCCTATCCCGAACGCTTTTTTCTCCGTCATCCTTGGACATTATTCTTACCCGATCTTTCTGTAAAATCCTCCTACCTGCCGATGTCCTTATTTCCGGCTTGTCTGTCCGATTTTCGAGACCAGTATGTACTATAATGGAAGCGAGGACGTACTGAGTCTCGATAATTGTGTAGAGTGTCCTGGCGGAATATTGAGACCTCCTTTTAGTCCGCCTTAAAGTTAACTCTTCGGAAAAAGAATAGCAAATAAAGAAACCTACCCGATATAAAAGCTGCCTTATTATTTGCGTCGTTATTTAATTAGATATCCAACACATACACACACAGATATATGTATATATATATATATATATATATATATATATATATATATATATATATATGTAAACTTAAATTCATGTGTTAATACATAATCACCTAGGTGCGGCATCAGTGCCGCGATCTATCCACTATTAGTGATAAATTGATTATTGTCAAATTACCGAATTATCGCTTATATATTGAAATTAATAATAATAAATGGTGGTGCCTATTCAAAAAGACACGTATAAACTTAAATCCATCTCCTAATACATCCCTCTCCAACTCACAAGACACCAGGAATTATTACTGTGCTGACACTCTCGCACCGCTACTATTAAAATAAAGAAAAACCGAAATACGAAACCGAACGTGTATAATAATTGGACACATGTTAACGATGTGAAAAAACGTATGAAAAAGAATGGGCATAACACCGATAAACAAATTACTACTCCTGACGAGGAACAATCGATAAAAGATCTGGTCCTTGAAATCTATAGGAAAAATAGATAGCTATTATTTGATTAGCGCAATTAGCTATAAATTGATTGTCGTCAAATTAAGCGAATGCTCTGTTATATATTAATAATAATAAATGGCGGCGCGGTGTTCCGTGTCGGCCATATTTGAAAGTGCGGGCGTACTTTCAAATTATCCTGTCCGTGCGCGGTTATTGGCTCGCGGTGCCATTATAATTTCGAGCCGGTTCTCGGCGGGACCGCTGGCGTAAGGGCCCGAAGGAAAAGGCGGCTTTAAAAGGGGCAAATATAGTGGCTCGGGCGGGGTGGGGGGGTTCCCCGATCGGTGCCACTTACCGAGGAGGGTATTACACCGCGCTTTTACACTCCGATCAATCCCCCCCGCAGTCGAGCACCCTCCTCGCTCCGGCCTCCACGCTCCCTTTACAGTCATTCCGGGCAGATTCTTCCCGGATTCTGCCTTTTAATTAATCGCCACCCACCCACCTCGCCCGGAATAATCGGCTCCCGGATTTCAGTCTAGAAAATTTCCTTTCCGCACGGGCGTTTAAAGGTGGGAAATTGCGGTTTGGGGGTATACACTCGGATTGAACGGGCCTAACGGGCGTTTAATGCCCGCGTTTAATGGGGGCGATTAGAACGCCTCGGCACCCCCCCCCCTCCTCGACGGGTCCTTTCGCTACGGGGGGTTATTACCCGCTAACTACTGTCCGAATATCTCCCCCGAATTATTTGTCTCCGTACATTGTAGTTCCTAGTCATATTTAACCCTTCGGGTACATTTGGCCACTGTTGCCCAACTTACTGTTCGAATTCAATTGGAATTATAGTCTCGAGGTATCTCAGTAGACCGTACGGAAGATGAGTAGTGGACAGTGCGGTAGTTCATTTTGGTTTTGTAACAGAAATCTTGTTAAATGTTGTACCCATTTCGGTACAATAATTGAACATTTCTGTGAAATATATCACTTCTACCGACTGACCGATCCGTACGTCATCGTATAAATTCCGTCCCTCGGGCAGAAAATCTGCTAATAAATCCCTAGGGGTTAAATTAAACTTTCGAGACGCGAGACGTTTAAACTTACACGCGAACGCGTAAAGATAAAAATGTCCGTAGCGGCTGTTAGGCGAATAAAGCATTAGCGAATAAATAAGAGCCTCGGTGGCTACCGTTCATATGTTCCCTTCCGGTTGGCATGAGTGAAAGTTTTGCTCTCAATACTACCTCGCGACAGGTTCTATACTTCGGAACCAGTTTATTCCTGTTCCTCGTGGGGCTATTCCTTATCTTCTGGAGACGCGAAAGAACCGGGGATTAACGAGCGAGCGGGCATACGCCAAATCCGCCCATTAGTTTATTCTATTTATTATTTTACGGTCGGCCTACAATAGACCGGTCACAGCGCTTACAGAACGGTTCTGGCGAGAGAAAACCCGTTTCTTACAAGAAACTACAGTGTGGTCTCTTCGGTTCTTAAACTCCGACCACTGGGGGAAGTCCCCAGAAACACATTTAAGGACTAAGGAATTGCACTTATGTCCCTCTGCTCTGTTGATTAGTTAGACTTCGAATGTTCCCATATTTCTCGGGTGTTTTTTGTTACTGATTCTGTCCGCTTCCGATTCCAGTCTTATTATCTACAAATTCCTGTATATCGCTGATAATATCGAAACCCTAAATTGTTTAAATCAATATCGGTGTCCAGGACGCCTCCTTATAATATTATTATGTCCCCTTGTATTATTATGTCCCCTTGTTCGGGGGGGAGGGGGCGGAACTGACTTTCGTATAGTCGGTCCCTTCCCTACTTTAATCCAGAATGGCGGGGGAAACGCCCCCAGGAGTACATTTAAGAACTTCGGAAGGGCACTTAAGTACCAAGCTCTGTAGATTAGTTAGAATTCGAATGTTTCCATATTCCTCAGGTGTCGTATCAGTAATGTTTTCTGTAATATTTTTGATTTTATTGATTCTCGGTCCACTTTCCGATTACATACGAAATTTATCGATTTAATTAATCCACGGCTTCCCGGACGGATTTAAAGTTTAGAATCTCTTTGGGTTATTACCTAAGCGCGTAATTAATTGTTTAGGTCGGACATCGCCGCCTCGTAGGATATACGAGCCTGTATCGGATATACGGTTGAGAAAAAAATGCCGGATCGCCCGGCAAGCCATTTCTCTTCGACTTGTACTGCCGGCTACAAACCCCGATAAAACTTTGCCTGGCTCCCACCGCCTTAACGCTAGGGCTCTTTAGGATCTGCTGACATAGTCACATAGCCGAATGTCTTTATTATTAAACAGTTTTCGTCTTTTCCACTTTTCTTCGTATTCATTCAACATAGGAGATAATCCCCCAAGAGTTGGGAAGTCTATATTAAGTCCGGCGGAAGCGTAAATTTTATATCCTGACCTTTCCGATATTCTCCCCTGTTGCGCCATGTGGGGAGACAATAACGGAGGAGAAACCCACTGGCTTTCCTAAAATTTTATTTATTTATTTTACTATTCTTTTGGCACATTTAGATCACGTGGCCACTTTCTTTTCAGGCGTCTATAAGGAACGTTTGGGATGTCGGTTTATAGTAGGGTTTGGACCAGTGGATTAGAACGATGGGGTAATTCAGGAGTGAAATTTGCTATATTTTTGTATGGCAAGGTCGCTGACAAACGGGACTTTAAGATCTGTATGTGCGGCGAGGTTGGAGACAGAAGGGTGCGTTGGTTATTTTCCTTAATATTTCCGATTGTATAACTTGGATCCTGATCATATCTATGTCTCTCTGGCCGAACCCCACAGATCGTATATTTTTATCGAAAAAAAAATTTAACTCGGCTTTTGTAATTGTTTCCAAGCCACGTATTTTGTTACCTGGGGTGAACCGAGGGTCGGAGAGCAAACTGGGTTTCCTGATGGCTTTTTGATGTCTTCCACGAGCGGGAGAACGACTCGTATAGAAAACTACCCGTCGTTTAACAACAAAACCGCTACAGCGGCGAATATTTTCGGCGTACGGTTAATTTTAAGAGAAATAACAAATGCCCAAATATATCTTCCCCAAACATGGACCGGACAATTAATTCAATGTATCAGTGGGATGAGGTAATGTGACACTCCGCTACCTCTGCTTCCGGATTTCGCGTGTCTGGGAAGTTAACGAAACTAAATTGTCGAAAAAACTTACGTTTACGCGAGCCGCCTTTTTTACATTTTTCATAAAACGATCACGTATCATCTCTGTCGAGTAGACAACGCGAATATTTTAAAGAAAAGGCGACGGATCTGAGCTAAACGCGTTTAGCGGTAGACTAATTTATACCCTTAACAAACTCCGAAATCATCGGAAATAACTCAATTACGTTCCTGTAATTGGCTTCCCTCCATAGAGTATCTAAATTAAAAATTGAATCCTATTCACCGCTTTTTTGAAGAAATTCTAAATTGGAATTACCGGTGGTCGGTGCGCTTATCCTGTTAATTGCCCTGGTTTTTTTATTCAAACTTTACTTGATCGATATTGGGGAATTATCATCATTCATGCAAACATTGGGCTCCACCCGGTGATTTGGACCGAATCATCATTCGATAATTGAAGGCTAAAATTTCTCTGGAGCTGAAACGGGTTATTTAATCGACGGGGTTTTTTTTTGTCGACACAACCTCCAACCAATCCACTCGTCCCGTCTCCGATTTATTTATAAACTAATCGATTTATCATTGGAGCGGTGGAGGCGAAATTTCAATTGGACGGAACGCTGCTCGTCGGTTTCTGAAGTTCTGGCCACTCGTAAAAATTTCTGCCGCCCACCTTTTTACGTATCACTCGGTCATAAAAATCTAAATGTTAACTAGTTTTTCACCGTTCCGGAAAGCAAAAAGAAAAAACAACCGATCGAGCGGAGCCGTTCAAATTATTCGCGAACTTACGGAGATCTCGTCATCGTAAAATGAGATTTTGAGGCGATAAAACAATTTTACTTTAAACAGTCCATCGACAGTCGTCACGAGGTTGCCAACTTTGAGTTTCGAAAGTATCATAACTTTCTCTTGCCAACTGTTTGTTCTCCAGAGCGATTTGTGTTTAATTAGTCTGTATATATATATAATTCAGTAGACAAATAAAAAGAAGA
Source organism: Lethocerus indicus (assembly GCA_019843655.1). Classification (NCBI taxonomy): domain Eukaryota; kingdom Metazoa; phylum Arthropoda; class Insecta; order Hemiptera; family Belostomatidae; genus Lethocerus; species Lethocerus indicus. Next base: position 36,583,484 of record JACDQD010000001.1, read on the forward strand.
AAGATACCGTAAGAGGGCAGTGACAGGGTGCTAACAGGTTGCCCCATCGGGGAACGACACGCGTAATCGCCTCTCTAATTTACTGACACGATACTAGCGACGATCGCGGGAACCGAAGCCTATGATGGGATGGATGAAAACTGGGTGATAATATCGGAGTGATCGCGCCCTGACGAGCTAATCGAGCAGAGAGTATATCAATCTAGATAGCACAACGATTCCTTTGCCAGCCGCATTTTTCATTCCACCTTCCTCAACGGCGATATTCCTTCGGCGATTTTTTAAAAATGAAAATAAAATAGGGATAGGCCTCTATATCTTCGGGCGGGCCAAAGTAAGCGCCTGTTCGTTTATAGAGACGCTTGACCGGACGGCGCTATTTTGGCGAGACCTAGTCGCGAGGACCCGGGAGGGGAAGAAAAAAAGGGGAGCGGATATAAATTAACGGAAGGGGGCCGAAGAGCGATGTAAGTGGGAGCGATAAGAGGTATCGAACAATGGTGAGGAGGGAGGCCGCCGACCAAGTGTCCTATCGGTTTTCTACCCACTTTATTACATCTATCGAATTTGGTGGGAGGCGGCCGTCGCTACTAGCCGTCCCGCAAACATAAGCCCCTCCTATCAATTGATTCCCGGCCCCCGAGCCCTTTTTCAAATTTACCTCTATCCACCCCCCACCATCAACATCTCTCTCTCTCTCTCTCTCTCTCCTCGCCAATTTTTATCTCCTTTGGCGTAGACCACTCCGCCAATTCCTCCTCCCCCCCACCACCAGAACCACCAGGCTCTAGGGGCTGGGTCCTACCTCCAAACAAACATTACCTCTAAAGTCTGTTTTCTCCGTTTTATTACGGAGTCTCCTCCTTTCCAATGAAAGGACTACTGCGACAGGATTATGAGAGAGGCGGTAGAAATATAAAAAAGTAAGATAATTATTTTGGACGATTACCGGTAATGGGGGAACAAATAAGCGGTAATCCCGAGAGGATACCCTTTCGGATATACAGAGGTCCATCTGCTCTTCCGCCGGAGTCTGAACGCAAAATCCCTTCCGGTGGAGCTCGCTCGGGTGGTTTTCGAACGCGGGAAAAATCGGCGTCTGACTAGAGGTCGGTCCTCCCTACAGTATACTTTTACTTCGTTATTGTTCTTAAATGGCCTGCATTTGGTCGAAATTTCGCTTAAATCAAATATTATCGGCTTTCCCAGTCTCGAAAAATACTTTTCGTAAACATAATCGGACCCCCCCACGGAAAACGGACGCCCGGTATAATATAAAATTCCTTTAATTTCGTTAAAGCTAGTGTTTCAGTTATTCCTGTTCTAAAGAAAGTTAATGCGCCGGAGAGTTGTTCTTTGTTGCAAAGACGAGATACGCTACTTCCTTACGACCCTGCTACTAGTAGGAATCATCTGTTGCGCGGTCCGCGATGGTTTGGTACTCGCAACCGCTCGTTAATCCAAAAAAGACCGAATCCGTACCGATCTAAAAATAACGTCTTTCTCAAACACCGGTTAGGAAACGGCCCATACGCGTACACGACAAACGTGGCAACGTCTGTGAAGTGTGGGCGGCTACTGAAGGTGGCGAGCGGCCGAAACCGTCCTAGCGATAGGAGAAGAGAACGGCATTTAAGGAACCGGTGTCGATTCCTGTTTTCGACGTATATTCGCCGGCGAAATAAGCGAGTTTTATATGTAAATCTACAAAGGGGTGAGGGGGGGAAACCGATCGGAGACAGACGGGAGTGGAGCACTTAAATCGGGCGGCGGGCTAAAGCCCGGGAATTACTCCCCGAGGATAAATTTATTGGGTGCGGACCACTCCCGACGAATTCGATGAATTTTACATGGTCCCGTAACCCGCTCCCCCCGACTCCGCTTTTAAACTAGCCCACACTCTCTCTCTTCTGCTCCTTAATAAAATTAATCCCCAGAAAGGGAAGCGGCGGCGGTGGTGGCAACGACGACGCTATTGTCGTACATAAAAAATATATGTATTTTTTAAAATCTAGACGGGCTTTAGGTACCTCAAACCTAAATTCTACGTCTTCCGTCCATATTGCCTCGGCCTATCTTAAGAAATCATTTCTACAAACGCGAAACCGGATCAGCACCCTGTAAAAGCTAAGCAATCATCAGAATGATTCTTATATTTCCGCGTGCGTGTATACTCCTTTTATAAGGAACCCGGGGACGTCCGATAGAATCGTGTTGTAACCGACAGGCTCAATGCCGATTGGATATTTCACAGTTCCACCCGATCTGTTTCAATAACGGGAGTGTTTCAATGAGACGTCGAGTGCCGTCTTATAGTTTCCATGGAGTCGATCGGAAATCGATACCGGCCTCTGGTCTAACCTAACAGTTTCCCCTAGAGGAAACTCACGACGGTGGTAATGGGGACAAATTTAATATAGCCGAGTAACGGTTATTATTCGATATATAATTCGAAACTGGGGAAAATGATGATGAGGTTTAAAATGCCGAAATCCTTCCAAATTCCTACGTTCCATTAAGCCTATTTTCAAACTTCTTCCTTAAAAGTACACACGTGAAATCACGAAAGAATCGACTCGAACCGGAAATCGACTCGGTTAACGAACTAATGCGATTTGCAAAGACGTGTAGAAACAGCTGGGGCATCGAACTACGCGGTTTCACCGAGATGTCCGACGTCCGGAGATTACGATCGGGATTCCTACTCACGTTTCTAATCGCATCGTTCCCCACGACCTCAACCCACCGACAGTGGACGTATTTATAGAAATCCCGGCTTACCGAAGTTCCATTTCCGTCTCACTCCTCTTTCTAATTTACTCGTGGTTAACCGCCACCGGCCGGCGAGAAGATCTCTATCCTCACTCCTTAGCCCGGACGCGCACCGTAAAGTGTGACATTGCCGGTTGGCCTCGTTATCGGGAGAAACGAGCGACATATAAGCACTCACCAATTGTACCTATAAAGGGTGATCGTGCGACGAGTAAAAATAAAAAAAAGATAAGTACGACGTAATTTTATATCTTGGGAAAATACCCCTTTTTACCAATCGCGAATACGGTCGAAAATATCTCCGTAATTTCTTTTTAAACGACGTCGAAGCGAGGCCCGAACGCCTCAAATGGGCGCGATATGTACCGAAAATGCGGAGTGAAAAGAAAGCGGTTTCTTAGGGTGGGGGCGACTCTACTGCCTCGGAATCAATCGAAAATGGCGTCCGGCCAAAACCCGGGGGCCCCCGCTTTTTTCCTCTCTCTTACCCTACTCTCGGATTTTAGCCAATATTTTAGCCCCCCCTCCCTACCATACCCACACACCATCCGTTTCTACCCAATCCTTAATTAATACTTTTTCGGACGATAATATTTAGAATGCCGATACGTCGCTCCCAACAGTCGGAATTTGTCCGTAAGATCTCTCCGTATCCACAATGTTTTTTAGCCTAAAACATTACGAGATAGGAATTAGGAATAATGGATCCTATTTGATGGACAATTTAAATTAAGTACCCTGTAAATGAAAGGACCTGAAGACTAGAGAACTTAAGTTGAGCTTAAATCCTTACGTACCTATAGACACCCAGATATATATATATATATATATATATATATATATATATATATATATATATTTATTTAAAAAAAAGTTTTCTGTTTTACACAAGTAGAGTACGGGCGCGTTCATAAACATAATTAATGTACAATCGAGCCGGGGTCACCTGTACGGGTCAAATTTATAGCGGCCGGCCGAACCGAGTCGGTTCAAAAATTGCTTATAACATAGGGTCAAAAAAAACGGGTCACGTCAAATCGCGGGCTGGGTGTTTCGTCCAATTTTAAAATTGAAAAAGGCAGGTTGGATAATTTAATAATACCGGTTATCCACTATTTATTTATTTACCTTTTTTATCGGACTAACGGTTTTAGAAAGTCGGCACTTCCCATTTACTATTTCCGGTACACAGCCAGGCGTTCTTCGGCGTTGTCACGACTTGTTTTGACGCGTCGGTTCAAATATACAGCCCAATTGATTTAATTATTGATAACCCTTCCCGAAGGCGATTACCGCCAGTTAATTACTGGGCGTTTGGGTGTGGGCTTTTTTAATGGCGCTTTCCAGTTTACGGGGCTCCAGGAATCCGGTAAGGCCTCCTGTCGGCGGCGTTTCAATTAGCCGAGGAAATTAAGCTTTTCGGCGGTTGGTAATGCCCGAGGGGCGCCGGTACTATATAGGGGCCGGTAAATACCGCCGGCCCGATATTATATATTCGGCGTTGGGCCGGAATTACTTTTATGAAATAAGATTCCGAGCTTCGTATCGAAATCGATAAGCCCCGGGAACGAAGCCCGCTCGCCGAGAAAAGTAATATTTCTGTCCTCGTCGGGCTGGATAATGGAATATTTTTGGGTGAGTGGGCCCCAGGACCATTTAATGGCTTCCTTATTGGAGGGCTAAAAGCCATTTACTGGGGGGCGGGGGAGCTTTCCAGCCCCGATTTATCGGCAGTTTATCCTCCGTACTCGGATCTCGCCTTAGCCTCGGTCTAATTAAATAATAGAAATTGTCTCGGGACGCCCTGTTGCCCAGTAAAATGCCGTCGCCGAAGACGCCAAACTTTTCCTATATAGTATATTATTATTACTAATTGAAGGGGGGGGGGACAAATTCATTCGGAAAATATAAAATTAAAAGTTCACTTTCGGTCGATTATTGGAATTTTTCTTTTTTAGCAATATCGACATGGATTATTGATGAGATAATTGTTACAGTAAATAGCGGTTGCATTAGTATTTTGCACCGATAGAATTTTGTAACCGTAAAATTTCATTTAGCTATTTCTTAATTATCGATACATGAAAGCCCACATTAGTACATGCGTTCTTCATAATTTAGATCAGCTCTGTGATATGTACTCATAATCTGGGCGATATTTGCCACAGCTTCGGCAGTATCTAAATTTAGGTTATAAGTCATATTTATGATGACCGACCCTCGTATAACCGTTATTAACCCCTTATAACCTTTATACAGGTACCGACGTCGTATCGAACCTGAAAAGAACACCTTAGTTCCGGGAAAACTGAGGAGAATAATGTGGGTACGCGTCCTCAAAAAAAAATTACGGACCGGGTTGAGAAAAGTACACGCGTGCTTCATTCCCCTTACGTTATCTTCCGTTAAGTTTTCGATATAATTACTCGAATTGCGCATTAATATTATATAAATGTAATAGTCAAAATAGAATACTCGATGAGAAAATCCGGAAAATAATGACCGATATTAAAAAAAGTACGCCGAAAATTGACCGTGCCCGCTAATTCGGGAACTTATCACGAAATTAAACGCTCGGCCGAGCACACCAGCACTCGACGCTTCCGTCGCGAATTGGAAAATAAACACTTTTATCTACGTATTGTCGGTTCGGGTTTTTTTCGTCCCTTTCATTTTCCGTTTCCATTTTTTAAGTCGCGCGGTTCCGGCCCGAAGACCGGGTTTTAAAAAACGCCCGCTCATAAACCCGCAAGCCCAGTCCCCGCCCCTGGGGGTGCCGTAATCCCCTCACACCCGCAGGCACACACACTCGCGGTATTTATTATATAGGATAAGTTATAAAAAACCGACCAGGTGTTTTCCTGACCTTAACTGATGGAAACGCGGGAGTACCGCGTATTGCGGTAGTGAGGATTAGTTTCATTTGACTAGGATCCCATAAAGAATATTTTACTATTTGAAATTCATTTTGAAGCTTCCAAATTATATTTATTTTTGTTTCTATGGTTTAAAAATACAGTTGGACCGGTGATTTGATTTCTGTGAGTTAAAAACAATTATAGGTCACAGTAAAACGGACTCTTTTCATAAATACGGATATTAATGAATATGCCTGTCGGTAATGTGCGCGGTTCTTGCTGCGTATTCTGGGGGAATAATTTACTTTCACCCAAGTGAAAAATAATATTAAAAAAATTTTTTTAAATAATTTTTTGTGTGTTGGCTGCCGATGACAGTACTGTCGTATTTGGATTACAATTCAGAATTGCAAAAGGTCACAGTAATCCCAGAGACAACAAATATGATAACGCAGTGCATTATCATAGAAGAGTATGGTCGCCGATTTACATAGAACGGGCCGCAAAGTGGCTTTTTAAAAAGAGATAATCTTTTAAGAACGAGTCCAACACGGCGGTAAGCTCCTGAACCGATGGTAGAGCGATTGGGTTTATATGAGTTTCGGGATGCGACCGGAGTCCGGATTTATGTTCGGTCTGTCCCGTTTATATTCGCGTATAAATCCCCGTATCGAAATCCTTTTGTCGTAAAACCTCCTTACAAAAGTTATTGGCGATTTCCCCGGGTTCTAATTAAACCACGCCCGATTAGCCACCACTCGGAATATTCGGTATAAATATTTAACGGTTGTAAGGAATCGAAATTAAATTAATTTGACGGGGAGCGTCATTAGCGGACCGGCCGGGGGTTATTAATACGGTAAAGGAATAAAGCGAGCTTAATTGTATAGAAAGGGGGAATTTTTCTCGGGCGGGATGCCCTCGCCCCTTCCTTAACTTAATTATCTTTTCATCGATTTTCCACAGCTTCCCCGATATCCAGTTCCTCAAATGAGTTCACCGAGAAATATAATTTTACCTGTGAAATTTAATCGCCTACCATTTATTCATCGGATAAAATTCGATTCGATCGGTTTTCGCGTTTCCTGGCGAAACTATCCCCGATATCGACTATATATATATATATATATATATATATATATATATATATATATATATATATATATATAGATAGATAGATAGATAGATAGATAGATGTGTGTGTGTGTGTGTGTGTGTGTGTGTGTGTGTGTGTGTGAACTCGATGTTTTAATTGGTTAAGCACATTATAAAATGTATAATAAAAATAGGACCCCCTTCCCTCAGGTGGTAGCCGATAGGAATTGGGGACGGGATCGATCGCGGGAGTTCGGCTAAATACTTAATGGCTGGGCTCTACCTCCCCGCTGGGGATTTTTCCGGAGTCGATTTTAAAATATGGCGTATCGCGAAATCCTGTTCTATCCCCGACCGGCGCTACAGAAACGGCTCATCGGGGCCCGCCTTAAACCCTATAATGCTATAAAATATACACTTCTCCCTTTTATTTCTATTTTTTCCTCTGATTTTTTAAAAATATATTCTTATCGCCTCATTTATATATAACGTATGACTAGAATACCTGTTTTATGGTCTGCGAGCGGATGGAATGCCGTAGATTTCGTGCGTTTCTGTCTCCTCTCGCTGATTTGGTCTGTTGCTAGACCGATTTCGGCTGCTCGCCATCTTCAGTAGCGGTGTTAGTCTCTTTGGCACTTTGGATGTTTTTGGGGCATCCTCACTGCACTGTCACTGTCACTTGTACAGTGGTGGTTGTCTGTTTGTCGTGTGTATAAGAATGTGTCCCGTTATTGTGTTTTTGGGGGATGTTGCTTGTCTTATTTGGGTTGGAAGGGACTTTGTTAATCGGCTTAGTCTTTGTAGGATTATCTGTCAAATACATTTTTGATCACACAATTGATCACAACTATTAGAAGAAGGTTTCGAAGAATAAATTAATCGCAGAACTAACCAGAGTATCGGCCAAGAGTTTTGATCCTTTATTCTGTCAATTTTGTATATGAAGTAATAGTATTTATTATAGTATTTCTTAGTAAGTCATAGTATTTATTATTATTATTTATATTTAACGATTATTAAATAATAAAAAATTCTACATGGTATACGTACGTATACCTCAGTGGGGTTATGTAAAATATCCAATCCTGCAACAACGTTATTTATCCGGCTACACGTAGAATAGATCCGATAACTGACATACTCTTTTTCGGTTTAAGTTACATTGAAAGAGTTAAATATTACCTGAACCCTTCGGTCGGAGTACGGAATATGGCGCCTATACAAACCGCGAAACGGTGGGAGGTTTCCACTCCAATTTCTCTTCGTCACCATTTAAAATATTCCGAAACGCGTCCCGGATAGAGAACCTGGCCGAGGTTAATTTTGCGTCTCCGACCAAACTGTTTTATGGGTGTTTCGGCCGTTACCGTTTGTCAGTGTTTCCAGGAGTAGCGGCTCCCGGGCCCTATTAATAATCCGCCCTCTTGAACCCAATTAATAATAACCTCCAGCCCCGCAATCACGTCCCGTCACCGTTCCTGTCGTTCCACTGTGTCCCGGATACCGATATTGGCCGGAAAAATGTATTAAATCCAGGTTCGAGGCAACACCACACCGCCCCCCACCCTCCATTGTACGTATACACTATTGTATATACGTAGTTCTGCAATTTATGCTATATTATCTGACGTATGTTAACGGCCGGAACGCGCTGGCATTTTCTTCAATCTGCCGATTACCCTTCCGCGTATTCGACTGTAGACTCCTGACGGATATATGTTTTTTGTGCCTGATGCCGATATGTGCGAGACAAATATTTTAACCGGAGGGGGTGACGGATAGAAAATTTTTCTCTTCGAAAACTCAATTAAAAAAATGTTTACTTATTAGAAGAAAACGAAACAAAATTAAGAACGCTAAAGAATTCTTTTTTTGTATCTTGAAAAAACGCGTAAGGACTCTGAATCCATTATTTTATTTAAGGTTTTTATTTTGATATTCGGTAGTAAGATCATTCTAGGGGAACGAAAAAAATCCTGCTCTCGTTTCCTAAATAATAGTCCTGTCAAATTGTATTCTGGATAGTTAAACTAAGACATTTTTTTCCTATACAGGCAGAAATACGACGGAGTATGATTAGATCGCTATTTGGAAGTCAAAAATATTAACGCCTAATTTATTTGTAGTGTTATCGGAGTGCGAAGGAAGCGGAAATCCAATCGATTCGGAGAAGATGGCGCTCTAAATATTTAAATTTTGTTTCGGGACGGTGGGTATCGACCGTCCCCCTCCACACGTCTTATATCCTGAGGGAAACTTTTTCCATCTCTACGAGATTATATTTTTTAAATAAATTGGAATTTCCGCGATCAACCTGGGTGTCACGTCGACATCACCTATAAGTGGCAGGTGGAGGAATCGTTCGCGGGGAGCAGTTCCGTCGCGGTCAGTTTGCAAAACGGGAATAGAATCCGGCTTGAGCGTAATCTCTCGTCGTAATAAAGAGTTTCCCCCCTCCACTGGACGGGGGAAATATATTTAATCCCCGCGGGCGATCCTCAAATCTTCCCCGATTCCCTTCCGGAGAAAACGCGGCGTCCAGATCTCATTCTTGCGTTCGAGGGAATTATGACCGAACGCCTCCTGTATTATGGGGAAATTCTCTTCTCGACAAAACAGTTTCAGAAAAATCCGGCCCCGAAAAGTTGAAACGTCGAAAAGGCCGGTTGTAAAATTAAAATTAAGTTGCGCGTATTATTTGAAATCTCTCTTCTTGCGAGAACTCGTCCCGAGCTTTTCGCTGGCATTACCTTAGCTTTTATTTGTTCAGGAATAAAATGTCGCAGCCGTAAAATGTTGAGCTGTAAAACCGATGTTTGTTACTTGGCGTTGTCGAGTAAATATTTTCGGACGGCCCCAAGGCCATTGTGTCGTCCGCAAACTTTTTCCAAACGGATATTCGAAACGGGAAATGTATCCGACCGAAATTTTTATTTTGACGTATCGTCCTGATCTTTAACGCGGGAATTTCGGTTTAATTTAATTAATATTTACGTTTTTACCGTCCGAGCGAGTCAATTTCTCTAAATGTTCGACAGTATCGACGCAACGGTGCCGATAGTGCCGATGCGACGCTTCATCCGACGCCTAATGTATTACTCGCAAAACGGTACTCCGAAAATGGCAAGCCGGAATCGGTCTGCTTAACACTAGGAATCGAATTAATTACCAACTAACTGGCGGTGCGATCGCATACTCCCAACCCCCGCTAGTCCGGCATTTTTCCCGCGTTTGGATAAAATGTGAGGCCCTGTATAACATAAAATTGCTATAATTTCATTCAAGTCAGTTGAGGATAATGCTAGTTCCGGTGGCGGAAAACCTTCACTGGTTAATTTAAATTGACGTCCAAGGTAGGATTGTCGAATGCGGCACGGTTTAAAAGGGTCTTTTCATCCGTCCGTTATCTAGGAGGTGCGCACGATTTCTATTTTCCGATTCTGTTGGTAATTTCGCGTCGGATCCGAAAGGGAGGTGCGTCGGGACTGTGAGAAGGGGAGCCAGGGATAAAATGTATTGGAGCGGGGGCGTGGGAAGGTGTTCCCTGGAAATCGGGCCATCTCCCGGCCGAACATCTCCTAAAGAGAAATGCATTATGGAAGAGGGCGTTGATAAATTTCATTAGGTCCGAGGGGTGGGGGCTCATACCCTATGCGCATCGATTGTCGGCGCCTCCGGGGCTCTCGCTAACAAAAATACACGGCACAAGGCTTCCTTTTAGCCCGATAATAATGCTAATCCCCTTATTGTTATTAGTCACTTTAATAATCCTATTATCGGAAAGTAACGGGCCCTTAATTACGTCTTAATTATCGTGGAAATTTTCGCCCTTATCTTCTCCTTTCCGGGGATTTTCGGAAGGAAAAATTGTCGCGACGAGTGTTGGGGGAAAGGTGGTACCGGAGAGTCGGAGTTTAATTTTGAAGAAGTATCGTTTCGCTAAATGATTATTTGGTCGATAAATCTTTATCCGACGATAATCGACACAATCGACTTCGGATGGCGGCGTCCGTTTATCGGGGTAATTTACAAGTTCGATATATTGCCGGCCCTATATATCCTATATAGGAGTAGTGCTCTTAGTGAAAATAGAGCGAGCCTAACCGAGAGTGAATAACTCGTCTCTGGACAGATTTACAGTTAGCCCGGGCTATTATCCCGAGAGCCAGAGTTTCGGAGCCATCGATCGAGCCCCGAACGTTCGGGAACCGCTGTATTTTTATTTGTCGATATATCGCTTCCTCCCGTTCGAATTCGAACACTGACGTCCGATATCGGGTCGGTTGGTTCCGGCCGGCTGTGACGCCCGAGGAGACTCCGCGGAGAGAAAAATTTGAACTCGTAACGATTCGCGAGAATGGAACCAGCTTCCATTCTTCGTTTCCGGGTCTGATTATCGATCGAATTCATATTTGTTATTATTCTCCGGACTGCCTCTTAAGTTTTCCTATTGTTCTTGACGATAAGCGCGGGAGGAATCGAAAAGAAATTTGATTCTTACTAAGACCGTTAGCGTTAAAATGCTAAAAACGCGGTCCTTTAAATTATTAATCAAATTAAACGAAATGTCAGGAATTCTGGGGCCCTTAGAAGCGCACTTTTCTATCGCCTGATGGAAAGTCGAATTTATACATCGACCGCGGATCGCGTATTGCAATTATATAAATTGTGGTTCCACCGGGAAAAAAGTTTCCCCAGCGCGACGGTTTATTCCCTCCGGGGGTTTCCCCTCGTACAAAATCAAAACCGAAGCTTCCCTTCACTCGCTGTGGGGAGGATGGAAAATTTGATGCATCGCTCGCACATATTAGATGGTACCAGAATGGAACCGGGGATACGGAGAAAAGTTATGTACGTTTCGGAAAGGGGGGGGGGATAACATTGAAGAGGGGTTCGATGAGTGAATTGGGACGAGGAGTGAAACCTTAGGAACCGGGATTTTATTAATCCATCGACTGTCGGTATGTCGGGGTCCTGGTGAATGGCGCTGTTAAAAACATACCGGAGAGCATTCAGGACTGTTCGAAGGATTTTTTATTGGAATCTCCGAATGCGAACGACGCCGGATGTCTTCGGCTTTACGTACATGTCGGTTTCAATATAGCTTCGTATATTGTGAATTTATTGCTGAGGTCAATTTTGATGTCCGTTTTAGTAATGGCCTTAATACTCCAAAATAAATACGTGGGCAAATATCCGGAGTCCGGCAAGTGGTGGGTTATCGGGAAGTATTAAGTCGTACCGGACTGGGGCGTGTTATCGGGAAGGCTTGTTTAGAGGCTTACCTAAGCCGACCTTTCCACTTGACGCCCGGTTTTGATAAATGACGACCGTAGACGATGTACGGCCGAAGCGCGTCCCGGATATATAAATATTAACGCCGCGTTATCACCACCTCCGCGGCTCATTCGTTTTCCGATCGTACAAGCTCCGGAAAATAAACAATTTGGGCTGAAATAATTTATTTTATGACCGAACGACGATAGGCCCTACACTCGAACGCCTTTCCGAAATGTGAGGCGCCGCTCAGAATGGTTTCAGGAGCGGATTAACCTCCGTAACCGCACTCAGTCTCGACCCGCCTTCTCGCGAAGAAAAGATACCTTTCTTCGCACGAACTCCGTTATTATTTTTTTCACTTTTTCATTATCACAAGTGTAAAATACAATCAGCGACATTGATGCTCTAGTAGCACTAATAACGAGTAGAGGAGCACGAATAACGGAGGAGAAACCCACTCGCTTTTCCCCTTTTTTATAGTTTTATTTATTTATTTTTCTGTGTTTCTGGCATATTTAGATTACGTGGCCACTTGCCAGTATTATTTTGAATACCCTGGTTTTCTCCAATTTCCGTTTCCTCTGTCCGATTTGGTCTTTCCCAAGACCGTTTCAGTAGCTACTTTTGCCAGTCGTACGCTTTCATGTCGTATCGGTGGTTGTTGTTGGGAACCATGGCAACTTTTTTAGTTCCGAACCGGCGAGAGGAGATGGAAAACAGATCCGGAAACTACGAAACTCCATTATTCTTACTTCGGTTTCTTGCTCTCGGTGTCCCCCTGGCTCTGCTAATTACACGGACGATATCTTCTCTAAAACGACTTTCCAACTATTTGCCACCAGAGACCTTTTCGAAGACGCTTAAAACGCCAGGAGCGTCGGAACGGTGGTGAAGACGGGCGGGAGGGGGGTGGGAGACAGACGTCTTCCGGCCGACGCTCGGGGCCGGGTAATTTCCGTATTTCGTAAACCGGTTAACCTTCATTTCCGAATTCGTTTATCGGCGGAACGGGGAGCGGAAGCCCCAGAGATGCGGGTTAGGAGGCATCCGCGCTCCTCTAAAAACGCGTCCGGATTCCCGATATTTTTAGGTAGTTTTTTAAAATATTAAATTAATCGTACGAGAGCTCCGACTTATATATCTTACACCGTACCGAATATACGGTAAGATAAGATTGGGCGAAAAGTGTAGGTATGCCGCATAAGAGTTGTCGAAAATTTTGGAGTTCCGGCGGAACGAAGACGTAATTTAGGAATGAGAATAAAGTGTAGCCGATAATTATAAAAAGTAATTATTGATTATAAAGGACGACATTCTACAGGAGGGGGAGTGGACCGGCCTACGATTTCGAAAACGCACGTACCTACTCGGAGAGCGATTAACGTGCGGAAAATATCAATTGGACAAATGCTCGTTAAATGGAAACGGGCAGAGGTGTGACCGCGATAAACCCGGACGGACAGGCGGAGGGGGGCCACATCGAAAACCTCCCTTTAACCCCAACCACCGCGTCCGTTATCTATTTACTCATTTTGCAAAACTTGAATGGCCGCATACCAGCGAAGACTGGCTCCGTCGCGATTTGCGAATCGAGAACCGTTCAATGGACGTAAAAGAAAGATTCGTTTTCTTACGAAATATAAGATGCGATCGTTTCTCGGACTTAGGTGAAATGCCGACCGCTCCACTGATAAGGACGATCGTTGTATTTCCTCTCCAAGAACAATTTAGAACTACTTGTCTTGAGACTGATCTTTAAGAGACTCCTGGTATTAAGTCCGGTCGCCTCACTCTTGCCGTCGCCCGTTACTCCCCGCGAATCTCTTCCCAGCGCGCCGATGAGATCGCTTTGTCTATCGACGGAGAGGGAGTCTTTAATCCGGAGATTGTGGATCGCGGGGGATAATAAAGGCCCTAACCGCGAATCGTCCGAGCGGCGTAAAGTGGCAGTGCTCTACCGCCGACCCGGAAGAGGACTCTGGCTGGCGCCGGAACGCTCTTCGAGCCCCGAGCGATATTACGGCAACACTTTGCAGCGCTCGGACGATTTCCGGGAAGGATTTCTTTCCCGATCTCCGGACGAGTGGATCGAGAATTTCCCCCGGCCGGGTATCCCTAACCGTCGGTAGACAAAGCGGACGCGGGTCGGGGACCGGGTCAAGATTCGCGGGCAGAAACTGACTGAAAAATTCAAATATCGAGCATTATCTTCCTACTCGATTAGGGCACTATTTGCGTGCAGTAGCTAAAATATGAAACAAACGTCCGCGAAGTAATTTCTACTAAAGATCTACCGAAAACAGCCTCAATCGCGGTACCAAATCTCTTAGTCGACAATTTTTTGTCGCTAGTTTAAGTCATAACGAGAATTTCTGTTCCGAACATGTACATGTATGCTTGCTTCGGGCATTGTTGAAAACAAAAACCTTTTACAGTCTCGTGTCACTTGCAAATTGTCGGTACCCCCACCCACAAAGGAAGCTCCACTTCAAATCTGTCCGGAGGACGTACCCGAGAACGATGTAGATCTGTGCGGCCGGCGTGGCCGTTTTAACCGTGCCCGGTAATCGGATTCGGCCGGGTTTCCGGGGGAAGAGGACCCCCCACCCTCCTTCGGCGGTGAACCTCAAACGGTGACCTTTATTCGGCCGCGGTAAAACTGGTCCACGTCAATTACACCGCATCGCGCTCCGATCGATACCAAATTGAGGGAGCGGTACGTCCCCTCTTATATATGCCGCTATAACTGATCGTTAACCCCCACCACATTATTGTTATATAAGTATAGCCGACCGGGTCTATCCTGTAGATTGTCCTATCGACATACCATTCGCGATGAGAGGTAGGCATCCGCACACGAGACCTAACGTACGGAAACGACGTTTTACAAATAACTCCTAGATGACTATTACTTACGGACGAATTAATAATTAACGACCGTATTTTGAAACCGAACCTGGGAGTAGCGGATCGACCGATACAAATAATACAATCCATCGTGAACAGATGGTTAACTCGCGATACGCTCCGACTGGTTTAGTCCCGTCCGTTCGCGGACTGGCGGCTTCCCGATATAAATCCTCCCGTTCCGAACTATCCCGTCACTGCGAAAATACAAAAAAATACGATACAAAAATACAATCATTCGTGAAGAAATGGTTAACGCGCGAACCGTTCCGATTTGGAAAGTCCAATTTATTGGTCGGCAAGTAGAGGTCAGAGAACCTGTCGCCAGAAAAAAGTCAACTTTACAAATACGATTGGGATTTTCCGTTTTTCCGGTGTCATAAAACCCTCTGTCAGGAAACTGACGACGCTCTATCGATGAGGTACATGCATAGACGTATGTATAGAAGCCGATAGGTTAAAAACGCTAATATTTGGGAGGACTAATGATTTAAGGATAAATTAGAGCGTAATGAACCGATCTATATTAGCCGATATCCTTCCTGGGGGCAGTCTGCTCGTCCATTTATTATTGAGCGCTTCCCCCGATGTCCGGATTAATATTAATGGCCGTCTGAAGCTGCCGGCCGGCCACCTTTTTCCTCTAATTCGGGACTATTAGAAAAACTAATCTACAATCTGACTGGAAAATAAACGAGGCGCGTTATTTGAGCGAGTGTCCGAAGGAATGATCGACTGTCGCCAGTTGCGTTTTTATCGCGTTTTTAGACCGCTTTCTTCCTAACGCCACCGTCAGTGCATAAATACTGCGACCCGGGGAACCGGAGTTAAGAAAAACACCGGGGTAATAGTTGAAGATTTAGTTATTAGTATTTTTGTTACGTTTATCGGTTGGTATAGTTTGGAATATGTGTTTGGTGACGGTACGGAGTTTTTTCGCCGGTAACTCGGTGAGTCACTCGGGCATATTGGTCTGTACTTCTAAAGGCCCGGTACATTCCGCCCTTTAACTCTCCATTTTCTAGTCTCTAACTTGTCTCTCTCTGAGCGATAACTCTCAAACGAGTGCTGTCGGTTTAGAACCTCCGTCCCGAGTGATCGTTTGCTTTTGTCGTTGGTTGTAAGTGCCCGCGGAATGTGTTGGACGATATCAAGCGGATTTCAGGCTGACGTCAGGGTAGCCGCAAAATATATTTCGTTCGGATACATTCGAAAAGTTTCGCAGCCGTATATCGCATTTTCCTGGACGTCTCACCGGGAAAACAAAGTTAGTGCTAAAAATCAATTGGAGCCCCCCTTCGCCGAAGTCCCCCCGACGCATCTCCTTTCCGGCACTACCCTCCGACCCGGTACTTCGCATAACTTCCGTCCTAAAATAATGGCACAAGTTAAATTGTTAAAGTAATTTGATTAACCTTAATTAATAGCAACGTGGTAGTAGAATTTTCCGCGACGGAGACCAAGTTTGTAATGGTCCAAATAAAGCTATTTTTTGTAGGCAAAAGAAAGGATAAATTAACAAATATGATTATCATAAATGAAACATTTTTGTTCAGTCTACTCAACATGCTATTAAAATATATAATTTACACACTACAATCGACGTTCGACTAATTCGACGTTTTTTAAATTGCAATCAGTAGAATGTTTTTATTTACATTACATTTTATTATTTATAGTCCTTTTGTGGCGCTATTCTATTTTAAATATATTCGTTGCGCCTGCAACGAATATATATATATATATATATATATATATATATATATATATATATATATATATATATACACACACATATACATACATACAAACAAACACACACAAAATTGTTTTTAAAGCTTTGTGAAAGTCCGCCTGTAAGAAATTCGGTAGGAAGTAGAGGAAATTAATAATGGAGGGAGTCTGACGGGCGGTATTATGTTTGGCCGTATCGCATTCTAGGTATGGTTAATGACAAGTCCGGAACGTGACGGGGGCGGCACTCCATACTGTGCCTGAGGGGCCACTCCAACCATACTCGTCTCTCCCTTCCCTCTCCTCTCCCATCATATTATTTTATACACACCATATCATAAACTCAAACGAAAAGTGTGTGTGTGTGTGTGTGTGTGTGTGTGTGTGTGTGTGTGTGTGTGTGTGTGTGTGTGTGTGTGTGTGTGTGTGTGTGTGTGTGTGTGTGTGTGTGTGTGTGTGTGTGTGTGTGTGTGTGTGTGTGTGTGTGTGTGTGTGTGTGTGTGTGTGTGTGTGTGTGTGTGCTTTGCCCGCGTCTTCGTAATTATCCACGTTTCGAGTTTGTTCGGTGATTCCGTAGACGTTTCGGAAATCGGTAGCTATTTTATTAAATTACGAGAATTACGGTTTGGTAACACCGCGAGTGTTACAATGAGCGCGTACGTACATATATATTGTCGGCGCGGGTAAGGCAGCGGTGAAATAATAAGCTGGTTGTTGTGTTTCTAGGTTGGTGCGAGTTGGCTGGTCCCCGGCTTTTGGTTGAGCCGCCTCGGGAGCTGGTGGTGTGGCACCGGTCGGGGGCTGTGGCCGACTGCGGCGGCTCAGGCTCTGTCCAGTGGGTGGCCGCAGGGGACGAGCGGCCCCTGCCTCCGAGGCCCGCCCTCCGTCGAATCCTCGACAACGGCTCCCTCTACTTCCCCCCCTTCCCCCCGGAGCGGTTCTCCCCGGACGTCCACCTGGCCACCTACAGGTGCCTCCTCTCCAACTCGGCCGGCAAGATACTTTCGCTAGACCTCGACGTCAGAGCCGGTCAGTAAGTTCACAGCCGGCCAGATTTTCTTTCGGTTCCGATTGTTTGTTCCACGAAATATCAGCTACGGCTCGGTTCCGCCGGGGGTATCACGACGATGGAACCGAGAGGTTGTTCATTCATAACCGGTACCGTTTTGTTACGATATTACCGGCGCGCATTGCCTTATAACAAATATGTCGCCTCCGCTTTGTTCTATATAATTTATACATTTACGCTTCTTTACGTTGTTAAAATTCTACGACATCCTCTCTGCGGACTGCGTGTTCGGTTTCACCGGCGAGCTCCTCCGACGAGGGTCTCCATCCGGGTCGGTACCGCGGATTCACATCCGCATAAACAATATATAGATAGTATGTCGATTCCATTTTGGTGTATAATAATTACGTTTGTTTCTGCACATTCTTAAATTCTACGAAATATGCCCCGCAGGGTTAGATTCGCCGACCTTTCTACGTTATGTACGTAGATATTAAAGATTGTAATTACGTTACTAAATCCACCCGAGAACTTAATTTCGCTCGTGGGGTTTATTTAAAAATACACAATTGCGCACAGATATATATATATATATATATATATATATATATATATATATATATATATAAGTTATTACCGAAGTTATTCCCGTAAGTCCGATTCCTACAAGTCATTACAGTTTCGCTGTTGATGTTTGTTAATAGAGTAGTTGAGTTAGGGAGGGAACAATAAAGCATTCGGCGGACTCTGATCTCTCCTAAGATTCATAACTCTTATTCAGCGTGCCCTAACTCCGCTTACATATTATATATATATATATATATATATATATATATATATATATATATATATATATACATATAAATACGATTGTACGCGATTATGTAAACTTCATATATTAATTTTCGAACGTAACGTAATTGCAATCATTAGTCGTCTAAGGCAGTGGTCACTATTACGATAATAATTCGATTGTGCTTGTGGTTTTCAAGGTGATTCGAATTTGGAAATAACGGGTATAAATAACGAGTCTTAAATACTCTCTCGCCCTCTCGCTCTCCGACTCCATGGCCAAGTGGCTCCTTTCGGGTTGGCAGATACTAATATTTTCGTTAATATAATAATTTCGTTTCGTAAGATATTTTCATCTCGCGCGATTTTCAAATTCGCGCGTCGGATATTTCAGGGCGAATATAACATTTTAAAAATGAGACGTCGGCGTAAAAAATGTAAATCGGTGACCGGGCAGTGGAAAATGAAAAGCGGCGGCGCTTAATAAAAAGAGCGGAGCCCGGAGAACAATTTTCCGGTCGTTGTTCTGCCATTATCTCGTCGTCCGCTCCTTCCGAAAAGCTACTCGAGTGTGATCCCTATAACAAGTCGGTCTATAGTCGAGCGGTCGCCTCTCCCCGGTTCACACTTGGTTCACCCGCCCTCGGTATTAGACGCTATTACGGCCACCCTTCGACTCCCTGATGAAATTCTCAGAGATCGATCGGAATATTCTCATTTTGGACCGATTGTTGTCCGGGAGTATGAGGCAAATCGAGGAACGATTTTTTAAAAAACAAAATTTTCGATTTTTCAACTTTCCTTTATAGGGCAAGTTTATTCCACCACGAATTCTAGCGGGGAGGATAAAGTCTGAATGGTTAGGTTAGGTATGCATACTGATAATGGAATTTTTAATAACATTGTTTAAAATTAGAAGGGATTTTATTCTATAATTTCTAACTTTTTTCGATCCTGGAGTTATTAATGTAATAATTTGATAAAATCACCAATACAACTTAAAAACTTCAACAGTTTCACTTCCGTTGCGTGTGGGTTAATTTGGTCATGAGCGCGGCAGGTTATTTTTTTTTAATACGGGGGAAACGTTTTAAAAGCCACGTGACTCGGTCGTGTCGGATTTTGAAATTTTAATAATTTTCGATTTTTCGACTTTCCTACACACGCCGGGATACCACCGGGTTTAAGAACGCCCGATATGAACGGGCGAAGTACCCTGGGCCGTTCCAGTAAAATGGAATTTCTCGGGAATTCCATCGAGCGACCCGCGTCGAACGTCTATAAATGCGCGCGGAACGCGGTATCGGCAAATAGTTGGGACCGGGGGGGGACTAGAGAGCCGGCTTCTAAACTATGCTCCAATTGAAATCGATATACTCTGGAACGGCCGAACCGTTATTATCGGATGGCTAATGACTAATTCTCACCGGTGTCAGTTCGCCCGCCGTTGAAATATAAACCCGAAAAGACCGGGGGGAGGGACGGCATTTTGAAGCCTCCGTATTGCGATGGCGTGGCATTATTTTTCTTCCGTACTTTTGTCTCTAATGTTTCTAGACGGGATTTTCCGACATAGTCGGGTGCAATTAGTCGAAGAAAGTATTTTGGAAAAAAGCGGTAACCTATCTGGTATTGTACGATTATCAAAAAGGTTTTTCTGTTGATCCAAAATTTATTGAAAAAAGTGTTTTCAGTAATCTAGTTGTAGTAACCGTTGGGAGCACTTGCACCAATAAACTAGCTTCCCCTGACGGTTGTGCGTACATATACTTAAATAAAGTTCGTTGGGTACACTTGCACCGATTAACTAGCGCCTCCTTGAGTTTGGTGCGGAAATGTATTTAACTAAAGTTCGTTGGGTCCCCTTCCACCGATAAACTAGCGCCCCCTGAAGGTGGTGCAGAAATGTACTTTACTAAAGTGCGGTGCACTTGTACCGATTAACTAGATTACTAAAAATAAACTTTTTTCAATAAATTCTTGATCAACAGGAAATGTTTTTATCTGAAAATTCATCCCTGAAAAGCCTTTTTTACCTCAAATTGGGACTAAAAAGTAGTTCTTACCTGCCAATCTGGCCTAAAAAGTGGTTTTCAAACGCAAATAAGGTTTTCTTGAGTAAAAAATTGTTCCCCAATTTCTCACATACTCGGTCAACAATGATCCAAAAGTGATTAATAATTTCATCAATTTTCCACGATTTATCAAATATTTGGCCAACAATCGCCCCAGTTTCAGTTACACATACCTCTTAAAGGACAGTTGAAAAACGAAAAAATTAAAAAACGTGGCTTTTCATCGCAAATCGGGTCTAAGGCCGTGTTTTTAACCCAAAATCGGGCCCATAAAGTGGTTTTTAACCGCATATCAGGGATAAAAAGCGGTTTTCAACCGAAAAATCATCCCTGAAAAGCTTCCTTGAACCGCAAATCAAAATTCATCCCAGAAATTGCTTTTCCTTGGGTGTGAAATGCGGTTGTGAACCGAAAAAACCATCCCTGAAAAGCTTTTTTTAACCTCATGTCGGGAATAAAATGCAGTTTTTGCCCGAAAATGCATCACAGAAATGCTTTTTTTAACCTCAAATCGGGCGTAAAATGCAGTTTTCAACCGAGCAAACATTCCTGAAACGCTTTTTCTAACAACAAGCCTACACCAGTGCAATTAGTCCAAGAAAGTATTTTGGAAAAAAAGCGCGCGTATATCTTCGGTATGTATTATACAGATACAGCAACCTTCTCCTCGGCCCCAATTTGGAGAGGAATGAGGAGGGGCAAAAATGGCCCCCAGCCGTTTGCAGGTTTCTAGCCGGCATTTTCCGACACAGTCGAAGAAAGTATTTCGGAAAAAAAGCTCACGAATATCTGCAATATTTACAGAGAAACAGCAACATTCTCCTGGGCCCTTATTACGTGGGGGACGTCCTTTTCCAGATTCCCTAGAACGTAACAAGTGAAGAGAATACGTCGACTGAAACGGAAAACCTACACCGATTCCGGGGGATCGGACAGAACAAATATCGCAAAACGGGGCGCTGCCGTTCCCACCAGTACCGAAACACCGCGACCGTCGCCCCTAACCCAAATCGAAAACCTAAACCGAAACCGAGACCTATCGGACTCCCCTACGGCCCGTCTCCGAGGATCCTAGTCCCCACAGTGGCGGCAGAAAGACGGAAACAAATGGCGAATCCTTCCTCTCAGCATCGAAATAGTGGAATATTAACACGAAGAATTTAACACGATTATACGGATACCGATACCCGTCACGAACGATGCCGCGGGCGGACGACGCTGACGTGTTAGCCGGAGTCTTCGACATAAATAGAGTATACGATATAGCGAACCTCCACTAACTGTCACCGAAAATAGACTGGTCTGGTAACGCGCTAAATTTTATTCAACCGTGTTAAAAATCGATAATAACACACTCGGCCTACCGAAAACAAAAGGCGGCAATACCGGACAGCGGTCTCCTTTCCTCCGCATTTTCACGATCGACACCGACTGAGCTAAATGGGGAATCGAACGGGCGCTGTTGGGACGAACGTACGTTCAGGTAATAACGCATCAATTTCCGCGTTCGAGCGCCGTCTGAACGGCGTTTCTTACTAGTCGCCCCAGTTGAATTTATTATCGCTCGTAAAATACCTTCCGATAGATTCTTAGGCGGAGGGATGTCTAAAAACAAAAACACCGAATGGAAGCGATTTGAAAATTTAATTTGGGGAAGGAACGAGCCGGGTAAGGAAGAAAAAAGATGGGTAAAGAGCGCGAAGAGAGGGATGAAAAATTCATCCCTAATAGCCGGAGCGGACCCCTCCTCCATTTCCCCCGATTAAGCTCCCTTCCACACATTATCCAGATTAGCGATGCCGGCTTACTAATCGACCCCGCTATTTTTTTCTCCCGTACACCGGCTAGCATTTCTTTAATGGACGATATTCCCCTCCTTCGTATTACATACCCTCTTCACCAGCCCGATTCCGATCGATCTCTCTGAAATTAGGGGGCTGTTAGGAAGAACCCGCGGGGGACACCGGATGTGACCGGATAGCCCTTCTAGCCCCTCCTACCATCCCCTCCCATGCGCGGGGTCCGCGCCGCTCTAAGAATAAGAGAAACAAAATGTAGGAACAAACTTTCTTTTTCTTATAATCCCTCGACTTTATGTTGATTCGCTTCTTGGAACGGAATTTCTCCCGCCCTCAATTTCAGGTCTTTCTCGGGACGTTGTCGAGAGTAGTAGGAGTGCGCTGTCGCCGTTGAAAATAAAAACAAACGATATATGTTGGGCTTTAATATATCGGTATATTTGCTTTAAACCGATAAAGCAGGGAGGCTGAGGGAATGAAACAGGATAGAAAGAGGGCAACAGTTAAAAAATGGTCGAGTAACCACGGTCTATATAATAGCGCGGTTCTAACTTACACTGGTCGCATCCGAATTACGACGCATTGTATACGACTTTCCTTTTAAATAAATTAATTTAAGTTCCTATTATTGATAACAGTTTTGCAATTTCCATTTGGTACGCAAGACATGTACCGTACGGATAGTGTTTAACGAGCCGGTTAGATGGGCTTAGGCGCAATCGGAAAAACTGTCGTTTACTGTCTAGAAGAAGAACAATCCGGACGGATTTCGATGTACGGAGAACGCAACTTTGCAGATAAAGAAAGGAAGCGATCCCCGAAGTGGAATGTACATCTACGTATTTAGACAAGTGTTTGCGTGTTATTTCAAAAGGGGGATTTTATTCCGCAATAATCATTTTTGTATACCGAATTCCAACTTTGAATTTCATATTAGAATTAAAATAAAAATATTAGAAAACAAAATATTAATACTTTTTCCAGCCGAGAAACTAACTATTTGTAATGTCTAATAGAAACAGCCGATATATGTATGTGAGAATATATTACCGTTATCGGTAATCGGAGGGTAATAATATAACGAGTCAAACTTTCTGTTTCGATCGAAACATTCACTCCTCGTTGACAGACTAGCGCGTTGGGTGCGCACGGCCGTAAAAAACGGGACGGCCGAAAGCGGCGGAAAATGAGTTTTGGAAAGAAAGTTTTATTAGGGAGACGAAGCTCCCGTATAACGAGATAAATAAGCGTTTCTAACCGAGTTAGGCCCTGGAGGAAATGAGGGAACGCGGAGAGCGGAAGCGCTATCAGAAAAATCCACTTTCTTTTACTCTCCCCCCTCTTAAATTCCGTTTTTCTGACTCGGCTCTCCTAATATTTGTAGCCGGGAGGACTGAAAAATATGGCCGCCCTGTCGCGGATTAGAAAAATGCCATTTTTTCTAAGCCGAGGAAAGGTTTAACACGACCTGTACAGTCGAAAGGCCCCAAAATATAAACTGTAAATCGAAAGGGAATATTTTACTTCGTCCGAATTACCGACATGAAATAAGAAGAGGAGGGTTCTCTTCTTTATAATACGATTCGACTGAGAATTATAACTTCTTTAATTTTACGACGGCCTAGAGAAAAAGCGGGAGCCTGTTTCGGTGCAGTTAAATTGTTGTATTTGACCTTACAATTTAGCTCCCTAGGTACTTACCACCGTGAGTCGTACTTTCGAATATATACGAAATCGGATGTATTATCTTTCTCGAGAGTTTTCGTACGCAAAACACCGGTTATAACCGGAATTCCTGTAAAGTCGTGTTTGTTTCCCCTTTGTACTGGCGCATTTTCTTCCCGGGGACCGCCTTCCTCTTTTCACCGAGTCGCTCCGTAAAGGGTAATTTCGTTATTCTAAAAACCCGGGCTACCGCCGTCTCTTCTCCGCCATTCGAGACGTCCTTATTTTTCAAGATAAATTGAAAATATATGCCCCGCGCGCATAGTTCTCCGTACGCGGAAAAGCCCGTGCCGAACCGACGGTAACAGGCCCGGGGGCTAAAATTTAAACGATACCGAGTCCCGGACGACTTCCAGTTTAGGTTTATGCCGCACGTTCCGAAGAGTGATGGGCGAAAGAGGGACGAGATAACCGATGGAATAAATACCTATCCTCTCCTTCGATGACCGGCCGATATAATATCCGAGCAATTCTATTTCTCTAGAACGGTTCGCCTCAAACTTTTCGAGAGAAGGGCAGCATTACTTATTCTGTCAACTGCAGCGGCCCGGAGCAAATTAATGTAAGTATGCTCATATATATAAGTTAGAGACTGGAGAGATTACCCCTCGCCCGCCAGTTTCATATATATGTTTACTTTTTTTAAGGAACATAAGGAAAAAGTTTATTTCGAAGTTTATTAATTATTAAATACAAAATAAATCGAATACGTATAAAATAATTAACGAAGATATATAATTAACGACCCTTTTTTAATTTGGGCTCGGTAACAGGATATTCTCGCCCTTCTTTGCTTCAATTGAAGGTCGAGTCGACTAGTATTAAATATTTCAAGGATCGATTTTTGTTTTGTTTTTTAAAGTAAGTTCGATTAATATTACCGAGTTGAGAACTGGCAATTTCGACCCGGATTTCCTTATAAATGATTATTTATTTAGCCCCGAAGCCTAATACAGACTGCGTGGAGGGGACCGCACCTCTTTCAGACCG
Organism: Lethocerus indicus; assembly: GCA_019843655.1. NCBI lineage: Eukaryota > Metazoa > Arthropoda > Insecta > Hemiptera > Belostomatidae > Lethocerus > Lethocerus indicus. The sequence goes on from JACDQD010000001.1 coordinate 36,608,523, forward strand.
AACGCGTAATATCGACCCGCGAACATCTCCGCCGCGATCTCCCTAATAATCGATAACCGTGACGTCTATAGGACGAAGTATATTCCAAACCGGAAAATCGGTATTTTCAATAACGAGGGAAAATATTATGTACGTGGCGACTACCGGAAACGGGGGGTGAAATGAAAAATCTGAAAACGAGGTTTCTATAGAGATTCTAAACGGACAGTGCCGCTCCGTCTCGGCTTCTTCCTTTCCCCGGGCCGTCATAAATCGAGAAAATGCGCCTGGGTCCGCCCTTAGCCGGCAAATATATTCCCTCTCTTATATCTAAATATTTTTACGCTGTATTATTCGGGACCGAATGAAAAGGAAACCGACGGAGACGGGTCCCGGAAACGGTTTTAACGGATCTTGCGCTCGGATTTTTTTTCTTTATAAAACAAGACAATTTTATGGGTTTTTGGCGATCGGAGCGTTGTAAACGCGAGGTGATACCCGTCCGGGGTTGTATACCGTTCCCTTTCCGGGACCATATTTTTTGCCCCCGCTTAAAATTTATGGCCGGTTTTTAGAGCCGGTTTGAAAATGTACGCGCGCGCGTTCTCATTATCTCGGTTCGACTAGTTCGCCCTACTCGGCCCCTCCTATATTTCATCCGTTACCCTAAGCCTCTTTTAAGCCCGTTTACGGTCGAATAAAATCCTAAGCCGGACTTGTTTCTGGCTACAGTTTTTCCGGACTTCAGTTTTTCGCACTCGGACAAAGGCGGAAACCATAATAGTCGCGTGTGCTGTGATCGAATAATTAAAGTTTAAATTGGGAGTATAGCGCCGAGCGTTCCCTGCACCGGTGCTACCGAGGACGGTGAGAACCCAGAAGTCCAAACTCGGTCAGAGAGGAAACGCGACGTGTCGGTTAATTATTCGTTTATTGAAAGGGGGGCTCTATTTCGTATTATCAAATTTTCGGACTTTTCCCACCAGCGGAGCGGAAGCCCTCTACGCGGAGAGCCGATCGCAATTGCCCTCGTTGCGATGAAAGTTTTGGTGCCACTCGAAATTAATTAGGAAAAAAGTGGCGCCGCCTCTCTCCTCGGCTTTGTTCCGTCTTCTCCTAGGGACTACTAAATCTAAATTGAAAAATACAGACCCCCCTTCGGCCAGATTTTTAATTTCTAAAAACGGCGGCCGCTGTTCGGCCCTGTCCTCGTATCTCTCCTGAAATCCTTTTGTTCGGTTTCGTTCGATTATGACATCGGGATCGCTCGATAAAATACGCGCGCTGATGGGTTAATTCTGTAAAGCGTGCTCCGGGACAGCTTCGAAAAATGAAATGCCGCGCTGTCGTATTTTTAATTTAAACAATACCTCGTTTGTAAATTATTTTATTTTTTTTAACTTTATTTATTGTACAATCAACTATTGTTAGTTATAGGTACAATGGCGGTTTGTTTGACTAGTTTGACTTGTTTCGCTCGATAAATACGCGATCCAGTGATGGTACTTTTGATCTGTATCCGGCCTACAGAAAGTCTCTAGGCCAGTGGCGTTTAAGCCAACGCGGGGGGATAATGGATGGGTAGAAAAGGAAAGGGACTGAACAAGTGGATTTGGATGTGGAGAGAGGCGGGAATGGAATTTAAAGAAGCGTGATTTTGCGACTTCGACGACTGTTGGTATGTTGAGATCATTATGGATTGTTCGGTTAGAAACATACCAGGGAGCATTAAGGATGGTACGAAGGACTTTAGCCTGGAATGTTTGGATGCGAGCGATGTTGGATTTCTTGGCGGAACCCCATAGTTCTATTCCGTATGTCCATGTCAGTTTTAGTAAGGCTTTATATATTGTCAGTTTGTTGACTATTGTAAGTTTTGATGTCCTTTTCAAAAGAGGTCTCAACAGGCCAAATTTGCGATTTAGATCTGTTCTTTTCAGTCGGGTGTCTTTTCAATGGGGATTCCACGTGAGTCGTGTGTCTATATAGAGCCCAAGGTAGCGAGCCTGCTGTTGGGTGGGGATAGGAGTACTGTTAAATAAAACAGGAAGGCGAGGATGTCGACGTAGTGTGAAGGTGACGTGAGCAGATTTAGAGCTATTCACTTTCACCCTCCATCGTTTGCACCAGGACTGGATGTTGGAAAGGTGCTCTTGGAGATTGATGGTTGTAGTTGAGGGATTTTGGTCGAAGGTGAGGAGGCATGTGTCATCAGCAAATGTGGCGAGGACTGTAGAAGGATATGTAGGTATATCGGAGGTATATAATGTGTATAGGAGTGGACCCAGGACACTACCTTGAGGGACAGACGCTTCGACTAAACAGTAGTCGGATACCTCTTGGCCTTCCTTAACTCTGAAGAACCTGTCCTCAAGGTAGGATTTGAGGATGAGGTAATATGTATTGGGAAGGATGCTTTTGAGCTTAAACGTAACCCGGGGTGCCAAACTCGATCAAATGCTTCTGCAACATCGAGGAAGACTCCAGTGCGGAGGAGATCTCGTCTACAACTCGGAAGCACTGCTGGATAGTAGAGTGTTGCGATCTGAAGCCAAATTGATGACTAGGAATTATGTTTGAGGAATCGATGATTGGAAGGAGTCGTTGAGGAGTCGTTTGGTGGCTTACCACAAGGAATAATCTTGGGTTGAGAGCGAGGATATATAGGAGTTGTATCTTTCGGATTTAATGGTAACAAGTTTGGAATGTAGCTGGCGGGATAACTGGTGAAATCTAAGACGATCGGAAGGTACGTCTCCAGGCAGCTCGAGCTCTCCTTTTCGCGGTTATGAGGAAGCGTATATGAAATGGGAGTTTTAAAGGAACCAAATTTGATGCAAACGAGGAAGGTTTAGGAGCTTTGGAACCTTCCCATGTGGAGTTTTGGATGATTGTGGTAAACATTTCTACGGCTGCATCGATTTCTCCAGGGGTTTTTAAGGAGATGTTAAGATTTATGCGGGAGTCTACGAGGTTTTGGAACTGGGTCCAATCAGTTAGACCTCGTGTAAGGGATGGAGGTAACTGGGATCGGATGAAGGTTGAGTAGGAGAAGTACTGGAGTATGGTCGGATGTTAGATCATCCACGACAGATATGCTGTGGATTCCCCTCACACCGAAGGTTACGAAGAAGTCAAGGAGGTCAGGAAGGCGAGAATTATCCGAGGGCCAATACGTATAGGAGGATGGAGAGATGGTGCTATAATTTTGGGATTGGAGGATAGTGGACAAAATTCGTCCTCTGGGATTCGCAACTCATACAAACTGGGGACCGAGGGATTGAAAGTGAGATAGAAGTTGGACTCGTGATAGGTTTTGATTGGGTGAAGCATAGACTGAGGATATATATAATGGAAAAGGAAAGGTTTTAACGCTGATGGACGTTGCCTGAATGGAGTCTAGGGAGACAGAGGACAGAATGTTATGATGGAGTCTTTGACGTATTCGGATGGCAGTGCCACCGTGGCCTACGTCGTCAGGGTGATCCGTTCTGTATGTAGTGTACCCGGGGATGTTGAAGTGATTCCGAGTAGTTAAGTGAGTTTCTGTCAGGAAGTTCTGTTGTTGAAAGTCTGTTCAGTTTCTTATATCAATTCGTCTGTCATGGAGAACAACTTGTAATTCATTAATTTGTTTAGTTATGCCGTTCGCATTCCAAAGAAGGATAAGGAGGGAATCACTCGTTCCATTCATTGAGAAGTCAAGGATTGGACGAGTGTGGCGAGGGTATTTATCGCATTGATTAATTGGTTGGCAATCATAGAGAATGTTTCTAAGAAACACGAGAATTGCTGACCAATGTTCTGCGTATATAGGGAAGAAAAGTCAGGGGAGGATTGATGACTGGGGGATGCGACGGCCGATGCACCGCTGGCCACCCTGGAGTATCTTTCTCGTGTGGTACTTCGTTGAGCTTGTTGCTTTGTAAATTAGTGAACAAAAATTGCACTCAAATAAGAGGAAGACTCGCGAGACGCTTACGTAATATGAGAAAATGACCATATTATTCTGAAATAAATTAATATTATTAAAGAAATAGTTCGGAAGCTAAACAGCCGCGAGTGTCGTCGGTTTTAACACCAGGTTTACGGACGTTTCTTGTGGGTCCGCGTAGAGAATTTCAAAACTACAAAACTTTTGAAAAAAACCTCGACATATATTTCCCTCGTTGAATGGATTGAAGTCGGCACGAGTGGTAAGAAAAAATGCAAACGGTTTTTCCTACTGAAATTCGAAACGCGTCATTGTGACGCGAACCTAGTATTAAAAGCCAATATTCCCGAAACTCAGGATTATACGAGAGGACAAATTTGAGCGTGCGCGCGCGCACGTGTGTGTGCGTGTGCGAGTGTGTGTGTAAATATACAAGGGCCGGAATATGTATTGGCATTATAAAACGTGTTGTATATGAAAAATAGCGATTATTAATTTTTCAGCTGTGGTGGAGGTTTACGAGGCGGTGGTTGAGGTGGGAGGCGGCCCTCTGTTCGTCGGGGACACGGCTCTGCTCAGGTGTCGCCTCCCGGACCACCTCGATCCGATAGTCACAATCACCGCTTGGCTCATCGACGACTCATACAACGTCTACCCGACCACCGACAGAGGTCTATTTACACTCTTTATTATAGACACGCCTAGAATTCCAGTGTCCGAAACAATCGATTAGAACCGAAAATTAGGACTACCGAGGACGTTACTAAAACGGACCTTTTTCTATTTCAAAATCGATAATGTTACGTGTTATATAGGTGCAATTGATTCAAGTTTTGTCTCGACACGATTGTCACGATGAAGAACTCTCCCACCTGTGACGCTTTCCCGACTTGTTATTCTAGACGACTAGGACTAGTGGAGAAGATCTGGGCCAGTGGCGTTAAAGCCACCGAGGGGGGATAATGGATAGGTAATGGTGGAAAGAGATTCGACTGGATGATTGGGACCAGCAGAAAAGGCGGGAATAAAATTTTGGAAACCGGGATTTTATGACTCGGTCGACTGTGAATCGAGGTCATGGTGAATAGGGTGACTGGAAAAATACCGGGGAGCGTTGAGCACGGTTCGAAGCACTCGAAATTGACCCTGGTTAACAAATTTGCGATTTAAAAAGCGATTATTGGAACCGACGCGGATTGCGGTGTTCCACTGAGACATCCCTCGCGTCCGGTGATTTCGATCGAAAGTCCACCAGACCGTCCTTAGCATTAGGTTTAAGGATGATTCTTGTGTCTCCATTTTATGCATACCGTAGACAGGTATACAGCGTAGAGGATTTCAAAATAACAAAACTTTTGAAAAAATGAACTGCGATATACATTTCCCTCGTTAACATTACAAATTGTAAGAAAAATGCAAACGGTTTTTGTAATTTTCTCCCGTAAACCTAGTGCCAATGCTTCCCCAGTGTGTTTCTAATTGCACCGTTCACCTGGACGTACATTATAAAATCCTGGTTTCTTTCCCGTCTCGCTCCTTGCCCCAACCCACTCGTCGAATCCCCATCCTCTGTTACCCATCTTAAATGCCACCGACGTAGAGATCTCCTTTCCGCAGCCCAGACGCGCCATCGACAAGTGCCATCGCCGGACGGTTTCGTTATCGTCGAGAGCTATTTAAACATTCCACAATCGCGAAAGTACCCATAAATAAGTCGATCGTACGATCGTACAGAAAATATAGACGCCCCCTCGGGCGTAATAAATCCGGCGTCGGTCCCATTTTAATTTATCCCGAATAACCGCCGATCCCGTATACGACCGACTGCACACTCACTGTCGAAAATTCATTAATAAATTAAATCCCTCTCCCTGGGTGCTCCGAATATGTCTGAATATTACAATTTTCGAAGAAAAAACCGAAATAATACCGCGACGACGGGAAATGATTCAACTATATTTCTTTCGACATCGCTACCGAACCGACGAACATCGCTGGAGATTTAATGGATTAAATAAAATTAAATTCGGTAAATACGTTTGCCAGACGGAGAAACATGTTTTAATTTACATTTACCAGTTGTTTGTAATTCAACTGTACAACGAATATTTCTTTTCGCGAAAGATATTTTAACCTATATCCTCGAGTTATAAGCAAATTGCATCACGCTTGAAATTCCGGCCATAAAATATCGTATAGGGCGGCCTCCGGAAATTCCTTCGTTTCTAAATAGAATCCTCGAGTTTCCGATGAAAACGCTAATATAAAGAATGGACTTTCGGATGGCTGTGTGAAAGTGGCTTTGTTATGACGATTCGCGATAATAAATCAATCAGGCTCCGGATTGCGTTTGTTAGAGGCAACGCCATCTATCGGGTTTTCCCTCAGTTACTTGATCCCTTACAGTGCCTTCATTGTTTTTTCCGTTTCTATTCGTTTCTCGTTAAATAATTAAACGAGCTGTTTGGTTAAGTTAATTAATTAACGTAATTTGTATTCGGCTTGGAGAGTTTTGTTAATTGAAATGACGAAATCGACCCCTTACAAATGTATTTCAGTTTCTTATTTTCCGTTTACTTGCGTACTCTCTAACTTGGACGAGACACTCGTATCCCAATGTCCCTATTCCAAACAGGCTCCCATTCAACCCACGGCGGATTAGGTAAGCCCGGGCCAGTATTGGTAAAATCACAGAATACGGTTTCACCTAATATTAACCCCCAACAACGTATCGATTATTCCGAATATATCGAACCCCCTTTTCGCAATCGAAACAAGATATCTAAATTAACTTCCGTTCATATGAAAAATTCAAACCCGACAAATTTCAGACAGCGGTGACAAGAAAGTATAGAGAAAATAATGAGAACAAAAAAAAGGAAACAAAAAAAAGGAAACAAAAAAAAGGAAACAAAAACCGTGTTCGATGATTTAGCCTAACTATTGAGTGAATTTCAGAGGGGAAATACGTTATGGTTTCTTGGAACGGAGACTTGCATGTGCTCAATTTGAGCCTGAGCGATTCCGAAAGACGGTACACCTGCAGAACCCTCCATCGACTTACCGGTCACTCCCAGCATAGCCACCCGGCCACCCTTCAAATATCAGGTACATACCATTTTATTATCTTATCTTATATAATATATAATCCCAGTGGCCGCCAGTCGCTAGAAATAAGGATTATAGTAAAATGAGTGGAGGTTTCCGCGATCGGAACTTGAATTGTCACTAACTGGCTTCCGGTAGGGTGGTGTAATACTGTGGGAAGAACCTCAGTTAGAAGGGGTTGATCCCCCGCTGTTCCGGCAATTTTTCAGTCTTTGGAAACCACCCGAGCTGACTCCATTGGAAGGCTTTTTGCCCTTACCTTCTGGAGCCCTCTCGGAGGGCCAACCCCTGCCATCGGAGGTTCTTCCTACAACATTACGCGATCCTACCGGAAGCTGGTTAGTGACAACGATTATGGTTGTCGAATGCGCTTCTTAGAATTTCCAGTCCTTTTTTTCAGAGAGCAAAATAAAATGTCTCCGCGTATTTTATGGTTTTTTAAAGTACGTTCCTATTTTTTCCCCGGTACGCGGCCGCGCCAGTTTCGAGTCTGGATCATTAACGATATCAATAGCGTTCGTAGTTTATAATGTGAAACTTGGCTAATTTCAGAGAATCCGAAGAGATCGGCCCCTCGGCTAGTGGTGCCCGCCGAGTACACGGTGGTAGCCCGCAGAAGCGACGGAATAATACTCCCCTGCATCGCCAACGCTTATCCCCACCCGACATACAAGTAAGTACAATTAACGTATAAAGCGTAATTAAAACCGTAACTCTAAAGCGCCGTCGTTTTTTCGGATCTCTACCGCCCGACAATTTCGATAGGGATACGGCGAAAATCACAGCGTACGGTCCCACGTAACTTTAACCCCCGCCACTATCACCGGATCGATTATTCCACGACGACGTATATCGATAGAGCGCTTCACTTTTCTCAAAGTAACTACTGGAACGTACACTCCTTTTTACATTGTGTGAAGGGACGGAATCACTCCCTACGAGGTCCTACGAACCTTATCTCTTAAGTCGTCCCGCGATCCGAGAGACGTATTTTTTCCACACGTGGGACATTTACATAAAACCGAGTCGAACCAACACCCCCGGAAACCCGATAACGCGCTCGGCACTCCCGTAACGCGATCGAAACGATAAATTAATAACTTCCGTACCGATGAAAAGGTCGAACCCGACAAAAGACGGTGGCGACAAAAGAAAAGAGCGCAAAAAATAAGGGGAATAAAAAAAGCCGCGAACAATTCGACGGCGCGAGGAAAAAATGGCGGGATTCACCGGACGCGTCAAAATGAAAATTACAAACACCTTTAGCATTTCTTTTACCACTCGCGCCGACTTTCATCCATTCGACGAGGAAAATGTATATCGAAGTTTATTTTTTCAAATGTTTCGTCCTTTTTAAATTGTATACGCGGTATAACTGCCTCTAGAATATGCGAGAAATCGACACATAAGACACGTCGGTAAACCTAGCGTTAAATAAAAATGGACAATTTTCGTCCGGGACAGGTGGTTCAGGGATAACGTGCCGGTGGAAATAACGGAGAGGCGAAGGCTGCTCGGTGGATCTCTGCTGTTGCGTTCGGTGGGAGTTGAGGACTCGGGCAGGTACCTCTGTTCGGCGAACAGCTCCACCGGGGCGGTCACCAGCCTGGCCCAACTCTCTGTTCCGGCCCCCCTCACCGTACACCTCAACCCCTCAGCGCTCAGAGTCGATTCCGGATCTTCCGCCCTCTTTCACTGCATCACCACCGCCTCTCAGGTACCCACCCCACCTCCGATACCTCAATTACGGGTACCCGATAGCGATAATAATAGACAGAGGTTCTTGTGAGCCCCGGGGTCCGGCCCTTGTCTCTCACCGGTGTCAGAGCTCGCTGGGTCGGTTTCCGAACGCGGGAGAAATCTCAACCTCACACTGTCCGCCAGGCTTCGGAAGGAATATCATATTTAGTTCTCTCCATCTTCCCTCTCCTCTCTTCACTACGGTCTTTCGCCAGATTTGTTTCGACCGCTTGTCCCTCTTCGGTAGCCGTTTCTGTCGGTAGGACGGCCAGTCCCTCCGGCCTACCGTCCGCACGGTCACTCGGTCCGTTGGCTATATATACGGGGCATTTTTATTCGGTGTTTCGGTTGTCGTCGTTCATTTTATATCGGTAGGGATTGGGTCTTTTGGAGTCTTTTTTGGATTATCGGGCGGTCGCGGATACTGAGTTTCTTTCGCCGAGCCGTATTTACGGGGCGAATACGGGAATTTATTCTCACGTCCCCTCTAATATCTCTAATATTCGGTACGAGTGATGTGATGCCCTAACGTGCCGCCCTAGGGAAAGAAACTGCTCGGTTGCGAAGATGGCGGCCGGCCGAAACCGGTCCGGCGAAAGACCGAACCGGCGAGAGGAGACACTAGGATAATATAGCGTGGAATATCTATTCGGTGTGTTGGTGATGGACCGGGCTGTTACAGATCGCCTGGTACAAGGACGGTGTGGACACCGGGGTGAGGACCGCTAAACTAGAATTGGCGAACGTTCGCAAAGAGGACCAGGGCGTCTACCAGTGTCGTGCCTCCTTGGGCAAGGAACAGGCCTACGCCGTCGCCGACCTCAGACTCGGCGGTAAGCCCATTTCCCGTTACAGATATTTTTTTTTTAACGACGCCCTCATTTTTTAGTTTTTAAAATGTCTATAAAAATAACTTTAGCGCCCTACAACGTCTGCGACCTCTCTCGGTTTTCATTCTACGTTTACGGATTTCGAAGGCCCGTCTGACCGCGCCTCGCCCTACGAAAATACGACGGATACCACTTCCGAATTACATACCATCCGACGGTCCGCACATACTAGCCACTTACTTCCGAACGTTTCATAACGAAGCCCGAACAGGAAGTGGCCGCGAGATTTTCAGGAAGCCGGTGGTGTTCTCATCCGTTACGCTTTATCTGTCGTCAGTTTCTTCAGTATTATTCGATCGCAAAAAATAGACGTTTTTGCGATTTCCCAACGCGGTTATGAAACATCCTGAAACCTGTTTGCCGATTCGTAAACCCGTACGCGATTCCCCTATTTTTCGATGTTAAGAAGTCCCGGATCTTTCTACGCGGAAAGGTGCGACGTACTCGATTTCGTCGCTGACAGGCGGACACCGCTTGGGTATTAATGTATAACAATTGAAATTGCAGCGTCCAAGCCACAGTTGGTTTACCAGTTCCTGGAGCATACTCTTCAGCCGGGTCCTGCGGTTTCGTTGAAATGTATAGCCGTGGGCAACCCGACACCCCAGATAACCTGGAGTCTTGACGGATTTCCTTTACCTCACAACGACAGGTAACCCACCGTTGTGTTCAATTAAGCAAACATCGCCATGATTATATATATGGTAAATTCCCAATGTATGGTCCCACCTAACCTTAACTCCTTAATAAAGGATCGATTGTATATCGACATACCGCCTGCATTATGTTTCATAGCGATATTATATGGCGGATAGGATATATCGATCCGAAAGCGTTCGATGGTGAAACGACGCGATATCAGTAGTGGGACCGTACATTGAGATTTACTATATATATAATATATATTTACAATATATATATAATAATTAAATAATTAAAATTATTAAGATATTACAAATATAAAGGGAATAATAATATAGCTACCTGCAGACGGAGGACCAGCAAACCTTTTGTACAATTCACAACAAAGGTCCGACGAGATCTAAAGGCTACCATAATATTCAGCTTTGCCAACCTGGCCCATTCATATCTTTTACATATATATATATATATATATATATATATATATATATATATATATATATATATATAATGATACACTACTATATGGTGAACTGCCGGAACGAATGTGGCCCAACTACCGGCAGTACATTCTGGAACACCGCCAGAAGGGAAATCTACACGATACGCTGCTTATAAATTATTGCAGTAATGCGGTAAATTTTGAGTTTAGACCGGGTATGATATTGAAGACATATGCGGTGCGTTGCGTAAAGCCTACTGCCCATTTGGCATCGCGTTGGTCCCGTCGTCGTCTGTCGGTGTATAGGCCTTTCCCGCATTGTCGGGGAATGTGAAAAGTAAAATAAGTAACGAATTTCGCAGGTTTGTCATCGGTCAATATGTCACCGTCTCCGGAGATGTGATAAGCCATGTGAACTTGAGCAAAGTGTCCGTGGAAGACGGTGGTGTATATACCTGTACTGCGTCGAACCGTGCCGGTTCCGTTTCCCACCAAGCCCCACTTAGAGTCTACGGTAAGTATGTATTTTTGCCGGAAATTTCACCTTATATAAAGTGACGACAAAAAGCAATTGCGGTACATTTCTTCAAAGAAAACTGATAAACTGATATTTTGAACGCAAAACATGGAATGTTCATTTTAGGACCTCCGGTAGTTCGTAAGATTCCTCCGATTTCAGCTGTGGCCGGGAAGCATTTAATTATAACATGTCCGGTGGGTGGATATCCAATTCACTCGATTACTTGGGAAAAAGGTAATATTATATCGTTTGCTTACTTTTATGTGTCATATATTTCTATAATTCTAAAAGGTACGTTATATTACACACGCGATGATATATAATGAATTATGTATAATTGTAGTTTATTGCAGCTTCGCTTTTGGTCGATAGTGCAATGTTCATAGTGCAATGTTCGTTCATATTTTAGATGGTAGAGTTGTCGGAGTGAGCCACAGATTACGTGTATTTAATAACGGAACTTTGATTTTAAGTAATGTTCAAAGTAAAGTCGATCATGGTACGTACACATGCACAGCGACCAATCGACAAGGTCATTCTGCAAGAGCAAGTGTGGAAGTTTCGGTGTTAGGTAAGTGTTAAATATTTGATAGTACTTACTAATATTATAGTATTACCATCAGTCGTAAAAATGATTTGCTTGAAATTAAATATATATTGTGTATGTGTGTGTGTGTGTGTGTGTGTGTGTGTGTGTGTGTGTGTGTGTGTGTGTGTGTGTGTGTGTGTGTGTGTGTGTGTGTGTGTGTGTGTGTCTGTGTTGTGTATATAGTACGTATACTAGATACACAACGTATATAGTTTCACAAAAATAAATTCTGCGATTATTTAATGAAATTCATTATTCGTTCATTGGTACAATCTCGGTACCCACCTCACTCGAAATTTCTTAATATAATATCATCTCGTAAATTTTAATGTTGTTTGTTGTCTTATATTTAGTTCTTAGACTAGTCAATTTAGCGTAACAGAGAATAATTCCGACAGAATTTAGCGCAATATTAGTTTGCGCTCGAGACAATACTCGAATAAATCGAGCTGTTTTTTTAAAAATCGTAATCGAAGGTATAGAACATTGTAGTTTTCTCGACCTTTCGTCCGTATTCGGCCGCTGGCCGTCTTCAGTAGCCGTCCGTGTCTCTCGGCAGAGCGGTGGGTCACTTCGGACGAAAGATGGAGAAAACTGTTGTCATAGGGAATACGGTATCGGGTTAATTGTTCGCCTCGAGTAAGAAGAATTCGACATTATCGCTACCTGGGGGCGGGATGGAGCAATACGGTGGCCGGACGCTGGGCCTTTTTGCCCAACCAACGGTGACGGTATTGGACGATCCGGCCGGGAGTGGGCGATGATCGGGGAGTCGGGTGCGAGTGCAGTTAGTGTCTGTTAAAGAAGGGTCGAAAAGTCGCCGGTGTGGAGGGTATAAGTGTGTTCCAGAGCCGCCGGTCCTGTCCGGACTGGGCCCGACTCAAGCCGGACTGGTCGGGGAGAGGCTCGGCTTACAGTGCCTGGTCACCCGGGGACAAGTACCGATACAACTCCAATGGCTGCATTACGATACGCCGGTGCTTAACCTAAACCTGCCTTCGCTCAGTGTCTCATCGCCGGCCGAGTACTCGAGTACTCTGCTCTTTGAGAGCCTGAGCCCCGTGCACCGCGGCAACTACACTTGCCAGGCCACTAACTCCGCCGCAACGGTCACCGCCACCGTTCAACTATACGTCAACGGTAAACCCGGTTAACTCTGCACACCGCACTCACTGCACTGCACTGCACTGCACTCACTATACCGCACTGCCCTGCACTGCACCTATCTCTTATCTTTCGTACGCGGGTAAAATCGAGGCCGCCCGATTCTCGATACGTAGACGCCGCGAGTACAATTTTCCCCGTCGGGGAATTTATTTTTGCGAGCTTTAACATTTTCGTTTCGGCCATATATGTATATAGGTATAAAATATCGGAAATGGTGAGCGCGACCGGCCCGAAGCCGTGACGGCGAGGATCGGCGACGGGCGGCACGTTGAAGGTTGTTAAAAACGTGAGGTACTTTCAGAGCCTGCCGAGATAACTGCGTTCACGCTGCCCACTCTCGAGATTGGAAGCAGGCTCCGAGCCACCTGCACAGTGCACAGAGGGGAACCACCCCTGAATATATCGTGGAGTAAAGACGGCGCGAGTCTGACCAGAGACGTCTCGATGTACAACGTTTACACGAGTATACTGAGCATAGCTCAGGTTAAAAGGGAGGACTCCGGCAACTATACTTGCGAAGCGTCTAATCTTGCTTCCACAGTACGACATACCGCTCAGCTAATTGTCACCGGTAACACGATTGCACACATCTATTCATTTTTCCGAACAATTTACCAGAAGCGAAGGCCGTTAATATCGCTGTGTTTTCTTAATTTGAAAAATAATTCCCAGGTATCGCCTATTTTCTTATCGAGATCCGAACCGTTAAAATCGTACTACGTTTATACTTTAACCCATCTAGTTCAGTGGCCGTCTTGTAATCTTGTAATAATGCGAGAGTTTACACGATTCCGCTAATATTCAAATTCCTCTAATATCACTTGTCTTATTATAAAGTATTCATCGGCGCTTATATCGAAATAAACGGTTAAATTATATTTTATTAGCGGTAAGTTTCAAGCGTTCCGGTTATTTTTAGGACCGAGCTCGTTCCGGATCCTGGGTGAATAAAATAATAATTGACGGAGGAATCGTGCTTATCGCTGTTAGACCTTTAACGGCTTTGACAGGATTGTAGGTTTCCATTCTACGGTACCTTCTCTAACGGGTCTATTTTAAATGTCTGAATGTCCGTCCCGAAGTGGAAAGAATTCAATTTAGATAACGAACCGGTGAGGCATGTCCGCTGCCGATACCAGCACTGTCTATAAGTTATAAAGGTCGGGAATTTTGTCACGGGTGTGATTTAAGACGGTCGCTATATCAAAACCGGACATACCTACCTGCTAACTATCTCACTCTAGTATTACTAATCGAAGCCTACCTAAATAATTCGGCCTACCGAATAAGAGAGTGGAGACAGAAAATCATACACGAGGTAGTCTAAAACCTCGAGCGAATAAATTTCCCTAAAGTAATTAAACACTCGGATTTTAATTAAACCGTTGGGTACGCGAGGTATGGAATTTGTGCAATGTAATACTTCGAAAACTGCATTGAAACATACGAATAATTCGATATTTATTGTCCGTCATTTGACGTATGCAGTCAATTAGTCTATTACAATTACGATACTCGATCATTACGGATTAAAGAAAACACATTAACGGCAGTTATATTTTTAATAGCGAACCCGCAATAATGGATCCAGCGATTAAAAAAGGTAAAAGCTCAGCATGATTGTTGCACTCACATTGCACTTTGTTCACAGCACTGCACTGCACTCTTTGTAAGTTGCATTGTACACTAAATATTAGATTTAAAACAAAAAAGTACAGCCCGGAAACTAATTTTCCGATGCGTGTTTTATAAGTTACAAATTGCGAACGGATGTTAGAGACCGTTTCAATAGGTATTTCCAAATCGTTTTTTGACTCTTTTTGTCCTCCAACAATATCCGCCAGTTTTACTACAAATTTGTATTAGACGAGACTCCATTGACTCGTCGGCCGACGTAGGATCTGTCCCGGGATCTCTGTCGCCTACTTGGGTCGCTATATTGTATATTCGACATTTCTATCCGCTCTATCCTTCGCGATAAAAACAAGTTGTGCCCGAGAAACAATAACCATTGTTCGCCGATCACTCGTTGGCGCCATTTGTGCGTCTCGAATGTGCTCTCTTGAAACCCTCGGTGTACTTTTCCCACCATCCGCAAAAAATGGTTTCATCGGACACCGATTGATGTTAGCGATCGGATATCGGATTGGTCTCGGTTATTCGTTTTCTTAAGCTCGGCCATATTTCGAGTAGTTTTCCCAACGGCGGTTTCTATCCTCCTCCGATTTCCTCGGCTTATATTTCCGAACGGTCCATTTAATATCTTTGCATACGTTAGTAATTATAAGTTGTACTTTACGCCGAATTATACTAACGATAACCTATAGGTTTAGAGACATCTGACATTAAGACACGTCGACTTTTTTGTTTGTAATTTCATTTTTTTTTTAATATCTGCGACAGTTCCGCCCGAATGGATAATTGAACCTAGAGATACGAGCGCTGTCGTAGGACAACCTGTAGTTCTACAATGTTCCGCTGACGGCTATCCGAAACCTACGATAACTTGGAGGAAATCTATAGGTATCTAAATTTATATTATTCGAATCAGAGGTTGATATACTTGAAGTAACTGTACGAATTTAATAACTTCGCAGTTTTGCGGAATATCTTGGCGTTCTAGATGATAAAATTACCCCCTGATATAACCTTAGAACTTCTGTAATTAAAAAAAAATTCCCGTTCGATTACGCGTCGATCGTATTTGATACGTTGATGTATTTGTTCAGGTAAAGAAGCGGGCCAATTCGGAGACAGAGAATCGGCCAGTGAAAATGGTACACTCTTCATCAAAAGTGTGACAGAAAATGACGAAGGGTATTACCTGTGTGAGGCGCATAACGGTATAGGCGCTGGTCTCAGCGCCGTGGTATTTTTACTGGTCAATGGTAATTTGCCTAAAAATGATTTCTCCGTCGATGAATTTGTAAAGAAGGAAATTTAGTAATGTTTTACATATTTAATTGGATTTTATAAATGAGATAACAGAGTAATCTTCTTCATTAGCTCTACCGAAATTTGTTTCTGGTGGGAGGAAAGTAGTAACGAGGCGAGGAACGAGCGCTACACTGAACTGTGAGGCCAGAGGCGACCTACCGCTTTTACTCAAATGGCAAAGAAACCACGCCACTATTAGTCAACAATCTGATAAGTATGTTATACTTATAAACAGTTTTAATTCGTACAAACAATAATAAACACTTAAGATCCGTTCACTTTAAACATTTTTTGTATTCTTTCATTTCTTTTTAACAGATATTTACTGAAAGAGACATTATCAGAGATTTCTAGCAGCCTCCAGTCTCAGTTAGTCATTAAAAGTACCGTACCGTCAGATTCTGGAAAATACGTTTGCATTGCTTCCAATCCGTTCGGAAGGGACGAAATGGTAGTACACCTGTCTATTCAAGGTACGCGATAATAAATTCGGTAAAATAATATTCCCAATAAACTAAAACGCATTGTTGGTATTATTGTACTGCCGAAAAACGGGCTTAACTTAAATTTTTTATTAACATTAACGATTAGAGTAAGTACATCGCCATGGAAATTACGCGGAAGTCCGAATGTTTTCAGATGCTCCCGAGGCTCCGAAGGATTTGAGGGTTATAGAAAGTGGAAGTAGAAGTTTAAAAATAACTTGGAGCCAACCGCAAGATAATAACAGCCCTATTTCCCATTATTCCGTGTCCTACACTACAAACCCAGGCGGGTAGCATTGTTTTTATATAATAAGTTTTTATAAGCGTGTATGTTTACATATGTAGTTTTTAGTTTATAAGTGTCTAAGATACGCATATATATATATATATATATATATATATATATATATATATATATATATATATATATCCTCTCTACCGATAAAATAATGGTTAAGATATTTATTATTTTTAAATTTATTTATATTATTTATGAACTACAAATATTTACTTATAGAGGAATGGCCGGAGCCGGAAGACACGAAGGCACTTTGGACATGGCACAAAATTATTGACCTCTCACCTTCGACAAAATATCTAATTAGGGTTTATGCAATTAATCACGTTGGCATATCGTCACCTAGCGCCATTGTTACAGCTACTACAGGTACCTTCGTAAATGATTCGCCCTCTTGTCAATCGCTCAGCCTTTTTCTTATTCGCGATATTACTTTAATTGATTCGTGCAAAATATATACAATCGGCGTCTAATTTTTAGGCCCGGAAATGCCCTCGGGACCGCCAACACAAATTTCTGCCACCGCTATTTCCAATTCTCAGATACTTCTTTCATGGCAACCACCACTTTTGGAACACCGAAATGCTCCAATCTTAGGATACTACATAGGCTATAAACCGGCATTGTAAGTAAAAACTCGAAGTTTATAATTGTTATAAACTCGTACAATATAAGGAAGGTTCGCGAGTTTGGAATGTCGCTAGTGAAATTTTGTGTCCTAATAAAAGTCGCCTACTGCACCTATTTCGGCTTCTTATCACCGCAAGTATAATTCAGTCTGTAATATAGCGAGGCGCTTATGTTTCTTGACGAAACGGTATTTGAATAAAAATCCGAGAACTCGAGATGAAGCAGAGAGTCGACGATATAAGCAACTTAACGGAGCAAGTAATAGTCCCTCGAAGATGCCCCGCAAGGACACATACTGCTCTGATCGCTTCATAAATCCTACTTCCTCAGAAAAAATCCTGAAAAAAAGAGTTGAAAGCGAGTTCGTATTAAAAACCATATTTTATTTCGCGTGCAAATCTCAATGCAAGCTAACCTAACCGATGGAATTCTTACAACTTTCATTTAACATACGTCAACGCAGAACCTACTTATCTAAACTAAAAAGGGGTACACATAACCTCTGTATATTTTTTTTAATTTTTTGGGCGCGTTTTCATTATTATATGTCGTATTTCGCTGTCGTGTCGGCATCAGTTTTTAATTGATTCACTTGAATGTTATAGCGCGGATGAAAGTAGGTTCAATTACACTACAATTGATATTTCACCGGATATGCCACCTGAGCCTTACACCATTTCTGAGCTGAATAGTTACACTAGATACTCGTTGACTGTACAAGCATTCAATGTCATGGGTGGTGGCCCGACCAGCCAGCCGGTATTCGCTACTACACTGGAGTCTGGTAATTAATTTAGTTATTGAAATGTGTATTTAATAAATGAGAAATCCGAATAAGGGTGTAAAAAAATGAGCCCACACGCAACCGAAGTGAAACTTCTCAAGTTTTTTATTTTATCGAATTATTAGGTTAATAACGATTAACACGAGGAATGAAAGAAAACATTGAAGGTTACCAAGGTAGCAATAAGTGAAGAAAATACCTTTGAAGTTTTTGAAAAACAATTTAAAATGATCGAATAATATAAAAATTTATTTAAACAATAATACACTAATTTTAAACAATTTTATTAAAAATTTAAATATCGGTATTACTCTATTGTTCTGCGGTAGCTAAAATATGAAACAAACGTCTGCGAAGTGGTTTTGTTGTAATGATCTACTGAAAACAGCGTCAATATTATTGAATATTATTAATCAATATTATTAAGTATCGTTAAATGTTTATTTTGCTCTCGAAAAATTTCAATATTAATAAACAGAACTATAAACTCGACGGATCTTGGTATTATATCCGCGATCCACTCAGCGAACAATAACTGAAAGCGATTTATAATGCACTTTCCAATGTCACTGGTTTCATTTTTGTGGAGTTTTGACTCTTCACCGTATTCCAATTAGGAGAATTATGTCTCACCCAATTTAGCATATTTTATGAATACGATTGTAATTTCCAAATCTTCCTAAAGTATATCCAGCCTAGTTGAAAAAGACCTTCCACTTTCTCGTATCGCTGGCAAATTTGTCGGTAACATCCCAAAATTAGTTATGCTTCAACAATTTAAATGTAAAAAATTAAACCAAACTTTTTTTTAGCACCCGGTGGAACTCCGCGTGATATAAACTGTAAAGTTATAAATTCGCAAAGTTTAGAGGTTTCATGGTCGCCTCCGTCAAAATCAAGTCACAACGGGATTATAGTTGGCTACAAAATAATATACCAAAAGATACCCCCGCCCGACGATCTGATATGTAAGATAATAATCAATTCATTTTTATTTAATACCTCTTTTTAATTCCTGCATTATTATTATGTGATATTATTTGTAATTGTAGATGAAAGTGTGGAAGAAACAAAGGAGTCTGAAGGGGAAATTCTGTTACTGACATCGCTGGAAAAGTATTCCAATTATTCGATAGAAATTGGAGCATTTACAGTGGCAGGATTAGGTCCTAAAAGTAGCCCTGTATTCTGTTCAACACCGGAAGACGGTAAGTTACATTTTTGCGATATTTACTAATTTTTTGATATTTCCTTCTTCCATTCAACTATTATCTTTCGAGCGTAAAGTATTATCAAGCCAAATTTCTTAATGAAAATTACTTTTACAGTACCTGGTAGCCCAACCTACATAAAGGTCGTGCAAAGCAACAACCGAAATGCCATTGTAAGTTGGTTGGAACCGAGTCATCCGAACGGTATTGTAACCAGGTACAATTTATACCAACGCGAACTTACGGCCGGAAATGGGGCACAAGTTCGCAGTTTCTCTCCCCAGAGCAGGCATATCACATTAAGTATAAAGCTCGGAATCACTTACGAATGGTGGATTACAGCAATTAATTCAATAGGAGAGAGTCCACCAACATCGGTGGTTTCGTTGACACCGTCCAAAACAAGTAATGTTCATTTATCGGCCATTTATTCGCGTTTAACTTTCTTTCAGAGTTGCTATTACATCTGAATAAAATTATAACATTAAGCCGCGTATATGTTTGAATATGTAAACAATTTATTTATCTATATACATAATATATTTAAATCACATACGCAGTATATAGTTCCAGCTAGAATCCAGACAATTGGAAATTACTTTAGTGTTCGCCTGGGAAGTCGAGTGGATCTAGATTGTAATAGTGTTGGCATACCTAATCCAGTACAGGTATGGAGCCACAACGGCAAAGATTTGGCATCAAACAATGGGTACCAACTTTGGTCAAACAGAACCTTAACACTTAATCATGCTTCGCACAAACATTCAGGCAACTATACATGTACTGTGCACAATATCCACAGCACTGACAGAATCACGCATTACCTTCAAGTTTTAGGTATTATTACACTTTTTTTTCTTAGACATGTCTGCACTTAATACACTCCATGTTCTTACTTATAACGCGTGTATTTCTTAATAAAGTTTTCGTGTTATACCTAAATTTAATGGCAGAGTTGATTTGACTAACTAGATACAGATATCAAATTTATAAACGTAACATAACTTCCATTGTTTATTTTTGAATTATGATTTTCTGTATGCAATACAGAATATTTTTACATTTAATGCAAATATTAAATCCCTACATAGACTAATAATTGTAATTAACAATTACAGATCTCTCTCTGTCTCTCTCTATCTCTTTATATATATATATATATATATATATATATATATATATATATATATATATAAAGTTTGATGGTAAACATGAATTTATTAATTATTAAACCCAAATTCCTGGGTTTGTAATTATTTGTGTTTCATTAATGAGCACAGAGGATGCACTTATGCAAACTGAAATGACTCAATAATTACACTAAATTCAATGTTCTCTATTCCTGTATACATAATTATTATGGAAAAAAAATCTTACCCTTCCTTCCTTCTATCTCGTGTTTTATACATGATGCTCATTTTTAAAAACACCACACAGTTTAATTCAATTTGATCACAAACTGAACACGTTTTTGCATGAATTTGCATTCTATTTAATATTATAAAATAAATCCATCATGTTACAATATTTCTAGGCCCTCCAGCGGCTCCTACCATTCAAATTATTAGTATTTCAACAAATAATATCACAGTAGGCTGGACAAGACCCAAGCATGCATTAGCATTGCTCAACTATATATTCCATTATAGGTTTGTAGATGTAAGTATTCTTTAGTATTACATCTTTTGCTTTGACATAGGTTCTTTAAATTAATTATATTTAATTCTATATAATTAAATATTATATAATATAAATTATCTTTCTACATAATTTATTATAACATCCCTGTTCATAAATATTTCCATTAAGTTAAAACTTCAATTATAATTCTGTCTAATTAACCAGGGTTTTTATTATTTAATCCTGAACTTTATCTAATTCCTTAGGGGCCAGCAGCTTGGAAAGAAGTTGTGCTAGGTAACAAAATAGAACAGTATACAATTACAAACCTTACTTGTGGGACAAAAATTCAAATAAAACTGTGCGCAGAGAATAGAGTTGGTATTGGTGCTGTTAGTTCAATCTTGGATGTTTCTACTTTGTCTCCTATTCCATCACCACCTATTCCTCAACAGGTTTTTAAACACATTGAGTAATATAATGTATGCCATATACACACAGTTATTTATATTCCATTAGAAAAGCAAGTATTATTTAAATTCAAATCAAATTTTCACTAATTTACTTTCATTAAATGTTCATAATTTGTCTTTTATTCTCTCAATAATTGTATTTAATTATTGGATTATTGAAAAAGGTACTTTTCAAAATAGACACTTTATTTATGCAGTAAGTTGTTTTCAATGAACATATGAAAATATAATGAAGATTTTTGTTATACATAATCTAACTGGTATAGTATTGTTTACAGGCTATTACTAGTTCCACCAATGCTTTAATTATACACTTAGAATTATGGAGACATTTTGACTGCCCAATTACACATTTCATCATTGAAAGAAAACTCAATCACCATCAGGAATGGACCTTTGGTAAATATCACTGATTCTATGATAAATTAGATTGCCTTATCCGATTTTATTTTAAAATAAAATATTTTAAACCAGTCAAGAAGAAACCAAAAGTAATATATACTTTATTTGTGCAGTAACTGAATGTTTAGCTGGAGCTAGTTATATTATGTCAGGTTTGCAGCCATCAACATTTTACCATATACGAGTGACATCAGAGACAACGGCTGGAAAAACTACTCATTATTTTCATGCTTCCACACTAACAACCCACGGAGGTGAGAAAATAAGTTTGATATCTCTATAAGAATATTCTGTACAAAAACCAAGCAAACATAAATGAAAGAATAGTGTAGGAATAATATTTGAACCTTTCAACTCTATTATTTCATTTACTCGAGTGTTGTTTACAGATATAAATCCCGGAGATATGGTGTGGGAACAAAAAGACAAAAGTCCATACTTCATTGATTTAAGAATAGGTTTACCTATAATAGCCTCTGTTTTTGCCTTAATATTCACACTTACTACAGTTACTCTCTGTCTCAAGCATAGTAAGTTATTTAAATTTACTTAGTCAGTTTTTTTTTTAATTATGAACACATTTAACAATATTAAATAGTGACAAAATAATTGAAAATTAAATTTTAATATAATAATTGTAGGAATATGGCATTGCACACACTTTGACAATGGTGAAGTCCCTGAATGCCCGCATGCAGAATATTATGCAGCTTTACAGAAGAAACCAGACAGATCAAACACAGAACAAAGTAAAACAATAACATAAAAATGTTTTTAAGTTGTCCTGTCTCAAATAAGTAATAATTAGTTATTAACCCCTAATGTTTTTACATATCTAATATCATGTTTGCATTTGTTATTTCTAAGAGAAATTAAATTAAGTTTATATCGATATGAATTTAAGCAAAAAACACATGGACTAGACAATGGTATTGACGTGATTTAACACAACTGTACCTGACTATATTGTCATTACTATTATCTTCTTTATAATTAAAGTGCCAGGACTCTTGTTATAATTCATTCATAAATTACTATTTTAGATTTCAACATAATCATTATGTCTGTATATGTTCTTATGTAGAAAGCATTTCCAGGTTATGAAGAAGAAATATATCCTTATGCAACATTCCAAATGCCAAAACCATGTCAAGCCCAAGTTTCTACACAAAGAGGTTTCCAAACTTTTGTTTATCAGGGATCTACTTTAATGGATGTCGATGGTTATCCAACAGATAAACAAGTATGACTCGATATATATTTTTTACATAAGCAACTTTTATTATTAAGAGTGTGGTCCCTTCCTTTATAATAAATTATGTTATATATTTCAGTGTGCAATATGATTGTTATTTTTGAATTGTTATATAAAAACAGACATTATAAAGCACCATTATGTAATTGACATTACCGTTTTGCTTAATTTCTTTTTATTTCCATAAGAACTTAGGTGAAGGAATACATTCAGATGAATATGATAGCTTGGATGATACAGATACCCAGCAGCACCTACACCATCATATCAGACACTGTAAGTTTACCTTAATTACTTAAAATGAAGTCCAGAGTAAGAGAAGAGTTCACGTGTAGATATATTTGGTTCTAATCTAATTGTAATTTGTGGACTAAATTTCAATTTTTTTTCACTCAATCCATATGCAGCAAGACTGACAAATGTAACACCAAGGACACCTCATGAGGGAACACCGACATCACATCGGCACCATACTCTAATGAAAACCAAGTAAGAATTACTAAATAATATGTTTATATTTTTGAACATGTGTGTGTAATATCCTCATATTTGGAACCAACTTGCAATGTCCATTTAAGACAAACATAATTTAACTTAATATGAGTGTTGTTGACATTATAGTATGTTTAAATGTATTCATATATATAAATAAATTCTGAATATACAAATACATTGAAATGTAAGTCTAATCTTTCATATTCATTTGACAGTACAATTACACATATTTAATAGTGCTTCTTTGTTTCTTCTAGATTAGGTTCACCAAAGAAGAAGGATATGAGAAGTTACCAGAAATCTGAGTGTGACTTGGGAGGACCTGCTGAGCATTACCACGTATAATGGATTGATTTTATGTCAACATTACATCAATATTTGATGAATCAGTTTATTATCAACTATTTAATGAATTGTAAAAGTAAACATTTTTCATGTTTTTGCACTTATGTGTCAGTCATAAGTAAATATTTTCGACTGCATCAATATCGATGGCCTAATATTAATAATAAAATTGGGAACATTATGTAAATAATGTATTCTGTAAATAAAATATTTATTGTTAACTACTGAATGAAAGCTATATTCAGAATGGATAGATGAGTTATTGGAAAATATTATTTTCCAAAAGAAAATTAGTTGTATAGAAATATATTTATTTATGAACCTCTGTTATAAAATTATACTTCTATTTATAGTAGGTGAATTAAAGGTCGATTGGTGGACAATACTGAACTATTTTCGAACTGACAACTACAACTTAAAAGAACATCTTATATTTCCTCCTAATTATTTACAGATAACACTATTTGTAAATGGTGTTATTGTTAAGTTGTACATTAATATATATTATTACACGAGTATATAATTAGAGTCTAAAGGAGATTTTCAGTACATCTTGTTTAAACATTTTTATACCTTTTAAAAAGAAAAAGGAGATTGATTAACTAATAACATGGAATGTTTACTATTTGTATTGTTAAAACTTTGGATTGTATATTTCATTCATTCTATTTCATTTTTTCTTATTTGTTCTTTTTATCATGTTAGCAATCTATATCATTTTAACAACTGCTCATATCAGATGAAAAATACAAGCACTACAAATAAACAGCAAACATTAAATAAACTCGTGTGCAGGTATATATTTGTTGGAAATTATATGTATTAAAAAACTTGTAATCTTTGTTGACTATAGGTTATAAGTAATGGAATAAATGTATAATGCAAGTTGCAATGTTGCATGTATCACTAAACAAAATCATTCATGGCATGTTCAAATTGAATTAATTTATGATATTGTTGATGTATGTGATTGTTTTAAGTGTATTATGATGTTTTAAACATTCTCTTGAATACCCTCTGTACACCCTTAAATGGAAATAAAATAATTCAGGAAAGAAAGAGGAAAGTTTTCTTTAAAAGAAAGAAACTCGCATAATTATAGATGCAGGGCTGTAAGTCTTGCAACTCAGTGTTTCAGGTGCTTGAAAGCTAATAACAGTTATGGTTATGCAACTGCATGGATACTTTTATTGGACAGGCCTAATTGGTGTGTTGATATAATTTTAAAACAAATTTTTATGGTTGCAGATAAGGCAAAGTAAATACTGCTTGAAACATAAAAGAAGGATAATTGATGTAATAAAAAATTCAAATATTGCCAAAAAAATGTATTTCTAAAAGCTTTTTGTAATAAATTCATAATGTAAATCCATGATGTATTCTTGTTTGAAGTGTGTCTTAGCACAGAATATGATTATTTTTTAAAAATTGATTAACCTAAATTCAGACACATCAGCATCATAGTTAAATATTTCTAGTTTTATTAAATTGTAACTATATGAACACATTAAATTGTAAACTTACAGTAAAGTGTAGTTTTCATTGAAGGGATTTGGGGGCACGGGACCACTTGCGATTGTGATTTGCATGATCCCATAAACCCGCCTGTTTCAGCCTAAATGAATAAGTAAATTTTAAACAATTTTCTTTCAGTTCAATTAATATTAACGTTAATATGATTAAAAATCACCAAATTGTCTACAGTGAGATGTTCTAGAATCTTAACATAATTCAGTGCTGCAGGTCATCTAATTTTTCACAGAATGTAGTCTCTGATTCATTTTAAGGGGTAGTCATTGATTAGCCAAAATACATTTAGTACATCTTTAGGTACATTTAGTTAAGCCCATTTATTAATGGACTGAGAATATTACCCATTAATATAAAGTGGTAATATTCCAATTATCTTGGGTGTATATTGACACACTTTAAGTGTCTTACCTAACAGTAATTTAGTAAAATAAAAAAATATAAAACAACTTGAGGATAATTAAGAAATAACAATAATTTTCAAAATATTTATTTAAAAATTGGTCCAACTTCTAATGTATTGCCCCTTAATAGTTTTATACACAATAAAAGACCATAATGAATTCTACACTAGGAATTACTGTCTTTTAGATGAAAAGTATTTAAAAGGAAAATGTGTTTAAAAATATAGTGAAACAATACAAAAAATGTATACTGTCTTAATTACACATATAGAACATTAAAGAAATGTCTTTAAATAATTTTTTGTTTTCTTAATTAATAATGTTACAAATAGTTATATATTAATCTGGGAACATAAATAAAATCTTAAAAATGAATTAACTCATGACTCTGTAATCTTAATAATTTAAAACTAACTACATTGAGCAACTATATAATAAAGTATTTTTATAAAATTAACTATAACAATAAAGGCAATTCTATAATACTGAAAGACGATATTTCATTAAATATTGCACAAATGTTATCCTAAAATTGCAATTGCTTGATATTTAAAAAATGTTTAATAATTATATCAAGGCAGTTGCTTTGATCTGAACAAAGTAATGTAAACATTACTCTTTTGAACACACATTAACTAACGCATAAACAGTGAGAATAAAGGCCTAAAGAAATTCAGGCCTGAATTTCATCAGCTCAGAAATTTCAATTTCAATTGAAATGAAATTTCAATTTCATCGCTGAAATTTGTTCACATATGATGAAAAATATAAAAGGTCAGTTTTAAGAAAATGTCTGAGAAAAATAAGAAATACTTTGTATGACATCAACCAGAAAACACACTGGCCTTTATTTTTTCAGATTTTTCTCCGGTACTCCGAAAAGAAAATATTATGTAGCATTGTATGTTCAAAAAAGCTTGAAATGATGTTGACATCAGTCCCCTCATCAAAATACCAAATGAATACCATTCCTGAATATAAGCAGAAAAAATTAACACATACACACATACACAAATGACTCATTAAATATTATGAGAGTTTTAAAAGAGTCTTTTATAAACATAGGATATCTACTTTATTATCCATTGTAATGCAGAATTTTAAATGATAGTACAGCATAAGGTGTCATAATATATAAAAGGCAATGATTCCAGGTGATTAGGGTCATATATAGGTACTTATATTCCCCATCTAGAAACACATTAAAATATTTTTTGTTTACTAGGACTTTACAAGTAAGGTACTTTAGCATTAAGCTCATCAAATAAATAGTTTTTTAAAATAAAACTATATCTAGCTTCTACCTACATAACAAGAAAATGAATAAACCTCTTGTTTTAGATTATGTGTATGCATGTATGTGTGTGTGTGTGTGTATGTGAAATTTTTTTCTATGAAATATTTTCTCCCCAATAACCATAAAACATATGAAACAAAAAATAAATTTAAAATGTCTATGAAATAATATTTAAAATTATTTGATAATAATAATATTAGTAAATGATACTTTAAGTAGAAGAGTTGAGAACTGTGATTTCACATAGATCAACATGAGATTGAAAAGGTGCAGAAGAATGACGCCTCTGAGAATTCGTACTGCAAGGATCGTCATGTTTACAAAACTCATTCTTAATCCTTTTATGTTTTAATGATGTAACATCGTGAGGTATTTCTGCATCAATGTGTATACTGTATGACTTAATACTCATTTTAGAATTTGTACATACTTCAATCGGATCCATTGTAATGCCATCATTTTGTTCAAACAAATGTGCTTTGTTGTCAGAATAGTTATTCAGAGAAGGATAATTACAAATGCGGTTTCCAGTTACAACACAATATGGGGTAGTTGGCACAGCACTATGAGGTCGAGCTATGTTAGGTGCTCGGCTTATAGCATGTATAAATGGGCAGGAGACTGTACGACGATTTTTCATAGTTAATTCAATATTCTGAAAATAATAGAAAATCAAATAAAAATCCCATTACATATGAAATATTCATAAATGTGTGTGTGTGTGTGTGTGTGTGTGTGTGTGTCATTGACGGTGACTAGCTGACAAATAAATATTCAGGAAAAACTTTGTTTTTGCAATTAAATAAATATTCAATATTATATCGGTCCACCCTATGCATTTTCAGAATGCAATAAAAATTACATTGCTTATTTCAGCATTTATATATAATTCTCTTACATCAATATGGCTCATCTTCCGTCTTTGAAGTTCCTTCAGGACATATGTAAATTCAGCTTTCAACATATTTAAATTGTCGCAAGAATTTTCCGAGTAATCTTTGTCACTGATGCGCAATATTTCATGTTGTATGTGGCTGAGCCTATGTGCAAGCTATAAAATAATTTAAACGGTATTTTAAAAACCAAGGGATTACTTTCACTAAGATGTTAACAACATAACATAAATGGTATTTAACTTAATCTTATGTCATCAAACTGCATAATAATTAACCTACAGAAGAAGAAAGAATGCCAAAGTAATATACCTCCTTAATTGGGGAATGTGTCACATTTCGGAATTTATAAATAGGAGTCTTCTTCTCATTCGGTACTCTTCTGTTCCTGAGTAGGTTGTCCAATATATCTATCTAAATATAAAAAAATTATTATTATGGTGGCTACTTCAAACATTTTGAACACATTAATAGTATTGTATTTATGGTCAAATAATTACTGACTTGAGATTTTAAATGGTGAAGCAACACTGAAGCTACAGTGGACAGTGATGTGTCCGAGAGAACAGTAACATATATCTTCCCTGCATATGTAATAACTGTTATAGCAAGACCTATTTCAGATTGTGGCGGTGGAAACATGGCGTACAAACTCTTCAGAGGACATCCACCAACCAATAACGATGTTTCCGGTCCAATAACAGAGGAGAACTGCAAACTGGCCTGATAAAAATCAAACATTGGTGCAATATGTAATAATTTGTATTTCTGGGAACAAAAGGTTTCTAACAACGTTCACAAAGTTCATTGCGATACTCGCAGGATACTTACTGAGGGACTAGGAAAAAGTCAACTGGAGCCAAGAACTGATGGATTCAGAAGGAGATGAAATTAAGGTATTAACATTTTTCACAATTACCTCGGGTAATTTGCACTATAACAACATTGTGAGCTTTATAAGAGACTGGGGCATGTGATAAATCAATGGAATTTGCAAAATAGCTACGGAGAGTATAATGAAAGATAATTTAACAAACAAAATGTATTAAGATAATATATTTCTGAGCCTGCAATAAAAATTAAGTATATAATGTATAAAATATTATTAAATAATATAGATATTGGCACAACAAGAGATGGTGAGTATTTTTTCTCAACGACTGCAAAATCCAGTACTTGCCTTGTGGTGTATTAATTTCCCTAAAACCGAATGAGCTCTTCTTTTTGGTACAGTGGACAATAGTGTCGACATTGTAAGAAAACCAATTAACGGCTCAGAATTTGACTTTAATCTTCGTAATATTGCTCGGGTATCCCATATTCTTGGTACTGCACCCTCAGTTCCGACAGCTAGAGGTACCACAACTGGCCACACAATTCCAAATTGTGACATCGGTATAAGAACCTGGAAACGTGCAGGAATACTAAAAATATCAAACTAAGAAATTATACATTGTACAATCAAGCGATTAGAATCAAGATCTAATTCTCAATAACCTTGACTTAATTAAATAAAATTAGTTTAATTTCAACTAATGAAAGCTTTCCAAAGCATAGTCTTATGTAAATCATTAGATAAAATCAGGATAAAGAAATGAAATATAATTAATTACTCGCATGTTGGGCGGCTGAGAGACACCACAGCTCTGGAAAAATTTACGTATTGCTCCTGCCAGAGTAGATAACATGACGCAATTAGTACTGGAACGAGTAACCTGTTTTATACGGGTGACCTACATGCAAATGACAGAATATCTTGCTTGAAAAATGATTATTCGCTTTATATGATAACAAATGTCGCCTTTGACATTTTACCAAATTATTGTGTTCAATTAAAGTGGAGAGAAAATTGTGCAAAACACATTTATGCGTCGAAATGTGAGAGAAGTAAATCTGCTCGAGATTACTCAGCATCCTTTAGTTGCTGAAAACTTATATAACAAAGTAAAGTATATCCTCCTCGAGGAAATACTTAGTTGTGCACAAATGTGTTCTAATTGACAAAAATTATAAATACAGTTAAATAATTAAATAAAATATGATAAATTAAAAAGCTTTTGCGCATTATAAATGACTTGCTAACCATTCAACAACAGATGACTGCTGTTGCATTTGTCTTCAAGAGGGTGATAATATTATTTCAACATTTGACTCCAAGATTCAACATTTGAGTTTATCCTCGTTTAATTGGCCATCGGGTAACGTGCGGGTTTACTGGAGAAAAAAATATAAAAAAGAAGGCGGATTAGGGAGTTACACTAAATTTTAATGGATGTTCAAAATAATAAAAAAGACACAAACAAATTAATAAAACAAGTCATAAGGTATAATGATGCCTTACAGTAGATAGAAGATAAAGAAATAGGGACAAAATGATCATTTCCAATACTGAGAAAATATATAGGAAAAATTGCAGAAAAAATGAAATAACAAATATACATTAAGGTAATGCACCTGAGGAAATTTATATAAACTCGAACTTCAACATTGTCTGCATGATACCCAAAGTTACCTTAGATAAAGAAATACCAGAGGACCATGTTAAATGGATACGACCAGTCCAAAGCGGTTTATTAGTCAATATATTTCTGTCCTTAGATGAAACTATTAACCAGAGAAGAATAGTTAGTGGAGCTACAATACAAGCCCGGATAAGTTCGATACAAAACTGCAATGTGTTTCTGTTTGACACCTAAAACACATAAAAACATACAAATTTGAAACTTTATCAACGATTTAAGCCTAAGAGGTGGACTGAACAATATTCCTGGTACAATACTGTCTTGTTTTTCGGCACAGTTCAGATGGTAACAGGAACCCCAGATTAAGGGTTGTGAGTTTCATCCTTACTGTTGGTAAACATTCCATTAATTGTAATTTGACATTACAAAATACTTACTTCAATATACGAAGTACCAGTATCGGCTAGTGCAGTGCACAGTAAATTGACTAAAACATGGATTTCAACTAAGTTATGATGATATCTAAATATGGCAATTGTTTCATCTACCCCTTCGAAAACTTGCAATTCCCATGGTGGTTTATCATTAGGTAATTCATCTAAGTTCCACTGAGTGTCCTGTAATAAATCAAAATGATAATTACAATAAATATTTTAATTTTTACTTTTCCCCGGATTTATTTTCTGCGCAATTGTGCCAATGCGGCAGATATGCGGGGTCCTGGTATGGAGGGAGTGCTTATTATTATGATCACCTATCCCTACTTACAAATAATTTTACGAACTAAGATACATGGTATTCATGGCGGATTTGAACCACCAACCACTGGGTCCACAGGTGCACACTCAATGCCTCAATCACACAGGTACCTATATTTTAATAGAAAAATAAATATATCTATATTATAGTCCTTTATCGACGACAGTATACAAATTCAAAAAAACAAGCATAAAACCTCAACTCAGTAATGAGGGTAATTACAGATGGTCTCAAAATTCAATTAAATAGTAAATCCAATATTACATTTTTAAAAAAGTTCGCTCAATTTAACTTTTCTTAACTAAAAAAATTATCAGCTGATAGAAATAAATTTTTAATAACAAATTCAAATAACTCTTAATTAAAATGTATTGTGATTATATGTCCTGATCGACAATAATGCCTAAGGCAACCAAACCTACTTTGAAATTAAGAAAATAATAAACGTATAAATAATACTAATTAATTATTAAAAACAAATAAAATAAAAAGTTACCTGTTTGGCACAACGGGAGACTGGAAAAACATGGTTGCTGATATTAAATTTTGAATCAGCTATCCACGAACTGGAACGATTCAACATTTTGTACGTCAGTTTTGGATAACGAGGGATGACTCGGTACAGAATTAAGTCTTGAAGAGTTTTAACCCTAAGTGTACCAGCAAATACAAAAACGGCATGAAGAACCTGGCTATTACTCCCATCAACTACGAAATAAAACATCAGTTATTAAAATAATTAAATGATAATAACTTTTAACAGATTTTAATATTACTCTCTCTTTATCAATATCAATCAATCTCTTTAAGGTAAAATAAATAATGACCAAAAATAGCATATCCATTCAGAAATAGGTTGCTCCATTATTTTATTTTATATTGTGTTACAAAGATAGTATAGTGTATTTTAGTGTCTACATTATGCAATGCATTCTTATATTCTTCTTGTTTAAGTAGTAATGAAACATTTGCATAAACAAAGTCAGAACAAATTGCTTTTGACATGATAGTGATCATACATTCCACTCTGCATACAGACTGAAATCCCACAATTATCGCACCCTACTGGCTCACCCCTGTTATTTCCTTTATATTGCGCATATTATATCATTAACTGGTAACGCTCCCTGAATAAACCCCGCCTCTTCTACTTGAATTTCAGTGATACATTCCCACTCTCCTCCAGCCCCTCCCCCCCCCCCCCCCCACCAAAACCACCAAGTCGGCTATGACATCCCCACATTAGCCTCCTGCTCGTTAAAAAAAGCATTACATATTCCAAAAAAACAACTTAAATCTTCACTTAACTATATTTAAGAGAGAAATGCTTGGCAAGGACTATTATGCCGACAGCGGAATGAAAATGTAAAATACCATTTTGCTTGCTTCCCAACGCGTCCGATAGCCACTTTACAGCCATGCATATAGGGCACAACAGGGCAATTATAATCAGTGCGGGAATCCCGGTCGCTATAGCCACAACTGACCATACGACGGAACCTAGAAATGGCCACAACGGGTTCTCGTCCAAAGGATGGTGTATTCTATGAACGCCCGAACCGCTTAACTGTTCTTCCATACTCATAAAATGAACCGAAACATTTAAAAATACGTCGACACAAAACAACAACAATCGGTTCTGATGTAATACATATTATAAGATGAAACAAGTACAAACTTCTGCAACTAGTCTCAACCTTCAGGCTGGGCAACTATGTCAACAAGCATAAAGATCGGAGCTACTACCACCGAGTACTTTACCACATCCTAATTATAACTTTGTAAAAATAAACAAACAGTATCTACCTTTGAACAAGAATATTAGACATTAAGACGTATTAATATCGTATTTGTAATTTTATCCCGAATATATATGCTGGTCGTATATATTTAGACTTATTGTGTATGAAATTATTTTTTACAAAGGAATTGGTCCAACGAATGATGTATTGATGTCCATCGCGTATATTCGTATTTCTTTGGAAATATCTGTAACGATCTTAAATATTCGACTTTGTATGTTTTCTGTGGGTACATTGAATTTTCCGAGGGCGGAGGGAGTCAAACTAGGCCCCAAAAATTCTTTCATAGGTGAGACAGGGTAAAATGAAAAACAAAAATACAAATTCCGTTTTTTGTCAATTTGAAAAATAAAGTCAAAAACAACGGCATTAAAAAGCTCGAAATTATGTTTACACCATTTTTTTATATCGGATAAATTAAAAAATTAATCTAGGAATTTACAGTGAAACAAAAATGTTTGATAAAACAAGCGAAAAATATAATTTCCAGCATCGAAAAAATTCGTTTCGTGCTTGAAGGAGTCGAAAATTTCTTCATTAATAATTTCAGTGTACGTCGGATTTTAATATCATAAATTCTGGTCTCGACAGTTTAATTTCCTTCCCCTTTACACTGGAGTGGTGTTGGCTTACGTCATCCGGCAGGCATCCTTCCAGTCTGCGACTAAAATATTTGGAAATTAAAAGTTACACAATACATATTGTTATTCGGAGATAACATTTTTATTGGGAACATACCTCATATATGCATGAGTGAGTGATTTATCTGGTACGACCGTGATGGGGTGGTTTTTTTCCAACGAGACATACTGGGATACAATGGGTTTATGTCCGGTGTACTGCGGGTAATAGCAGTAGGGTTGTCTAACTTTGTCTTTTACAACTAATTCTGAAATCATCCCACCAAAACCGGACGGAAGCATCTCATTTAAAACTTGCTCTGAAGCCGGCCTGAAGAGAGAAAAAATTAGAGTAAAACCTAATATTTTAAAACAATTTATTATTTAGTTATAGACAATGCGCATTTCAAAATCGTGAGATTAATTAATTCGACTAATGGAATCAGTGAAAATATAGATATGACTTTTTTCAATTATTTATAGTCACAACTACAATTTTTTTATTATATGACAGTGCGCTATGTGAATTCAGTCATGAAACTCTTGAAAGGAGAAGCCCGGGACGTCCGGGATTTTCAGGAAGGCGAAGCCAGGAAAGTTGTCGAATTAAGGGGTTGGAACAATGGGATAATTAGAAACACAAGGATTTATACCGGGAAGCTGCTGATTCCCGAACGAATGGGACTTTCAGGTCATTATGGATTACGCGGGTAGAGATATACAGAGGAACGTTGGTGATTTTTCGATTATGGATTGCGAGTATTGGATTCTATAAGAGTTAGACTCGGTGGTCCCCACAGTTCGATTCAGTTATATGTGCACTTAAACTTGTAATTTCTGAAGCATAGAATTTATAGAACTGACTTGTGAACGAATCCTTTCCAAAATTCCATATTTTTATGAACTTCTCCCCGTACTTGGTGTTCATCCCAAGATCTGGCCGCTTTCTTCCATCCCAAGCTGAGAGGTATATTTGGCTCAAATGATCTCGACAGCTTAAACATATATTAAATTTAATTCCAGCGTATAATTACATCGATAATAATAATTACTATTGATGACAGCAGAAAGATCACCGAAATGAATTTTAAATAACGATGGCAAGTATTACAACTGTTTGCTTAGAAGTGTCGAAACTAGTCGAATATATTTCTAATTAATTTGTAATTTTAAGATAACGTTTGATGAAAGAGTTGGGCCCTAGCTTATTTGGCTGCGTATAGTACCGACATGTTCCGGTGGGGGTCGATATAATTCTTCTATGGGTCGATGGATCCCTGCAACGTTGGTAACCGCTAGTTTACTATCTTCACCCCAGACGGTCGCGTACATTTCACAGATTATCCGCTTCGTTAGTTCCTCACGTTCCGTATCTTCTATTTGCGGTGAAAGAGGATTGAAAGTTTGTGAACCGGCCTTACGATGTCCGCCCTAAAAGGGTGAATTTTATTCTCCGAAAATACTATAAGATTTAGATCGTGATTTAAGCGAAGTTGCGGACTTTACGTTTACCACAATCTATGCGCTCGCTTATTTATGTAAGGACGTACATATTTATATCCTTTAGTAACTACGTTTTTAATGTTCACAATTGATAACAGATATACGCCGTAAAACTATAGACATTTTGTTTCCAAAAACGCTAGGAACGTTTCCGCTAAACTTGAAAAATGTTATATTAACGGCGTCATTCTTAGAATATTAGTCGGTATCCCAAATGAGCGCTGATAATTAAGGTAACTGTGTTCTTCTAGGAATACTTTTTCTAGCAATTTTAATTCTTAAATTAAATTATAGGAAGAACTAAATCAAATACGAATTTTCAACAGAATAAATTTCTAAAGAACGAATCTATTTGTGGCGATAGATACCTGAAACTTCGTTATGAAACCGGAAAGGTCTTTATATTTCCGTAAATCAAAAATAGGTTGAATTTCGTTGATTTTTTCCGGCACGTAATATTTGTTGAATCGTTTTTTGGAGACTATTGGAAGTTTTACATAACTCTCCCAATCTGTTGTGGTTTTCATCTGTTTAATCTTTTTCTCTTTTTTTGGACGTAGTACAACATTCTGAGTGTCTGCCACCGGCTCTGGCCATTTGTAGTCAACCAGGTAAGTCGTGTGCTCTTCAAATGCACTAAATCTTTGATCCTTCTTATGCATTTTTACAATTTACCAATTAACGAACTGGATAATTTTCCAGAGATTCAAACGTACGGTACCATGGTAACGGTTAAGGTATTTTCAACAGAAAGGCATTGTTTGACAGTTCTATCCGATTAAGATTACTTTATAGTAGCATAATGAAATAGAGAACACTGTTGTAAGCAATAGAAGCCCTTTCTTCTTCTTCCACTTTAAAATTGTTAATTTTAGACAAGTGTAGTGTGCGCTCTTCTTACAATGTTTACTTAGTTATGATTTTTAACTGGTTCAAAACTACAAATAAAAGCCCTTTCCGTGTTTTCTATGCGATTTCGTGTGTTCCTCGAACATACACACGCGTTCCAATGTTTTAGAGCATTTTTATTTCCTTAGGTTGGCCACTGTGCAGTAATAGCTCTGAAGATGTACAACGTTTCTCGTTGTCAGTTCTATTCGATTATTTTGTAAGGTTTGATAAACAGTCAATAATCTATCGTTATATTATCCCGAAACATTATTAGTTCAAAAATTTGTGCGATTCGACAAATGTGATCATGGATCCCTATAATCTTATTGATATAGACACCCCTCAAATATCTCCGCAACTAAAGTTTAAAGAATTTCCCGAACAGTCGACGTCGGATCCTTCCAAAATAGATATCGACTTCGCTGGATCACAAAGCTATAATGAACCGATCGTCAACGGGCCGGCGAAAAAATCACCGTGGACTTTTGAATTTTACCAGCAGTTGTTCGATATAAACACCGAGGATGTTGTTAACAGAATAAAATGGTCTATGGTTCCACGTCAAAATTACTTCCAACAGTACATTCAGTCGAAACCCGATCTTTATGGCCCATTCTGGATATCAGTTACCCTCGTATTTACAATTGCCATAAGTGGCAACATGGCAAATTACTTGCAAACTGCTGCCAGTCAAAATTATCATTGGAAATATGACTTTCATGTAGTTTCTCTAGCCGCTACCACTATTATATGTTATGCATGGGTCCTACCACTCGGCATCTGGGCTTGCTTGAAGTGGTTCGGTCCAGGACAGGTTTGTTGAAACTGGCACATTAATATCGAATTCTTGAGCTTAAATATTTCCCTCTTCAGTTTCAAGTTTTCAAGACTTATATTAACTCTAGTCTCATTATATAAAAATTAGTCCTTATTAAAGGATTGGTTGTCACGATACATTTACTTTATATAATAATAGTGATTAAAGTTAATTCAAACATAATTTTTGAATATTTCAAGGTAAAAAGACTTATTTTAAATGGTAATATTTTTTTCAGACAAGTGTGAACCTATTGGAGTTGATTTGCATCTATGGTTATTGTTTGTCAGTGTATGTACCGATCTCGGTTCTTTGGATAATCCAGATCAATTTGCTCCAGTGGCTGCTAGTCCTGCTTGGGGCCACTTTATCCGGTAGTGTCTTAATACCGTCAATCTATCCACTATTGGGTAACAAAAAAATTCCACTATCTCTTTTTATGTCTCTTCTTCATTTATTTTTAGCAGCAAGTTTCATGTTATATTTTTTTCATGCCCCCGATATTGTAGAAACTGTTAAACATGTGAATACCACTAAGCAGCATTAATATTTTTCAAATGTTAACATTTTAGAGTTAATGTGGTGTGTCTGGTATTGATGGTATAATTGAGTTATATGAATCAAAAAATAATTTTGGACCGCTCGCTGCTCACTTTATGGACTTGTATAATCTAATTTTAAATGTACGTATGTTCAATTTTTTCATGGAATGTAAGATAATTAAAAGGTATTAAATGTTAATATGTTTTTGATGCAATGTTTAGATTAAATTATTATATATACATATATTGTAAATTGAATTCGCCTAAGTTTTTTCTTTACTTATTAAATATCGGGTTATAATAATTTTAATGCATTTTACTTTAGAACCTTTTCCCTTTTAATGTGTATTAATAACATGAAATGAAAAATCATTTGAATGTAAACATTCCTTTATATGTACACAGTTAAAAATATAAGAATGCTTGAACGGATGATTTGTACCTGGTAATTTGTGATAATATTTTTATAATTAGTAATCATTTAGATTATTTATATGCAGTGAATTTCATTCAAACTTTGGGAGGTAGGCAACTAAAAACCTGTCGAGTACTTTTCAGCCACCAATATTGCTCTAGATGTTTAAATTTATATGACAAAAGATCGCATAGTTTATTCTAGATTATTGCAGTGGTAAATAAGTAAAATCGAAGATGACCATATTTGTTGAATACAAGATGATTCATTTGTTTTGGTTCACTTTTTGGAGTGAATTACAAAAAAACATTAGAATTACACAATATTTTGATCACTGACAATTTATTGTTAATTGAAGCAATAAAATAGCTAGAAAAGTTAATAGTGGTAGAAATTTCTTGGATGTGTGTGTGGTTTATATTTTTTGGGGGGAGATATTTTTTTATGTGTAATATAATTGATCGATTGATACCAGATTGGTACCGGAATCATTTAGAGTTGTAGAGTAGATTTGATTAAAAAAGAATATGGAAGTAGCCATTTGAAATTCAAATGTGCTACCTATTTGGAATGGATTTTTTATTCACTATGGTGGGGAGAATCATTGCCTACACTGCAGGAAGCTGCTTTATCTCTTTCCTTTGATAAAATACATCTAAGTGTGTTTATTTGATATACTATATTTTGATGTAGTGTGGTTTTAGGATCCAATATTTTTTAAATCTTATCCAGCATTTCATATTTCAAATGAAAACAAAAGTTAATCTAATTAATAAGACTATACTATAGTCATTTATTGTGCTTTGTAGTGAGGTAATTTCATCAGATTGATTGTCAACAATTGTTTTTAAGAGTCCAATGTACTCATTCCGGTGTAGGCATAAATGCCTGCTTGGCTGCATATCAGCCATTGTTGTTTATTTGTTGTTCTACACTAAGAAGTACTTTACACATTTTGATGGTACTTCGTACAACACAGATGCAAATATTATTTGGGAATATGTAGCAGATTTCAGTAATATGAAGGCACTCAATCCAACGATGTAAGTACTCACTTATATAGGTTGACATAATTTTAATATATTAAATATTTCAATATATATAACTTTATTTTATTCTGTTACATGTTTTGCAACATTTTTTTTGTTTTAATATAAACTGTTTGCACTTCTTATTATAATTAGTATTTTGTTTTTACGGCATTCATGAATATGTTTTAGACTGGATTTTTCTATAACTTCAGAGAGTGGAAATTATGATCATTGGGAATACACTGTTCACTACACCGAGTTTCTGTCTAACATACCATTCATACACAATAATATAAATGCACATTTTCGAGTCAAGCCCCTGTCAGAAACAGAGTTCATTATCCATTCAGTGCATAAAACATGTTTTATTGGATCAAGCTTTTGTTGTAAGTATTATTTAAGTATTCTTTGCTGTAATAATTTGTTAGAGTTCAGAGAACTCATTTTTAATACCCAAGTTTAACAACATTTTTCGTTATAAACATTAAAATATATAGTTCAACATACCTGTTTTGTGGTCTGCAAGGGGTTGGAATACCGTAGGTTTGTGGTGTTTCTGTCTCCTCTCACTGGTTTGGTCTTTTGCAGCAAGAGGAGACAGAAACACCACAAACCTACAGTATTAAAATATATTTCACTATAACATTGTTACAAAATGTGTGCACTAATGTCTTTTAATTT
The DNA here is from genome assembly GCA_019843655.1 of Lethocerus indicus. Taxonomy (NCBI): domain Eukaryota; kingdom Metazoa; phylum Arthropoda; class Insecta; order Hemiptera; family Belostomatidae; genus Lethocerus; species Lethocerus indicus. Next base: position 36,648,116 of record JACDQD010000001.1, read on the forward strand.
ATTTTAGTAAATTCATGGTCCGATTTTAAATTTCTTAAAGTGGAAGATGACACATACCTAGTTGAAGAAGTGGTGTATGAATGCCCCATCATATTTTCATACTTCTGCCACAGTGAAGTAATGTACCAGAGGTCAAAGATTTTTAATAATATTTTGGACCATTTCAAACAACCTAATCGAGCCTAATTTTACTGCAATAATTTGATTCAAAAAGTTATATTTTGTACGGTAAAGTGATTATTTCACTAAATAAGGTCATTGTACACCTACTTTTAATTTTAAATAAAGATTTTGCATGAAATTGGTATCATTTTGTTTTATGTTAATGCAGTTTGGTATATTGAATCTAAACAGACTCCATCAGGAGAGTATTTCTAAAGGGATCCAACAATGTTTAACAGTTTGTGATTGTAATGTTCATCCAATAAGCTTTGAAACTGAAGGACTATTATGTTTTTGAATGAATAAACTAAGAATCTGTTTCCTAAATCAGTTGAGGAATCCTTAATGACTATTTTAATGAGTAAGCGAAAAACTAGATCTTTGAAGGTTTAGAAATGTAATAAATAAAATATTTCCTTAATTGTTTGTTTTAAATAGTTAATTCTTAATCCAACCCCTTATTTATGAAAGCTCTACCAAGTAAATTTTCCCCACTATCCAGAAATTGTGCTGCATTTATATTTTTAATTAATTTTGCCAGAGGTGATTTAGGACTTAGGTTGATGGCATGACAATTAAGCTGAGTAGCTTATACAGCTTTATTACCTTGGATCCTAGCATTATAACATTTTTCGATTTTGTACAGATTTGATATTGGAGTTGTATTGAGCCTGAGGCTATTGTCCCTGTCTCTCTGTAATATATTTTGTTATCCCAAATTAAAAAGTAGGCTTCTAAATACTTATGATTGGGAAGGCTCCAAGTTTTGATTCTCGGAACAACGAGAGTGTCTCGAGACAGTGGCTAATTTTGTATTATTTAAAAAAATTAAGTTCCAGCTCTAATGAAGGCCGTTATTGTTGGAGAGCTCTCGGGAAGATTATCCGATTCCGATCGGTTGAACCGATGCCGGTCGACATTCCCATTAGTTCCCATCGAGTAGTCCGTCATTTGCATATTGTAACAAACCTGTCTAACACAAGACACCCGACACGTCCGATGCACGTTTCCACTTCTCACCCTCGGAGATCAATCGATTTAATTTCACATAGAACAGCGTCAGATTTCACCATCTTTATTTCGTCATAGAATAGAAGAGGTTTTTTTTAATAACAACTGCTCGAATTTTCTACGGACAATGTAAGCATGCCCCGACTCCACCCGCGATTTAATGTTAATACGAAGAAAAATGTTCTTTGAAGTTTAATTCCGGTGTTACGAAAAGGTGTTTCTGGAATGTCATTTGTTCATTTCGAGAATCGCCGCCTGCTTTTCTTCCTTTTACCGCCTATATTTCTCGGCCTCCTTTCGAAAATACATAGGATCGTTCCGCTGCCTCACGTAACGCGACGCTCGCACAAGTACTAAATACGACGGTACAAAATTATCTATTTCTGAAAACTCGCCTTAAGATTCTGTCAGTAAATTATTGAGTCAACTAGGCATATCGGTTACTGACGGAGCATTCAATTTAATTTTTAGTAATAACGCTAGCAGGATGCCTCGGACAAGCCTCAGTATTTAGGAATGTAGAACCCGAAACAGGTCTGACTTAAGATCAGATGAAAATAGCCTCGTGGAGTCAGAAAATCGTGAGATTTACGATTAAAGATATAATGAAATATATTTTCTCGAAACAATTATCCGAATTGTATACTATCTATTATTCTGGGCGATTAAATTATAAGTATGATAGCAATAATATGGGCAACAGTAGTAAGAATAAAAAGTATCCCGAGTTTTCCTATTTTCTGTCAATTCGTCGGATGGGCGCATTTTAAGGCGAGAAGTGTGCACCGAGAATGGTATCTATAAATGAGAGTCTGTCGGACGAAAGAAATCGGTTTTAGAAAAATGGGCCAGTTGCGTAAAGATTTTATCGAGCCGATATCAGGTGAGGCCGCCCAATTAATAACAACGCAATAAGGGGATGTTTATCGCAAAACAACCACTCCACTTATAAGCCAGCCCCTACCTTCATTCCATTAGTGCTCAATTTCTATACACTTCCCATCTTTTCAGTTTGCAAAGAGGAGAATCCGGGCAATGCCCCCTTGCTGTTATTTATGCCGGCTCTAGTTTGACCAGTGGCCGCTGCCTTCCTATTAACGAGGGCATACTGAAAATTATGCGGTAAAAGTATTTTTTTATATACAAAAGGAGATCGGTTGGAAGAAATACATTTTACAAAATAAAATAAATATTCCTATAAATATGGAAACGAAATAAATAAAATATAAAAGTAACCAGGCTCGTGTTCATCGGTAACAATTACTTTACTTTCGCATTATTATTTAGACGATTTAAGTAAATAATTTACCGGCACTAACTATAAAAACAGGAATTATACGTCCTAAAAACTGAAAAATTTAGACACTAACTGTAAAAGGTGTAATTATACGCGCGTATACAGTTTAAAAATATGTATTAAAAAATAAAAAATTATGTACAGAGAATGTATAAACAATCTTCTTTAAAGATCGATGATATAGAATTTTAATTATTTTCACTAAAAAGTATCATACCGTACTCTTATTATTGGCGCGTGCCATATTAAAAAATAAATCGAAGGCTATAGATAAGGAACAATGACAAAAATAACAAACGAAAATTAATTACGGTTTACTGCGACAACAAACGGGGCCCCATTTTCCTCTGCGTGAGATTTTTAAATAAAGCCTCGACAACGCGAAATAAATATTTCGAAATAAATAAAAATACCTCTAAATATAGAATCTAAATAAGAAAATGAATACCTCGGCTCGAGGTCACGACTGCTCTCTCGTCTGTCCGAGATTTAAACCTAAGTAAATATCGAGCCGTAGGTTAATTTTTGACAGTCAACGGCTTCGCGAAACTCCGTCGCACCTTCTTTATATCTTTTATTGAAAGGGGGACTACACTCGGAAAAGGAAACTCGCGCCATATCAACATACAAAACTCGAACGTACAGTTCTAAATGACGACGCAAATCGCTGCTTAGATTCCTCGACAACGGATTGTAACTACAAACGAATTAATTTATATTGGAACCGAGTCAAACCCCCCACAAAATTCAATCGTCCCAATCTGTAACACTTCGTAAAATTGTTAATCGATCTGTTCCTATTTAAAAGTCCAGTCCGTTCGAAAACCGGCGGCTTCGCCACGTATAAATCCTTCTGTGCTCAACTGTTCGATCGCTTAATTGAATACCTCACCCCGAAAATTCCGGGCGCCACCTTCCAGAAAGAGAAACGACCGCGCGGTTTCCTCACTACTCGGTAAGGCCGGCAGCCGGAGGACGGGCTGGATTCTCCGTCGAAAATATATTCGAGTTATCGACTCGCTCCGTCGCTAATTACAATGAAAAAATTGTAGTTCTCTCAGGTAGAAAAAGGCGAAAGTGCCGGGAAAAAAATTTTGGACTATGACCCCCTCCCCCCCGATGATGAATTTAGGCAGTCCTTCTTCGCCCGGCCGCCCTAAACGTGGTACCGAAAAATCGCCGGCCGAGATGAATAAAGCACTGACCATGCGCGGACGTGATCTGCCGTAGAGTGGGCGAGCCGCGAGTGGGATCGTACGTTTATTCGAGAACTCCCCGTCCGATGTACCGTTCCCGTTTTTGTTCCGTCGGCGGATAATAATGAAAATCGACCGAGGAGGCGAATCGGAGGTTTCAGGCCGGTGCGGTTAAGGCGTTGGTGGGGGGGCCTCGTCACCGTCCCCCATGGTCTCTTCACCGGGTAGGTGGAAATATCCCGGGCGAACGTCAATTAAAAAGTATCGGTAAGGAGTTAGGTAATTGAGCGCTCGGATTACCGGGTAATCGGATACGGTGGGGAGCGGAGGGTTGCGGTGGGTGGGAGGGCAACCGCAGCCGGCCGGGCTCAGTCGGCTTCGAACCGCCCCCCTTCCAGATTCGTTAACTGGCTGTCGCGACCTCAACCTGTACCGTTTATAAACTCCTCCGGTAAGGAAACGTCGTCGTCATATAGAAGAAATCGTGCTGATACGCGGACGAGATCCGCGTCCCTTTTTATTTGGTTTCGGTGACCGGTTTCGAGGCGTTTCTAAGGGGGATAAATTGAATCGCGGCGAATCGATAAGTTGTTGTTTCGACGTTGTGGCGATTGACTCGAATCGTACATGTTTTTTAAGACTCAAAAATACGAGTAGTACCGATTTGTTTCTTCGCGGTTTCCACTATCGGAGAACCGGTTTGCTGGCACCAGGGGATATCGCGGTGGCGGAGGGGACAGTGGCGGGAGACTTAAACGCGTCCTGCCCGACCCGGACATATGTCGGGGGCGGCGAACAGAATACGCGCGTAGACGAACGCAGCAAAAACTTCTTACATATTTAGCCTACTCTTATATATCCTATTATCCTCGGGCGCTTATTCCACTCCGACCATGTTCGTTCGAGTTTAACATATTTCGATCGTCGATAGCCGGCGAGAAAAAATATTCGGTACGAATTTGTTCTGTTTTCAGTGTAACTTAACCGAAATGCCCGTGGCGGCGATCGGTAATGGCGAGTTCTCCCAAATCGGCGCTCTGCAAGATCGGGCTTTGCTCGAGGCACAAACCGCTCAGGGTGATGGTCCTCGGCCAGTCGGGCGTCGGAAAGACAGGTCAGCCTTTTACCTTTCTTCGCTCTTCAAAATTTTACCCTGCGCTAAATAAATAGGAGGGAAACTAATTTCGTTAGAAGTTCGCTATTGTCGGTGTAAGATGGTAAAATATGCCGGTTTGACCGTCTACTCGAACTCTAATATGTTTTTCTCTTGTGTTTACGGCCCAAGCTCTGGTGGTGCGTTTCATAACCCGGCGCTACATCGGCGAGTACGACCCGACCCTGGAGAAAGTTTACACTTTTCATACTCTCATCGCTAACGAAATGGTCTACTTCGAAATCCTCGACACCGCCGGCCAGCCTCACGTGAGTCAGATTTTTTATTAAAAAAATAACGTTTTTTTATATTGTAATAATCGGGCGGTTACCGGAAGCTTTCCGACCGATATTCCTCTTCGATTCGTCTCCGAAGAACGTTAGCGATTTCTTTTGACTACGGTAAATCCGTTCCTAAATGCCCTTACCTGAGACACGGGTCGTTCATTTTGTTTAAGGAATCCGAATGTCTTACGCTGGAGGCCAACATAAGATGGGCGGAGGCGTTCATCCTGGTTTACTCGGTTACCGACAAATGTTCGTTCGACGAGTGCAACCGACTCAAGTTCTTAATTAACTACAACAAAAGAAGGCGGAGGCTCAACACTTCCAAGGTAATTTGTACCGAGAGTGAATCTTAATGAGTGAAATAGTCTATTCTGATAAATAAAATGCGATTAGCGCCTTTATTCTACCTTTATTCTATAAATCCTATATTGGCCGTCGAGTGGCGAAAAATAATAGGAGCGTGCTATATAGGAATTCTTTTCAAAATACTCGAGGGAATTACTGTAAAAAGTTAGTTTAATACTCGGCTAGGGAAGATTCCACAACGTTCCCTATAGATAAAGCGAGGTTATTGAACTATCGTCCATATAGGTATAGCGAATCCAGGTTTTCTAGGGATTCTTTTAGAAGATTGGTAAACCTAAACTTATTTCTATCGAAAAGTATCGGGTTGGAACTGTGTCGTTCTTCTCTTCAGTGCCGGTAGATGAAGTATTCTGTCAGAACTGAAAATACTAATAATAGTGTCCGTCCGTTTGTCGTGGATTATAATGTGTTTCTTGGCGGGTAGTTTTATTAACGTTAGTATTTTTATTAAAACCCGACCTTTTATACCCGATCCAACGAATGATATTCGGAGCTCTACAATTATGTACAGAATATGTTTTCTATATTAATAGAGAACGAGATAATTTCCTGTAATTTCTTAGATATAAATAATTCCGTACGGGTTATACGTAGTTATTACAGTGTTAAATGTCAGGAAGCGATAACGGACGTTCCGGTGGTGCTGGTGGGTAACAAGATCGATCAGTGGCCCGAGAGAATGGTCTCTCAAGAAGACGGACACAGGAGGAGTAAGGAGATCGGTTGTGTCTGTTTCCACGAGATATCGGTTAGAGAAAGCATCGATCAAGTAAGTCCCACTCAACTCTAAATCAACACATCGTTTCGCTACATAATTTCCAGGTGTCGCCTCTCTTTATAAAATCGAGTACTTCAATTAAAATCTTCGAGATTAAAAGTACTTTTAACGGTACTCGACACTTTTATGGCCGAAAGGTAAAACTGTCAAGTACCTTCGTCGTTTCGATAAGTAACTAATAATTGTTGAGTGCCGACGATTTCCGCGAAAGTCCGGGTCCTCGTTTCCGTAAAGCCCTTACTCGATTTCGGACGCAAAACGTGATCCCGTTTTGAAATTTTCTGACCCCTAGGTGTGGGCCGTTTTTAAAGACGTCTGCCTGTTCTGGAAAGTTCACAACAAATTTCCGAAACTGAAGCGACTGCCGGGGGACGTCCATTATCCGGAATCCGCCTCTCTCTCCAATTCCTTCCCGACGGGAAACGGAAAATCTGGATTGTCCCTCCTGGTAGGAGGTAAGTGCACCTTATCTTTTTTTATGCGTGAGACGCGGTTTAAATTAACGGAGATCCGGAATTCTAAGAATTACGCCCGCCTATAAGGATTACAACCGAGAGGGCCCCAGAAGGAAAGGGCAAAAACCCTTCCAATGGAACCCGCTCGGGTGGTTTCCAAACACAGGAAAAATCCCGGAACAGCAGGGAGTGAACACCTGCCAACCGAGATTCTTCCCACAACATCACGCGATCTTACCGGAAGCCAGTCGGTGACAATTCAAGGTCTGGTCGCGGAAACCTTCGCTCATCTATAATGTTGACGATGTCTGGTTTGAAGCCCGAAGGTGGACGGCGGAAGAAATGGAGGAGGGAGCAGGATACCGTGGTGAAAGCGATCGGAACGAAGAGGCGGATAAATTGCCGCCTTTCCGCGGAAGAGCCTCGACCGACGGCTACTTGGTGTCGAGATGGCGGCACTCAACACGGCAACTGCCTCTTACAGCACACACCCCGACTTATCATACGGCCGACCGCCGTATGTCCATCTCGATGAGAGGAAATAACGCCAGCTACTGAGTGTTCGGTCAGATTTAAGGAACCCGACAACGAATTATTTAAAATTTATTGATCCTTAAATATCGGTTTTGATATATAATTTTCGAGACAAAAATACTAACGCCGATTATTCTTTGTATTTACGCACTATGGGTTGGATGTTTCGCCTCGATCGAACTATTCTAGTCGTAGTATTCTACGGCGAGTGCGGTCGAATGTCTATAATATATTTTGGTGATAACGAAATATAAGGGTAGATATACAGATATTATATTTGCTGTACTTCTCCCTTCCGCTTTGCGCATAATCGACTACTATCTAAACCACCTTTTACCGATAGTAACTGATAGAAATAGAAATTTGTTTATAATAGTCTAACTTGAGCGCATCGATGAGCATATATTGTTATAAAAGTACTGGTAATCGGGAGGAACTAAGCTATACGAATAAATAAAAATAATAACGTTAAATTGCGGTTATTAAGTATCGTTAAAATTTAGTCTTAAGAGAGTACTTATTCTTAATTTGTGTATGCGAATGTATCTACATTTGTTATCATTCAGTGTACTAACTTTTTTAACAGAATTGTAGTATTGTAGCCTCAACCTAACAACACCTACTCTTGAAAGATAACTATACAGTGTACACTGGGAAAGTATATAATAGTAAATTAATGCCAATAAAAATATTGAAAAATGAATGAAACACTTCATATTTTCTAATAGCGATTATAACCATAAACACACATAAACAAAACTGTCTCTATCTATAAATAAATGTGTGTATACATATATATATATATATATATATATATATATATATATATATACATAGAGGGAGAGAGAGAATGAGAGTGAGAGGTATACAAAAAATACTTAAAGAGAAAACAAAACTCTTTCCATTCAAGATATCCAAAACAAATTTTCAATTCTTCCTCCTTCTGACATTAACTAAGCAATAAATATTGAAAATTGATAAAAGTAAAAGTATTTACTGTGAATATCCTTTTAAATGAGCCAATGAAAGATAATATGTGTCAATGATTCAAGGGTACTCTCTTGGCATGTTTGGATTTGTTTCCACAAGGTAAACAAATAAGTAGTATAAAATTAATTTTATATTAATTTTGTTGGGTGTATCTCAGGCATTCTCCTATAACCAGAAAAAAGATTTTTTTTAATAAAAGACAACATATTTATTGAACATACAAATAATTCAGTCTTTGTACATATGCAAACAAGGATGATCAAATGCTTGTTTTTAATCATTGAGGATATAACTAAATAAAAATTTATAAAAATATAAATTCTTGTACTTTACATTTTATCTCCTTATTAATACAAAACGTAGTTGCCCATTGGCATTTTAAATGCATAATTCGCAATCCATTAATTTGTAAAACCAAAATATTTTGAACAAACTTTTAGTGGTTTATTTCTATAAAGATGTAGTAGGTTACTTTCAATTACCTCTTTATACATCATACATCAAGCATATTAGAAAATGTGTTATCAAATGTATAGACATCGGACTCAAATATTAAATAACCATTGTCAATTAACTATTACATACTTAAAAATGAAATGAATCACTTTTTTCTTGCCAAATATACATACTAAAAGGGTGGACTGCAATTTAACTTAACTTAATCATTAACATAATAGATTACATGAAAATCTTTATTTCTCACTTCAAAATGAAACTTATGACTAGTTTATATCACACATAGTTTTTTCAACAATTTAATAACAGTTTTTTCATAAACAATAATCATTAATTATAAAACGATTTCCGGATTTTATCATCCAACAGATAAAATTGAACATCTTTCATACTTTATTTCTGTCCGTCTTAAAAACTTATTAATGCTTGTAAAAATAAAAAATTAATTTTCAATCAATAAGCACATAACAGGTGCATCTGTGCTACAACAACAACAAAACTGTAAACACATAAACAAGAAACAGAATACCAATACATTCAGGAACATTATTTTTATGTGGAATGTATAAAAACATTTTGACAAACTTTCATTTAAAGAACTAAACATCATATAATATGATAAAACAGTGTCACACAAATGGTATTCCACACATTCACATCAAATCTTTCATAATTATAAAAAAAGGCACATTTTTATTAACAATGAATTAACTTCTAAAATACTCTTTTCAGTCTCACTGAAGGCTAAGAATAACCTGAAACAAAGGAAACATTTTTAATTACTAACACAAGAATTTCTTAATTTTTACAAACACACTAAAAAAATGTTTTTAAATGCATGACATATACTGTATTAAATTGAACACACACTTGATTATTGCCACTCATACACGTACGCACGCACACACACACAGGAATGGCATCATTTGAATTGCAGAAAAAGTTTTTGATTTTTATTTACCCTCGGTTTCCTCATCTTAGCATCTTCTTTGATCTTCCACATCATAAGGTCCAGACATGCCTTCGCATCTTCTGAACTATCATGCCCTGACTCTGTAACAAGAAAAAATGATCTAATGAATTGTGAATCAGCCTACAGCATTATTAAAACAGGAAAAGTAAAATTTGAGAAAGACAAAATATTTTCACCTGTAGTTAAATTTGTTTTGGCATGATGTTAATAAAAAAATGTCCTATCTTTACTCAGGATAGTCACCAAATTTAAGAACTTTTCAATTAATAACTGTTAAATATTTATTCATAAATCTGTTTAATTAAGTAATATTAAATATTATTTGTATTTTACAGACAAATTAATTCAATTATAAATAAGGCCATGTAGATTTATGAAGTTCGTTATATTTACCTACAATTGTATGACCACCATGATGATGAATGTTATCCTATAAACTGTTTACATTTATAAGGCAAATTTGATCAGGGATCCGGCAAAAAATAAATTAGCTAAGTATCATTTATTAATTGTTTCATAATACGGATAACCACTGTATTTCAAATAATCACCTTTGTTCTGGATCTTAACTTTCAATATTTCTTCAGTCAGATGTCTCAAGGCCCGTTTTTTTGGAGGACCCATTTTATGAGGAAATACAACGCTTGTATCAACAACAGTATCGTGTAATATCTGTATCACAGTAAAATTATATTATTAGATTCATTTAAAACATTACTCTATATATATCATGACAAAATGGTATTAAGTAGAAAGTAACTAACAGAGAAATACATACAAAACTAAATATTTCAACATATGAAACTTACAGTTATACAAAGTGTACAACCAAATATATTAATTTTAATACAATATACCAATTAAATATTTAATAAAGAAGTTACTTCTACTTTTCAATAAGTAAAAGTAATAACTTTTAAATTTGTACATGTTACAAAAGACCTAATGAATATACCCTTAATGCTTTTAAGTCGTTCTCTAAGGAATGTCCTATTAGAATAGTTTTCTCATTTATTATTTCCAACAACTTTTTCTGGACATCCGGTAATTTGTCTGTAATACCCTTCAGACTATTTTCTGTTACCCCACTAAATCTGAAAATTATATACAATATGTTAGTATATAACAATTATTGAAATAATTACACCATGGTATCATTATAAGATACAGACATAAATTAAGAAAAAACTCGACACTTCTGTCATTTTTTAAATTCATTCGTTTTAATGAAAATGAAACATAGTATATTACTTTCAAGATCCTGTAAAAATATTAATGTTAAGTGTTTTATTTTAATGTCATTGTTTCTAATATAATTTAGTAATTTTAATTATGAAAAAATCATAAGCACCACCATTTAAAAAACCGCCATTTTTAATCCATATGTCATAAAATCCACCTTATATTAAACTTGAAATAGGGTTTTGGTTTACACACCAGTTTCTTCACAAACTTATGAAAATAATATTCCTTTAAGTTACATTAATCACTAACTGGTTAATTAACTAACTGGTATCTGCAATTGTCATCTAACATAGTAACAGGCTATAAATGGTACAAATGAATATATGGTATAAAATAATGAAAACATTTTAAAAAAAGTTAGCGTTTCTTACAGAGCACAACATTATTGTGATTGTATGTTATGCGCTTAAGGATTGGACAGATAGAAGATTGCTACTTGAGGGGGTGGCAATCTAAATCTCAGACTTAATATATAACATAACCTATTTCCCGTGGGGGAAATCCAACTTTGACCACTTAGATATCATATCGAACAATAAATAATAAGGAAAGTTGTAAATTTTAATCAATATCGGTAAGCTAAAAACAGAAATAACTGTTAAATAACAGAAGTAAGAATACTGTAGGTTCGTGATGTTTCTGTCTCCTCTCGCTGGTTAGGTCTTTGGTCTTTTGCTAGACCGGTTTCGGCTGCTCGCCATCTTCAGTAGCGGTGTTAGTCACTGTTAGCACTTTGGACGAAAAATTGAGGACAGATACAAGAAACATATAAAAGCCATAAAATACAAAACAGATTCCAATTTCACCAACCATATCATAAACACCGGGCACGAAACAATGAACATCAAAAGATCTTTAAAATTATTACACCCAGGTAAAAAAGGAAAAGAATTAGACATTATAGAAAACCTGGAGATCTTCAAACATAAGAAAAACAACATTATAAATGAGAAAATTAATTCCCAGAGTGCCTTGATATTTACACCTATAATCCTCTTAAAGGTTCACACCCACCCTACCACCACACCACCCCCTTCTGACAATCTGACTCATACCTAGAAAACGGATTACCAAAATCCGAAGACAAACATAACCCCCAATAACAATAACAATAACAGAACACATATATAAACGACTGACATACTGACAAACATTACAGTACATGTGAAAGTGACAGTGCAGTGAGGATGCCCAAAAAACATCCAAAGTGCTAACAGTGACTAACACCGCTACTGAAGATGGCGAGCAGCCGAAACCGGTCTAGCAAAAGACCTAACCAGCGAGAGGAGACAGAAACATCACGAACCTACAGTATTCCAACCCCTCGCAGACCACAAAACAGGTATATCAAATTAGAAGTAAGAATATTTTATTCTAGGGAAAAAATAAATATTAAAGTTACCTAGTACAATAATCAAGAATGGGGTAATCTGGGAGTATCATTTCGTTAAAGCAAGTTTCTCCATTTAGATCGACTAATGTGCAACGTGTTACTTCTGAACCCCTTACTGTGTAGCACATCTCACAGTCCATAGCATAAATGCCAGCATAAATATCCGATTGCTGATTGGGTGGTGTACGAACAAATCCCTCGAGGCAGTCATTATCTATCATATCGCATAAATGGTACCTCCCAGTTGTGCATGGTTCAGATCCAATTTCTTCTCCACAACAACCATATCTCGACGTCCAGCATCCTCGAACTATAAAAAAAGTCCTATTTGTATATAAAATAAACAACATGTTTACCCTCTCGATGTGTATTATTTCTTAGTATTAAAATCCAATCCATAGATCATTGCCATTCAAAAATCATCAAAACCCCATTACGAGTATATATATTTTATAAATTCATATACACACAGAAAATGTCATCATGGGAAGGTTTTAAGGTCAGGTATTCACCAGTTATCCCGGATTGGCTCCATCTACCACAGTATCTACAATGGACATTTGAATATACATGAGAATTTTAATTAATTTGTTTTCACTCTAATCAACCACTGTCACTCAATAAGTGATATGTATACAAGTTAAGACATGCAAGGAATTGCACTCACTAACTGAGATCAAAATATATAGAAATATTTCTACTGGATTTCACTCGAGTTTCTCTAAAAAAAGAAAAAACCTTGGATAGATAGGGACTGAACACGGTTCTCTCCACTGTATTAAGTGGACACATCGGAAGTTAGTGATAAATAAATTCTAATTTATTGTATCATATACAAATAAATTCTCATGTATATTTAAATCTACCTCATCGCTTAACTTAACAGGAGCACAATTAGCAAAATGTTGGAGTCAAGCCAGGAATCATGTCAGAGGAGGCTGCATAAACCAGTTACCAAATAAAGTTCAAAAAGTTCCCGGAAAATTCTCCCACAGCCATTGTTGTCTTTAATGTTCTCCTGACCCTCTCTCTCTGATAAAACAATCAATCTTTGATACAATTTTTGTAAACCTTTTCGATGATGCATTCTCAACAAGTTTACAACCGTGTTGATTAATTATATTGATATGGCATTCTGTTTCACTTTACATGTACTTTTAGAATACCACATGTAAATTATATATTCATAAACAATATAAATAAATTTTTAAACAAACCTTTTGACTTGAATGTTTTGGCCCAGTGATAGAAGCAATCATTTTCGGTAGTAGGTATACCATTGTCATCAACAATGTACCATCTATTGCAGTTGATACAAATCCGATTATTTGAATCTGTCGGTTGTTTAATCTTGGACCACCTAGCCGCTTTATCAATATAAGCACAACCTGGTTTTTCAGGTATTTCTATCGGATACCCATTAGAAATTAGCTCTCGTCGAGTTAATAAGTATTTGGCAAAACATTCGTATAATGTTTTCCCTGCAAAAATATAAATACAATAAAAAGGAATAATACTCTGAATAAAGCAAATCTGGAATCTTGATTGTGCTCACCGTATGTAAAATCAGGAATCAAATACGATGTATAGATCTCAGGCTCTGCAGTACCTTCAAAAATCCATAAGAAAAAGTTTATTTGAAAAGAGTTTAACTTGTAATATTAACTTATAAAGAAACAGGGATATAAAGTAATTGATAAAACTAGATATAAAACAAATCAATGTAGACAATAAGTGTCATGGAATAAAAAACTTATAATTTACACACACACACACACACACACACACACACACACACACACACACACACACACTTTTATTACCTTATTAGGTCAGAAGTACTTACCTTTATTCTTTCCCTTAGTCCTTCGAACACGTAAAATGGCTACAACCATAGCATTTTTATAAGTTGGGGTAACCTTTAACCTTTTGCTAATATCGCTCTCATCATTTATTGCCTAAAATAAAATATATAATAAACAAATAAAAAGGGTAGCAGTTACCTGCATTGAATGTATTCTACACTATGCCCTAGACTTTTTTTCAGTCTTATGCACTGTCAATGGATTACTCTTGAGCAAATTTTTCTGTTTCTCTAACTCATAAGGCTATTAGAATGAAAGTATATGCCCAAAAGTGTAAAGCATGATGGAAAATTTAACTGCAAGGCAGGAAGAAACTGAACTAAATTTCCCTTTGAAAGAGTTGTACTTTGGCCTCAGATTGCTATTAAGATAATAACATGGAGTAGGAGAACAAATACTCAACAAAATAATTAAAACTTCAAAACCATCTTACAACCTGGTTTGGTTGGCTTTGTTCTCATTCAAAATAAAACTTTATCCTTTACAACATTTGTTTTAAAAAGATTTTTGATAGCCAAGTGGTTTTTTGAGTTTTAAGGGGTTAGTTAAAAGATGTTTTTTCTTTTATTACTGTTTTTTAGAAATACATTCCGATATAATAATATAATAATTGCTATCCACATCACATTGTCACTATTTATAATAGTATCATGTTTTTTTAAAAATTAATGACATGGCTGATTTTAGGATGCAGATCCTGCACTTCTTTTAGTATTAATTTTAAATTCCTATTAATCGATTTGTTAAACAACTATATTAACAATCAAATTATTTTTTTATTTATTTTATTGACCTTTATATTATGGTCATACTCTCAGTTTATTTGCATTACACATTTGAATAGATGTTAGTTTATCATCTATAAATAGTTTATATCAGATAAACAAATTAGTGTCAAAGAATGCCTGCAGTATTTCAAAAATACTCCCCCACAGGTGCTAATCTCCACAACATTATAGATAGAATTAAATAAGCTCAATAATATTAAACAACATTTATAGACTAATTAAGTGATGCAATATTACCTTTTGTGATGCAATCTCAGGATCAAAAAACTTGCAATATTCATCGAATATCTTGCCTAAATATTCTTGCCTTATAGATATGGGGACTTTTGATTCTGCATCTACCTCTACTAAAGGGCGGGAGCTTGATGCAATCTGTACATTACAGAATAATTTAGAACAAAACCACAAATGTAACATTTTTAATGAAATATTACATAATGTACAATAAAAAAATTATTATATTTTTCTGTTCCTGAATTATTATATTTACCACCAATCATCACCAAACGTGCTTAATGTATATACAAAATATATATATACATATCGACTACTTTACTTTTAAAAAATTAAAATTGAAAACAAATATTAAAGAAATGAAGTTTTGAAGTAAATAACATACGGCAGGAACATGGGCTTTTCTATGAGCAAATTTTGGTGACGGATTTTCTTCTTCTTCTCCCTCTCTTGAATCCTTTGACAATGAAGTAGCTTTCATAATTTTATCTCTTGCATTCAGTAATGAAGTAACGTTTGGAACTGATGAAATTCTTACTTTTCCTATTATAAATTAAACAACTTCAATACTATGACATTGGTTGTATTTATAACATACAGCGGAACAACTGGTTCATTACGAACAATCTCAACCTAACAACATAAAAACCCAGGGTACTCCTGGTATTGGTGATGCCAATTATTCCAAAGTAGACCTCTAACCCACTGTAGGAAGTTCAAGAAAAAATTGGTGAACAGTTGGGTGTTCATATAAAAACCGACTAATTTCTTACATATATGGCTTAGTTTTTCTCTTAGGATTTTACCAGTGAGGTATAATACATGCATTATGATTGGGCTAACCCTATACTTCACTTATAACCAAACTTTGCCACAACACTTAGAGTAGGGATTTTTGACACTTAGGTAACCAGAATTGGTACCTCCAAATGTGTTGCCTTTGCCTCTAGTCACAATCCCTCTGGATTACATAATTTAATAAATTTTATATTCATAATCTAGAAATGTTTAAATAAAATACATATAAAGTATACTAAGGCCACAAATTGGATGCAAACAGTTAGTTATTCCATACTGTATTCAATTAGAGTAATTGTATAATTCAAAATAATGTAATTAAGTGCTAAAAAACATTATAACTTTAATCATTTTACCTTGCTGAGGAATTTTCTGGATTGCTTGCCTAGCCTTTCTCCATCTATCACATAGAGTCTACCATAAAACATATAATGGATTAATAAACTTTTAAAAGTCCCAATTATCAACAATCAAATATAATTTGTTCATGTTGGTAATATACTAAGGTATTTGGCATATCAGCTGCCACTGGACATTCTTGTAACACTTTCAATAACTGTTTGGTGAATGCTGACAGGATGCAAATATGGTGAAAACCCATTGAACCAGTCCCATGAAACCAGTCTAGCTTAGCTTAGGACAAAACGGCGAGAGTGGCAAAACATTTACGAGCGGTAATATTCTGAATCAATGCAGATATTAATATACATATATCTTGAGTCAGTGCATCTATTTTGTGAAAAGAAGTTCATTCGGATATTCATTTCATGTAATGCATTTCAAATAATGGTACTTAATGTTATCATTAAATACCGCCCTTTCCTGATAAACCAAAAATGTCTTAATTGTGCTTTGTTCCAACTCTCTACTGCCACAATTCCTTCAATGTTAACTTTAACACTTTGCAGTCGGCGGCTTTTTCAGCGCGAGGTGCCAGGTCGGAGCGATTTTCGCGAATGGTGTCGGGCGCCTTAAAGGTCCAAATAAAATAATCTTATACATAAATTATCTTATAAAAACGTTATATGTTATTTTAAGAATTTGTATATATTTACACCTTTAACAATGTAATTTCGCAAACTTAATCCGACACGTCGCGCGAAACGCCGTGGCGACTGAGAGTCGCCTTCCGACCGCAAAGGGTTAAAGTATTTGATGTGCCAAAACTTAATGCATGTCATGGCTTAAACAATATAATATTCAGCCTATTGACAATAACAAAATATATACCTTGGTAGGACTAAGTTCTTCGGGTGGTTTCCAGCTCATAACAGTCTTATGTTCTTCCGAACTCATATGAGCAATCCTCTTTTTAATAGGAGGCTCAACATAATTATGTGATTCAGCAGTCCCCTATAATAATACAGTCAAAAATCGATTCATACCAAAGAAATAATGCATAGATATATATATATATATATATATATATATATATATATATATGTTTCACAATTTTCAATTCTTACTTCAACTTTCTCATATTCTGAATCAGAACCAAATAATTCTGGAGAAGACACTATGACTATAGGATCATCACATACTGTCACTTCTATAGGGTCAGAACTACTAGAATCATCTTGAGATATTCTTCTCTTTTTGTCTGAAATAAAAAGTTTCGGTATAATCTATTATTAGTTAATACAACTAAAGTGATATATTAGTATTTCCGTATAAAAATGTTTGCATGTTCTTACATTCTGAATGGTGTTTACTAGAATGGCAGCTCGATCTATCACGAGATTTGTGTTTACCATGCTTATGTCTTGAGCTATGTCTATCACCTTTTTTTGAATCACGTTTACCATTTTTATCTCGGTGACTAGATTTCCTCTTGGAATCACTATGCGCATGCTTATGTTTACTCTTTTTACTATGGCTATGACTTTTATGTTTGGTTGAGCTCTGATTGTTTGATCTATGATGCTTTGATTTGCTATCTGATTGGGATAAACGAGGCGTCTTAATTTGATCTGCTTTTACCTCAGTAACAACTGAAATCTGTTTAATATCTTTATTATCATGTATAATACTTTCTGAACTAACACTCGCTTTATCTTTAGAATCATCTTCAATTTTTATTTTGGGTTGTATCGATTCTACATTGCTCAGAGAAATTGCAGCTATTGATTTTGTTTCATTCTGAATTAGTTCATCTTCCTCTGAAATTTTGGTTGTATTCAATTTTAAAGTATTATTTTTATTATCTTCTGTTATGTTCAAAAGATTTTTGGTACCACACTCTTTCTTCATAGATTTATCATTATCGGATGATGAATACCTAGTCCCATTAAATTCACTTCCCAAGATATGCTCTAAATTCCCTAATTTACTCTTTGTTAAATACTCTTTCGAACTGGAGAGAATTTTCTCACTGTCATTTGTCTGTTTAGAAATTGAATTTTCATCATTATCAATTGCTTTCTCAGTCTCAGATTTGTCATCTGAAGTTTTTCCAGTGTCATTTAAATCGGAGGGTTCATTTATTTTACTAGGTACATATGCGTGCTTTCCTACATCTCCACCCGGTGCATACTCAGGGCCTTTATTAATCTGATCGGGGGGAGATGGTTTGTAAGTAGCTGTCAATGTGACACCTCCATCTGGCACCTCTGGTATGTACTTCACTTTCCCTCTAATACTAATATTTGATTTCTTATCTTTCCGAATAACAACTGATGGCTTTTCTGGTGCATACATTACAGGTATATGTCTCTTTTTAAGTTCAGCTATAGGTGTAGGTTTGTAACTTGGAGCATCAGCAGGCAATGATGATCCACTAGCATTTTCAGCATCTGGTTTTACATCGGATGTTGTTCCTATTGAAGGCTGTAATTTATTAACAACATCAGATACAATTGCACTAGTATCCACAGAGCCTTCTGCTTTTTCACGCACTTCAGTGTGTGAAAGCACTTGTTTTACTGCTTCAGTTACTAGATGCTTTAGTAATGTATCTGGCTTTGAACTCTTATCAGATGTGGTAACATCTTTTGCAAGAGAAGCTTCATCAGGCTTTTCTGCTTTATCTGAAATTGAAAATAAAATATTATTTGTTTATCGGACATAAAAAAAATATATATAATACGATGTGAGAAAAATAATATTTGCATTTAAAACAAAAATATTTCTCTTCAATCCAAACAAATCTCGGCAAATCATAACATTTACAACCTTAACAAGAAGAATAAACATAAGAATATACATAGCGCTTCTAAGCGAAAATCTAGTCACCAAGATAAAAATGGCAAAAGTCATCCTATAGTCATCTTCTCCACATTTATTTTGTTCTGCTTCAGAACATTGGAAAGTTGAAGTATAAGCTGGAAAGTAATACGAACTATAAATGTTAGTAGTATTTTAGTAGTATATCGATTTCAGACTGTATCATTGTAATTATGTTATGCAGTTGAACCTTATAATTTGATTGAACCTCCTAATTAAAAAAAGGACTGTTTACCTAAGTCCTGAAGGATGTAGAACTGTTAAGGCCTGAAAACCGCCATAAGAACATAATCCTACCGAGATATATATTTTTTGGCTGAATATTATATTTTTTAAGACATGACATTAAGTTTTGGCACATGAAATAGTAGGCGAAGGTGTAGCATAAAATATTGCAGGAATTATGGCAGTAGAGAATTGGTGCAGACGAGCTCAATGAAGAAATTTCTGGTTTGTCAGGAAAGGATAGTATTTGATGGTAACGTTAAATACCATTATTTGTAATCTGTTACATGCACTGACTTTTCTTTCATGGTATGGAGGTGGTTCGCATTAAATTCATTCAAAAATTAACCCTTAACTAGTTTGGAATACCATCTTCTCCCTCTACTTATTGCTTAAGTTTACTTGTAGGACATCGTGTATGCATTGTCACTAGACTTTAACTTTCATTTTTATTTTTATAATAAAAGTGCATTGAAAGTGTAGACAGGGTGCAAAGTAAGGAACCAAGTGATTCACCAGTCTACTGACAAAAAAGCTACTTAAGATGAATGAAACCAGCATACTAAAAGGCTAAACTGACGACCAAAGACAGAAGGTGTAAAGAACAATGGTAAAACTGTTAACTTAGCCTAAACTGAAACAGGCATAGGATTTTGAATGTGAAATGAACTCAGACAGGCAGCAGTTTCAACAGTTTGAAATGTATGGCCTCTGATTTTTCTTTCTAATTTTAGACATTACTTATATCTTAATCTGTAATTTAGTTATATCAAGTTTAATTTTAAATTTACAGAATTCCGTTAAAAATAAGAAACCGATGGATGTTACTAGTGATCGTAACTCATCAGTCTTGAATATCAACCTGAAAAAAATAATTTCTCAAACATAGTGTATATATAATATAATTAATCTATAGCAAATTATTACTTAATTTAATTTCAAAGATTACAATTTTATTGTTTATTCTGAAGAGTACAATTACAAAACCTATGACTACATTTTTTTTACATAAATGTAATGTGTATTTGTTTCTTTTACGTATTTTGTGACAATAGTACAATTTTGGTACTCAGATTAACTTTAAAATGTTGAACCTGTTATTTAATATTTTGTTCATTTATCATAAGTTATTCATTGTCCAAGTTGAAGAACCTCTAATAAACCAATCACAGATTATAAATATATAGTCTCCTCTACAAACAAACTTAATTTTAATGGTGAACGGAAATGAAATAGCTTTCTTATTTTTTTTTAAACAGCTAAATTATATTTTATATAAATATTTTAAATTTTTGCAGCAAATCATTTTGAAGTACCTTTACAAATGAAGGATCAATCGAAGGTTAATTTGAAAGTGACAGGGGATATAGGTCCGGCATAGCTTAGTGGTTAGAGTAAACGTGTTCAATCCAGGGTTTAATTCAACAGTTTATTTTCCTTTAAAAGTAAATTTGAATTTAATCCATATATATTACCCAATGGTTATTCATGCTGCTAGAATAAATAAGAGCTTTTTCTTTGTTTTCCTTGGGAAAACTAATTTCACCATGAACCTCAAAACTGATAATATTATATATAACTTCTCCTACAAACAACTGACAAATATTTTGACATAAAATCAAGTAACTTCTAATATTTAGATATATTTAAAATAATAAATATTTCAGATTACAAATGGGATATAAATTTAAAAAGGTTGTAAGAGTAACACAATAAATTGAAGTAAGAAAAATATTTGGGTTTTATAAGATAACGTAGCACAATTATTGCTTCAAATGTAAAATCACAGATTTCATAGAACAAAAGTAATAACAAAATTGTAAAAACAAGAAATGGTCGAAAAACAAATTATGTACAGTCCTAGAAGAATTATTGTGACCATTACTCCCATTTTTTTGAGCAAATTATATAATTTCAAACTTCTATTTCCAAAAAACAGTGACAGACACAAGATACAAGTGACACTAAATAATTTTAATGTAGTTTTGCATTTGTTGTTTATACAATTAGGTTATGCTATAAAATACTGTCATTACCTCGTTTTACATGCCTAAAATGGCAATGGGGCCTGTCACAGGAGCCGGAGTCAAAATGTGGACAATTTATAGAATCAAAATAACCTTTAGAAGGTAGCATCCTAAAAACCGTTCAAACAAATGAGTAAAATATAACCACCACAATTGACATGACTAGTCCCTCTACTTTAACAGTGTTGCCAATGCATTTTAAATTTAGAGTTCATAGGTCCAACCGGATCATAATATTTTACTACCAGTTAACACGCCATAAAATCTCAAAAAATAGGTAAACAGTAAAATAGGTTGACAGTTTGTGAGTGAACTTTTCAATTTTTTAAATTTCATTCTTAGAGAAAAACCATACACCAATTCCTTTATTAAAATGCTTTATTAGTCAAGGAAACATTAGTTACTCACTTTTTCCCCAAATAATTTTAAATAGACTCAGATTTCGTTGTGATTCTCTTCAAAAAAGTTATTCCTATTTTGAAACAGTGCAACTTCATGATCAAGCACTGTTTTTTATACACTACATTGCATTGTAGTGTATAAAAAGTGTTACATTACCATCATCTGTTCTATTATCGATGAAACCAATAAAGAGATGTTCTTCGATTATAACAAAATATGGATCGCGGCAGAAGATGCCAGGTCTGATAATAATACTATTAGACCGCCGACATAAATAACATTCAAACATTACAAATTTAAAAAAAAGTGTGATGAAAAAATTAAAATCAGTGATAGCTTTAGAGCAGGTTTCAGAATCGGTATAAGTATGAATAACGAATTAAAAAGATACTGATTCCTACAATCATCTCGCGTAACATAATCCCTGCATACCCGTGTAACATATTCTATGACTAAACACTATTAATGGTATTATATTCTTAAGGATATTGTTCTCTAGAAAATTACATTATATGAGAATGTTAACTCCCATTTGAAACAAAATTTTAAACTGAGTTCGTGTATTATATATACTATAATATAATACACAATTTTAGTTGTTATGTCCTAATTATTATATTAAATGTACCACTATTTTTTCTGTAACCGAAAAATAAAGGCTAATATTATAATGATGAATCCGGTTTGCATTAACTTTTTTTTCTGCGTCATGGCAAAACTGATTTGGTTTGAGAATTTCCCCCACCATATTGGCTCCCCACTCTCGTTGAACAAAAGAACTGTTTTAGTACTGTCAGTGGTGTTAAGACTTAGTTTAAATTTTACATTTTTAAGGTCGAGTTTGTGGACCTTCGCGAGTATAATGTGCAGCTACTTATAGTTTAAAATTGGTATTAAAATGGAGGATGCTCTGGCAGAAAACTTCCGAGACGGTGAGCGGTGTATATGTAAAATCTCAAATTTTTTTCAAACAAACCTTTTTCACAACATTTAACCGGAATGTAATGTTTAATTTTTCTTTCGTTTGAAACTTTCTGGTCGTTATTACCTTACTTTTCACGGGCCTCCTTTGACTTTGATTGAGAAAACGTCAAATTGGGGTTTGACTTTCCATAAATTAGGGATTACAGTACTATTATTCCCATAAGTTAACTTCAATTATATGCTGGATAGTATTTTTCTGTGGAAAACTATCTTTAGTTCAGCTTTCATGAGCACATCATCCCATTATTGGTTTTTATTGTACACATCTGACTGTGTTTAATTTACATATTGTTTCAATGTAAGCCACAATGAGTTGTGCATTATTTCATTATGCAGCATGCTAATTTTAAATTAAATGAATATTTTAAATCTTTCGTTTGATACATTTTGTGATTATAATAATACAGCTTGTGTTTTGCTCTATATTGTTCTGATTTGGCAAGGGTGCTCATTTCTTTTCAGTTTTTGCAGTTAATAAAAATAATCATTATGTCTGGTTTACTTTATTTCATTTAATAGATACAGTTTTGAGTTTTGACTTTTCCTAACCTATACAACTAATTGCACATTTCAAGATGCTATTAATTTCAGAAAGATTATTTAAATCACTCCCTACTATTTTGTAGATTCTGTTCCCAAGGAGGAGCCTGATGTGATAGAAGAAGAGGTTAGTAAAAGTATTACTTATATTTCCATTTACCTAATATATTTCTGATGTAATTGTGTTGATGATGCCCCCCAGTTGGGAAACTTTGCATTTTGTCATTATTTTGTTTTAAATTATCACCATGTTGACTAATGAACAACAAAGGTTTAACAAAAAAGATGTGTTAACTAATAATTTCTATAATTTCAATTTTTACATATTCAAAATTATAGGCATATTGAAATAAATAATGAACAGATATATCTTTGCACAAATGTCTATAATATTTGCTAGAATAGTGTTTGAGTGCTCTATTTAATTAATGCGGTGCTGTTACAGTAAAGTATATAACACAAAATATGTAAATATAATCTTTCAGCAATATTTTGGAAATTATGTTCACATTTTTGGACAATTATAACTTTCCCAGGATATTTACCCGGTATGTAATTTCATTGCACATGGTTAGGTATACAAGTAGTATTTTTTGAACATAACTATAATGTATTAGGTAACGCTAGAGGTGTTAGTATTTAGGTAACATGACAATATAAGAAATGTATGGTGACATGAAGTTCCCATCATAGTGATTGTCTTACCAAAGTTTGACATTTAGCTCTCTACCATCATAAAATCTTGGGTGTTGTATATTATTTAAAATCTATTTATTTTGTATAAAGAAATAGTTGAAATGAAGATTATGCAAAGAAATTATGGTAAACTTCTTGCGTGCATTGTATCTTAAACTCCATTGATTAAATAATTACTTTTAGTTACCTTCCTTAATGTTTCTCCTTAAAAAATGCTATGATTTAATTAAATTTATTTTGTTATGATTATTAATTTCGATATTAATTATGATTATTATTAAGCAGACTCTTTGTTTTGATTATTTTCTTCCTAAGATTGTAAGAAAGTATTTTAAGGATAATACATTTTTGTAGTATAACAAAAAAGTTTTATATTTGTATGAATAAGTTAAAACGCGATATTTTATATCTACTACCATTAAGAATAATATATGTGTGTGGTGTGAGTATTCTTATCTCTTATAAATCTAAGAATATTAGTTTAAAATATGACATTGTTGTTTTAGTGCTCTGTTCCCATTGCTAAGAAGCCTAGGACGTCAGAAGACTTTTATTTATTTTGTAAATTTATATTGGAATACGAGAATTATGGGCACACAAAAAAAGAAGTAAGTGCTTGTTTTGAATATGTAATAAAAAGTTTAAGGTTTATTTTTTACGGAGTATTCTGTATTATTTTAAATTGTATGTCGGTGGCTCAGAAGTGGAGCACGTGTCTTGAAACCTCAAGGTCAAATTGAATCTGCCCGTATGCCACGGATGGTAATTTACTGATAGTTTGACGGAAGTTAAACCGTACACACAACACTCTGGAAGCCACAATCACCTGAACCATAAGGATCCAAATCATAACCGCATAACAGCCTAGTGTGTCATTGTGCTTTATAAGCAACATAAAAAAAGAAAAGGAAAATATGTTAATACGTATCTATACGTACATGTTAATACGTTTTATTTAATGCCGCTGTACTATTTGATGTGTTAAGTGTTAAAAAAATTATTACCACTAAGTGAAATTAATTAAAACTGGTATTGATCAATGCTATGTTTGTTGTTTGTTTATAAAGTTGGCCTATTAGAAAGTTAGTGAATTAGTGAATCCAAATTGAGTTGTAAGTAATTTTTCAATCTGTAACTCTAATTTACTATCTCTTCTATTTAATCTCCTCTGTAAATTATTGAATGGAAGTTTTTATATTAAACTTAATATTTAGAGTTTGTATTTCAGGCATGTAGTTTATTATTTTCATTATACTAATGATGTTAAAGTATGTTGTATTACAGTTAATTATTTATTACATTGTTAATTAATGTATGATGTAATAGTTATAAACATTGTTAACTGTAACATTTATTTAGTTTTTATATTTCAGGAGATTCATGAAAAAACTGAGGATGATTCATTAAACATTATAGAAACACATGAAGCAACCCAAAATGAATACAATAAATTGAGAGAACCACCTTTTATAGAAACAAAGGTATATTTTTCTGTATTATTTCTCCTCTGTATAAATAAAGTGTATTTATTGTAGTTTAGCAAGCATTATAACATAAATTTAATATTGTATATTTATATTTCAAGTAAAATTCTTTTTTAATTTGGATTTGCTGTATAATTTTCTCTTGTAATAAGAAAATTTGTTTATTAAATCGGTTACATTTTAAAATACTTATGTAAGTGGATCATAAAACGTTTTAAAATATTGTTACGTATTTTATATGCATGGAATTAGTCGTACAACTAACATTAAAAATGGAGTCTTATTTCTTGCATTGGTATTTTTATTTTGGTACTGTTGACCTTAATCTAAATTATTGATAACATATAAGCAGATATTTGGGATAATTAAGAATTATATATTGCAAAAACAATTATATAAATAATTTAAATTTTTTTATTGGTTTTATTATACTTTAATATTGTTTGTTAAGAAACCAATCGCATGTTGTACAATTGTGCTCTTTTTATTATAGTGCCACTTATTAATTATTCAGCTTTTTATGAAAATGTTCATAACTTATGTAAAATCTCAGTGGCTTCGTGTTCGTGGTCAGAGTGGCTAAGTTAAGTTAAGATATAGACTTAGATTAGATCAAACTTAAAAAGCTTGTGTGCACTTTCTATTAAGTGTCGTACTGCATGGATTATTCTTAAACAAGTTATGAATTAGATTTCACAATGCGAATGTTTTTGATACTTGTTTGTCCTAAATGTATTGTAATATGATAGTTTATTTTCCATTAATTGATTGTTTCTTAATCACCATTTCTTATGGTATCATTATTTATATAAGTAAGAGAAGTTTCTAATTTTTCATTTGGAGCTACAGTGTTTAAAGGCTTATCTCTTGAATTAGTGAAACTGGTTGGTGTCTGATTCTCACTGTGATAGAAAAAGCTATACTCATACCCTAATAGTTTAGGTAGGCTGTTATGTTAGTTGAATCTAATATGCACTTAGTCTGCCATGGGTCATTAAAACCTTTAAAAAAATTATTTTATTCTAGGATCAAGAATTGTCTACATGTTTAAACGGTAGCAGATCAGAGGGCAATGGATTGCTACATTTAGGCGATTCTGATTTATCAAATCATGATATGGAGGTAAATATAAAAAAATGTATTGGTGAAATTTCTAACAAAACTTTGAACTATCTTGAACTTCCAGTAGTTAGCAAAAATGTTTATTAAGGAAACTTCAATAACCGTTAGGTACAGTTATGTTTTACTTACTAAAAATTTGATTATTATGAAATATATCTTCTTCAGGATGTTTTATTATGTAAAGTGTTTTTAACAAAGTAAGGAATGAAACTGGATATAGGAATAAACTGTTAGAAAACTATCATGTAATTGGTTCCAACTAAATGATACAAAAAAAAGTGGCACAAAATTGTAAGTGACATTGTAAACAGGAGGAAATTATAATGTGAATTAAATCGTACATGAGTATATAATGTTTTTCATTAGCATAAAGTTCAGTGTGTTTCATGATGTTCATTTCAATGATTTATTTCATAATTTATGCTGCAATAGTTTTATACTTTATACAGAACATTACTTTTTTCAAATTTATATATTATACATGTTTATATCTGTTACTGCAGGTGAATGCAGGTCTATCATCAGAGCCTAAATCGAATGATTTGCTATCAGTTGCAGTCAAGTCCCCAATTACAGAAGATGAATTTGAAGTTGAGGAATCATCTGATGAAGATTCATATGACCTAGTTACATGCTTTTGCAAAAAGCCTTTTGCAGGACGACCAATGATAGAGTGTAGCAAGTGCTTAACTTGGATACACTTAAGTTGTGCAAAAGTTCGCAAATCACACATACCTGATGTTTATATCTGTCCATCTTGCAAAGATCCAACACCATTATAAATTGAATGTAAAATTATTATTATTATTATTATTATTATTTAAAAATTGCAACCCAGATTGGAGAAATGTTTTATAATATAAATTTGAGTGTAGGCTGTCTTAATTTAATTTCTGCATAATATTATCTCAGTTATTAGGATAACTAATAGTAGATATACGAAGCAGAATTTAAATTAGCTTTCTTTTTCCCCTAGGGTTTAATGTGTACTATTAGTCATAATTAATGCAAAAGAACCATCATTTAGTTTCAGGTATCCTCTTCTCATTCAAATCCTATGCTTGAATATTTAAAACAGGAATAATACTAAAAACTAATTCCCCTTTAAGAATTTTTTGGTGTGCTTTGTATTGTATTATTAGTTCATTATCTTCCTGTTGTAAGGGTAATTTAATTTATTATGCAAGTTTTGTGGAGTTTATAATTCTTGAAACGATAGGAGTAACAAACATTTATTGGTGCATGTATATTTTCACTTCACAATGCTATACTATGTACAATGTAAAAGTGATAAAACTTCATAGAAAAATAATTTATTTTGTGTCATAAAGTATGACATTGTTTTGATTTTTTCTAACAGATTTAGAATTCATTATTTAATTGTAATATATATCAATATTTATTAATTATTATGAAGAAATTATTAATCAGTTTTGAACCATTGTTGTAAGCAATCATATTCACACGCAGTTCTCTAATACAATTTATTATAGTAAATAATACCTCTAAATATTGTGATGCTTAAGAGGGTGTTTGGACTTTAAGTGAACTTTAAGTCTCACTTTTAAGTGAGTACTTTACCTCTGAAGTGTTTATCAGTGAAGTTTTTGCTAGACCAAAGAATTCTAAATAATTTCCTGCAATTATTTCAGTTCACTTACAATTTATCCTGCTTTTTACACATTTTTTATCCCTTAGTAGGAACTATTTGAGTTATATGTAGAAGGGACCTATTATTTTAATATATATATCCTCTCTTTCCCTTCCCCCTTTTTTTCACTTATTCACACATACAGGGATTTACAAAACAGGACTTAGTGTCTTAACATTGAAATTAAACATCATTATTTTAGGTGCCCAATAAAATGGCATATAATTCATTCATTAATTTTTTGCAGAATCAACTATAATATTTTGTTTACTGTACCAATTTTAAAAATGTTTGATAGAAATATATTTATTTTTCTTCTTGTTATCATAATAGTTTAATTAAAATTTTCACTTTTACTTGTCATAAATTAGTTTTTACATGTAATTTTCTTTATTTCAGTTCAGTTTTTTAATTTACAACAATCTGATGCCCAAAATCTGTCCTAATACTGTAATACACTATTTATTTTGATTTGGGAGATTTTAAATTAGTAATCTCTGTAAGGGGATTAGTCTTTAATATTGTTTTGTTATTTTTGTAATTCAATGGTTGGCTTAAGTTTATTTGAATTGAGTTTAGTTGCATGGTTTGGCAATGAGGCTTGAATGTAATGAAACCTATCCAGTCAGAGTACCTATTAGAGGTTTAAGAATATAGGACTGCACTCCAATCCTGCTAGCTGAATTATATTTAATTTAATGTTTAATTGTTATTGCATTGTTCTCATCTTAGTTGTTTGTTGTTATAAAGGTGATATAGGTAAATCATACATAATCATTTATTTGTGTTCATAAACACAAATTGTGTTTGTAATGTATTTTATTTGTTTATATTTTTTTAATGGTATTTGTTTAACTTAATTTGTTATATATATTAGCCTAAGCGTATGTGAAAATGAAAGGCAGATAAAATCGGTGATTTCTTACAAAGCTAATTTTGTTTTAATATTTTTCTAAGTCTCCAATATGCGAATATGTATATAATAAAATATTGTTGTGGTTTTCATATGATTTATACATTTAAATAAGTATAATTTATCATATATTTGTGACATCTATTTATATGTGCTTATAAGTAATGTGTTTCTGTTATTGAAGTGTAAAGTAATTTTTGAAATTGTTAGTATGTAAACCTGTTTCGAGAGATAAATAATTATATTTTTAAGCCAACTCTTCATTCAGAATGATTTCAGATATTTCTTTTTTCATATTTATATAGTGCAATTAATATTTCATATATATATATATATATATATATATATATATATATATATATTACATTTATATATTTCATTACATAATTATGCTACAAAAGAGCTGTCACTGGTCAAGTCATTTATGGATGGAATATGGGGGTTGAAACAGGTATGCATGCTTAAGTATCTAATATGAGTTAACCTTTATATATAATCTTTTTTTGTTTTATTATGAAGCCTATGCAGCCGATGGTTTCTTCCAATATTGGAAAAATTGTGCCATTTTGTGTAAGTTACCTTACTGTCATAGTTTTATTTTCATCATTATAGCTGCAGGCAGAGGTAAATGCTTCATTGTACATGCTAATATTGATATTGGAATTTATTAACAATACCTGGGACATTGTAAATAATTATATATGAGAAGACATGGAGCTATGTGGACTCATAAAAATTTGTGTGTTTGTGTTCGTACATATTGGTTTAAGACATGTTAAAAGTTATAGCTTTTATTAAGTATATGTTTAATTTTTAAATGATATATATTCATGTCATGTAAGTACTTCAAATGTAAGATGACTGATACTTCTTTGTAAATTAATGTTTATATGTAGATAACATATCAATCATTATTTGGCTTGCTTTCAACTGTAAATAAATACATTTTTGTCATTAGTTCAACATGTTGAGATTTAAGTAAAATGTACATAAAACTGTAAGTTAGATTGTATAACTGAAAGTAGATTTTATACATGAGATTTTTTTAAATATAGTAAATTTCTATGCTTAATAGTTTAAAGACAATAGTTTGCTTAGTGAGGTAAATCATTTTTAACTAATATTTCCATTATTTTATATATTTTTCCGATCCTTATTGTGCCTGAATATTTAAGATATTTTGAATATTGAGATGATCAAATATCATCTTGATAATTAAATATATTTTCAATACTGAAATAAATAAATGTAAGTGAAGTCATTGACGCAGAATTATATTTCTGGGCTTTTCTTATAAAAATATGAAATAAACTTGTATTTAAAGTGTTTTGTTACAATTACCTGCATTATGTAGTATTCATTGTATTTTAATTCTTCCTTAATGCACATTTCTGTGGTTTCAAAGTCATTTTTTAATTTGGGTAAAGGTGTGATTCATATATGGTCATTAGTCATCAACTATCATTTTTCTTGGAATACAGGAAATATTTAATAAATTAATACAGGATGTATTTATTTTCTGCAGGTAAATGTACATGAAATGAAAAGCTTCGTATATTTATGTGTATAAATTGTTTCATAAATTATAAAATGACATTTATCAGAATAATGGCTGTTTAAAAAATATACATTTAAATGATTGTATGAAAATTTTCAAAACAAATTACTGTGGCAAAGGAACCATAACATTTGGTGAAATGTTTTCTCTGCTTATCTTCTTATTAATCCTGTATATATATATATATATATATATATATATATATATATATATATATACCAATACCCATACAATTCATAAAATTAAATCAAACTTATGTATTTAAAGTTTTATAATCAAATGTTTAAAATGCAATGGCCATTATTAGTAATTTTTCTGCTATCTTAAATTGAATTTCTATTCATGCTCACTGTGATAATAAAGAATACTCTCTGCAAGTGGTTATATTAGAGGGTAAAATGTAACTAATATATATATATATATATATATATATACATACACACACAAGGGGTGAATGATATAGATTAAATCATTTTATATTTAATTGTCTATTTAAATTAACAAGTTTAATTAGCTTTGTTTTTTATTTAGTTACTCTTCACATATGAGGTAGTATCAGGTCTCATTTAATGAACACGTCATACTTTCTAATGATTTATCTGAAAGAAATTCATATACAATTTTCTTATTAAAATGTGTACAAATATAATTTTTACTCTGAATACAATTTTCACAAATAATATTTGTGGCCAAGCTAGTTTTAGTCTTCTTAAGGCGCAGGTTAGTAAAACTATTCGCAGTTCTAACTCCTAGGAAACCTCTTTTTAAAATGAATTAGAAAAGCTCAAATGACCTTCATTTCAGTTCCCACCTCTTAAGTAAAATGTTATGAAGTGTTACTTTTGAATGCCAACGAATTCGTCTGATTTAAGATACGCATTTATAACTAGACCAGCTATGTCGGTTTATACAATGTTTTATTAGTACTACTATTTTCGTACGATAATTATTTCGTGTTTTGGATGCATCTCTCGCGAAATGAGTTATAGATATATATCCATCATGAACCTTTATATGTATGTTTCATGTACATGTACTATACTAAAATATAATAGTTCAGTGTGTGTATGAAAGTTAAAAGTACAATAAACTGTTTTTAAAAAGAAACAATGACTGATTAAGCGTCTGTTTTCAATTCTAACTCTTATCTAGCCACGATTCTATCTTATTAAATATAATATGATATTTTGAGAAACAGTTGTGAACACGGATATGACTGAAGAAAAATTAAGTTTTGTTGAGTCTTAAAAACATACGTATATGATTTTTAAACTACTTAATTAGTATTAATTAGCTACAAGCGATTACTTTAACATTAAATCAAATCAATTTTGAGGAATCTTGTTCAATCACGTCTTTTATTGGAATACACAGAATAAAATTGAATTATCACTACTCGATTTTAAATTACGAAATGTATTTAAGTAGGGTATATTTGTGTTAGAATGTTGGTCATAATGTTCCAATACTTATGTAACTATCTTATAACGTATGACCCTTTATCTTAGTTGTTTTAATAGTTTTCTTTATTCTTAAAATGGCCAGAGTTCTAGTTGGAGTAAAAAGAGTTATTGATTATGCTGTTAAGGTACGAGCATTTCTAATTTTTGTTAAATTGGCGAATTTTAATACTTCGAATAACAATTTTTTTCACGATTACTAACATATTAAAATTATTTGTGACTGATATCTACTAGATTCTATTATCATAAAGAATTGGAGCTTAAAATTTGTGAATTTGTTCGAGTATTGATTTTTTAATGCTTCATTAAAAATGTTGGTTTCCATATAATTGTATATTCTAAATGTGCACATTATACTTGTATTCGGTTTCTGTTGGTTAGCCTTATAGTTTGAGTATTGCAATTTTCAACATCTATTTTCTTGACATTTCATATGCAAACGGTATGATTTCAGGAGCACTATGTGCTTCTATGATTATTTTTACAGAGGTCAAATTTAATATAAATGACCACTTATTAAACTTTGCAAACGGCTTTCTGATCGATACTTAAGGTTAATTATACCCAGTGCTATATTGGAATGGCTATAACAGTCAATGTCTGATTAATCATTATAAAATTTGAATCCTATTAAGTGTTCGGTTCATACAAATAAAATAGAGTTTGCATTTTTAATAGGAATCTTTATCAGTGAGAAGGACATGATTGAAGGACCTTTCCCTCTATACAGGGATATACTTATCATCCGAGTTATACTAAATATATTTGCTGCCAAACTCATTTTCCTGGCCCCACTTTGATTTTTATTGATGTGTGTTGGGAGCAGTTCTGTGAATGAAGAAACAAACTGCAGAATTGAAATCTGCAGTATTAAGGAGATATTTGAAATGAATGGTTCTCATTGAAATTATCCCTTAACAAATATCAATTCAGTAATTAATTCTTATCTTTCAAATAACCGTTCTTGGGCTCAATTATTCATATAAATATTTCTAATAAATTCAATTATATCTATAGTTACATTATAAATTAGAAATATGTTAAAATAGAAGGATGTATTTAATAGACTAATGAACCAAATACAACCAGTATGCCCTGGTTCAATAAACCTTTATAGCAAATGGAAAATTTTCAGGACAGTATTAAACTATTATATGAAACTTATCTGCTTTGTTTTAATTAAACTAAATGAATACTCATTTATTATTATACTTTACTAATTTAATTTCTATTAGATACGTGTCAAACCTGACAAAACGGGCGTTGTTACCGATGGGGTCAAACACTCCATGAACCCCTTCGATGAAATTGCTGTAGAAGAAGCCGTGCGTATGAAGGAAAAGAAGATCGCTTCAGAAATTATTGCAGTAACTTGTGGTCCAACACAGGCCCAGGTAAACTTTTATTTAAAAAATATAGTCAAATGTAAATTAGCAACAGCACAACTCCACACCTTTCTACAGTTATCGGTTGTAATTTTGTAAATTTTTTTTTAATAGGAAACGTTGAGAACAGCATTAGCGATGGGAGTAGATCGTGGAATTCATGTCGAAGTATCTGGAGGTGAATATAATACACTTCAGCCTATACACGTATCAAAAATTCTTGCCAAGGTCGCTCAAGATGAAAAGGCCGACATTGTAATTGTAGGAAAACAGGTAGTTTTATTTTTCACTTGTCTTAAAAATAGATGGTGTTAGAATACATTTTATATTATATTTTGTAAATTTTAATTTATTAGAATTAATATTTTCAGGCGATTGATGATGATTCTAATCAAACTGCCCAGATGGTCGCTGCCTATTTAGATTGGCCACAGGCCACATTTGCTTCAAAAGTAAAGAAACACAACTTGTACTTATAATAATGTATGCTTTATGATACTTTGTTTGTCACTAAATATTCCTGATATTTTTCAGATAGAAAAAAAAGAGAATGAACTGACTGTGACTAGAGAAATTGATGGTGGACTCGAGACGATAAAGGTCGAATTGCCTGCTGTCATTAGTGCTGACCTACGTTTGAATGAACCCCGTTATGCAACACTTCCCAATATCATGGTTAGTTGTCTCAAAAACAAATTATCGTTACTGTTTTGAAATTTTTAAATTCTGCAGTTGAATAAGACAAGTTTGAGAAGTAAAATATTTATGTACATTTTTATCATAAGTTTTGTGAAATGGACATTTTAGCCAGATTTTGTAACAGTTTATCTTAATAAGTAAAAGTAATGTTCTGAAACAAGTTTTCAGTCTGTTAAATTTAAACAAATTTTTAAAATATTTTAATTGCTATTATTTGATAGTTGTTGACATATTTGTGTTTCAATTTTTCGTGACTGTTTTTATCAGAAAGCAAAGAAGAAACCTATTAAAAAAATAAGTCCGAAGGATTTGGGTGTAGATACGGCTGCGAGAATTGACATTGTTAGTGTAACGGATCCACCAACCAGGCAAGCCGGAGTTATTATTCCGGATGTCGACACTCTTGTTGCAAAACTCAAAGATGGAGGACATATTTAGAGAGAAGTATAAAACTGTCTTAATTATTGAAGATGTTGCTAGTGTTATTTTCATGTTGCTTATTATACTTATTATCTTAACGTAATTTTTTACATTTGTAAACATGGGATTCTCTTATTATATATTATTATTCTCTTATTATATTAGGAGCAGGAATATATATTACTAGTTGTTCATTATGAATTATTTTTGTTTTTAGGTGCTGATAATAGTCACTGTAATTGCTGATAAGAATGATTTCCTTCCTTGGTATTTTATTAAGTACCAGTCTTCAAGGGATTGGTTAAGGAAGTTGATATGATTTATATGGAATTACAAATATTTTTTAAAGGAAATAAAAATTGTTATGTTTGTGATAATGTCATATATTTTAAATCCCTAACAATGCAATTAATACACAAAGGGCTTGTTAAAAGTTAATAAAATTAATTCTGTAAATAAATATAATATTATAATGTTAGTTATAAATTGTTTTTCTCGATATTCTATTTGTTGCTCAGTTTAGGCATCTTTAACATTATTTGCAGAAACAAATACGATATTACCTCATTCGCAATATTTTGTTTCTGGCATTGATATTTAACTATATACCTTAGATTGCATAATTGTTCGAGAAAATAATTTAAAAAATTATCTAATGATAAAAGTAATCATTATTTCCTGAATTTTCCTGTCTTTTCAGAATAGGATGCTCTAACGAGAAATGCATGTAGTAACAATAGGAAAAAAATGAAACTACTTAAAGTCCTCATATTTCATAAGCCAATTTTTTATATAAATTAACTTGTTGGTTCTTCATGTTCACTGAAATATGATATATGAGTACACTTATATTTTTCATATGAAACATGAACAGTTTCTTGAAAGTTGCATTAAGACTTTCTAGAAAAACACTTGTTGTAGAAATTGATCAATTTTTTTAGAAAAAATTATAAATGGAAAATGAGTTAAGTTTGTTCATATTATTTATTAAATACTGATAGTTTTATAAATCACATTTATTTCTAGTTCTTGTTTTTGGAATGTCTACTTTATTTATTACAATATTGCAGCTATAAATTAATTCTGTATATTTCAGGATAATTATATGAATATGATCATTCTATATGAATGCATCTGAAGTGAGTGAAATGACTGACAAATTGGAATATAATCAAGACAGAAAGAGAGAGTTTTTATATCCACAATATGATGTGGAATTATCATAATATAGCACTTATTTCATAACTTCTAAAAGTAACATTTCAATCATACCCTTTGATATATCCATTAATTATTAAATAATATCATAATTAACAATAAAATTCAATAGAACTATGATTATTAACTATTATACATTTATTCTCAAGAAGCCTAAATATATGTTATATAACTTTATTTAATCACATGTTTATAAGCCAACAATATGTCTAACATTTTTTATTATTTAAAAAAAATATTTTCATTTGAAAACTTTTATATACAAAGAACAATGGAGCAATTTTTAGAAATAGATTATAGGTTTGTATGCTGCATAAAGTTTGCAATACCGATGTTAATCAGAAGTATCTTTAAACTCTGAGTTGTGGGATTTAATTCCTAACTCTGATATAAGAGGTAGGTCATCGCAATCAGCACTCATTTCCTAGGAATAAATAGATAAATAAATACACATTCTATTGCAAATTCTAATTTTATGAGGTTTTCAATTATATTTCCTTTTCCATGCAAGTCATAGTTTTTTCTCTTACAATAAACAAGTGTACACTGATAAGGGTAGTATCATTACCACCCTTATAAAACCTATTGGATACGTTTATAGTATTTTGGCTATTCCCTTTTTTTGACTTAAGCAGCTCTTAAATGAGTCAACCATGAGAACTAACACAAACATGCAAAATTTCCTATAGATTTAAATCTGTATGACTGCACTAAAATCTTTATTTATGTATGTAAATGTATCCTATTTTTAATTAAATAAGCCTTTAGTTTTTCAAATCTTCTTTTTATAAATTTTGATTCTAAAATTGTGTGTACATACCTCATACACACACAAGAAAATTACCTGAGGAAGGAGCTCGGAGAGGTTTGGAGCAGAAGGTGGCTGTATTTTGATTGTAGGTGAAGCTGTTTTAGAACTAGATGGCTGTTCATTTCTTGTATCTGACTTTATGAGTATCATCTGTGGATTTTGTAAAGCCAATTGGTAAGATTTTGATGGTGGTAACTGAGATGGAGTCACTTGAACTGGGATAGGAACAGGTATAGGTACACCTGGCTGAGGAGAATGTCCTAAAGGATTAATTCCCATTCCACCCTAGAAAATAAAAAATAAATACAAATAAAAAATTGTGTACAAGCGAACTTATAGTGACATGAAATAATATTGAACATCAATGAAACAACAATAATATTTTTGTTCTTTCAATTTGTTCTCAAAAATTTGTGCAATTTTAATTCCAGAAATATTAATGCATATTTGTACATTCTATTTTATTTTTAATTTTACTGGTTTGTTAGAGTGAAAAAATTTTGTCAAACAAAAATTATATTCAAATCTAATGACTATAAATGAATCTAACAAAGAAGTTATAAATTTACCTGTATAGTCTGGTTAGGTGGAAGTGATAATCTTCTTTGCTGTTCATGATAAACTTGGAAACTATTATGGTGAACCAGATCTATAATTATTAATTTGACATTAGTGTCATTCAGTTTAAAATAAATAATACAAAACATTGATGACAATTTATAATTTCTGTAACTTACACTGAGGTTGTTGTGCAACAACTTTTGTAGTAGTCATTGTATTTAACTGTTTCAAAACCAGCACCATTTCTGGTCTATCCTTAGCTCGTGACATGACACACCACTTTCCTAAAGCTACCATTACTGGAAATAGAAGACTATCATCCGGACCTGCTTTCATGTCGTGGACATCATTTATTCGGTTATCCCCCAGAGCTTCAATCTGATCTTTCTGTTTGCAAATTGAACGTTCCACATAAACGACTTTAATGAGCAATACATTAACTATAATTTCCTTTATAAATAATTAATATATGGGATAGGGTCTAATGCTAACTAATTTGTATTCAGAATTATAATTTATATTAATATTTTAGAATAGAACCTACCAAAAATTTAAAGTTTCGAGACTCATCATACGCCCGTAAACCAGTCGCCAATTCAAACAGTACCTATACATTTTTTTAATTTCAATTAGTAAAATTGAATATGGAAAATGAATTAGTGGAAAACAAACCATTTATACATTTTCATTCAAAATTATTTTTTGAATTTTCATAAATCAATTATGTCCTTGTAAAAGATACCTAACATGAAGAAAGTACAAACAGCTATCGAAACATTGAACAGGGCTCAAAAACACTGGGCATCTTAATGAAACAAGTAATAATTAGGAAAAGAAATGCAATATCAACCTCAAATGTGTATTCTGAATAAAAAAACATATTAACTGAGAAAAACTGGTATTACTGTTTTTAACAATGTTATATTTTCTAAAATATTTGTTAACATTTTTATAAAATACTATGCAATAAAAATTAATATTTAATATTCTACTGTAAAAACAAAAAAAAAAAAAAAAAAAAAAAAAAAAAAAAAGTTGGAGATATTATTTGATTCAAAAGACTATGGATTAAAACAGGGTTTGTTTGAAAAACTCTTTGTTCAAAGGGTTCATTCAAAGGGTAAACTGTTTATTCAAACAGTTTGATTAAAGTAATTAATGCAGAGAACAATTTTGCAATGAAGTGAATTTAGGTAAATATGAAGTTCATCTCTGCAGCTTCAAAGTATAATTTGAGTTTATTTAAACACAAAGGAAATGTTTATGTAAAATATTTACCTGAATGTATAATAAAATGAAATACCGGCAGAAATTCTGAGATTTCTAAACTTGACAATAGTATGAACAATTATTTGTGCTTAATTATGATTTTATAAACAATTTACACATAGAATATTACATAGAATATTTAAAACAACTCTTATAGTAGTATTTTCCTTAAACATGCACAATGTTTACAGAATTAAACTAAAAGAAAAATCGTTATTTAAGCTAATGGTAGAACTATTTGAAATAAAACAACTAGAGAAAACTAGAAGTGAAAGTCAAGCTGATACAAGTTAGGGAAAAACAAAATAACCTTTAAAAACAAATCAGAAGTGGATATAATCAAGAAATACTAAGCTTGAGAATTCAATCAACTAATTATAACTCATTTAAATAATATGCAAATAATTGTACATAGAGTCAATGTACAGTTGGGATAAAACCTGATGACATTTTCAAAATGAATTACCTGTAAGATCAGATCATATTATGTTTAAGAAAGTAGCAAATAGCAACAACATATCTTCCAATACAATAATATTAAAGGAAAGTAGGTAACAACACTGCCTTCTGTCTCTCGGAAGAAATACTACAAAAAAAAATATAACATATTAAAGATCCTTTTTTTTCTTAAATTAGAGGCAGTGAAAAAATTATTGTTGCAATAAAAAAAGTGACAATTAAGCTTTGTGCAAACACTAACACTAGTTCTATGAATATACCAGAACTTTTTAATATTTACCAGAAGTTTATTTATATTATTATTATTTATACCAGAAGATTTTAATTATAGATGCATTCAACTCTGCACCTTGAGCCAGATATATTACATTTAATTAATTCACGATACAGGTCATTTCTATAACAGCAATAATAAAATCGGACTCAGAAATACTACTAAACTCACATTAAAATGTCTTTATATTTTTTGACAGATTATGCTAGATAATTTATCTTGTAATAATAATCACCTTTATTTTTATTCAGTTTATACGAAATCATGGATTATAATCAATTGTTCTACCTCTGACATCTACAACTGTATTGCTAATTTCTCTAGCATATTGAACAAACAATATACAAACAAATTAATCTCAAAAAACTTTTGGCTCGTTTACGTTTGTTCCTAATTTATTAGATTACGAATTTATTCGTTAGACCATCTTCTTTTCATGAGACTCTGATTTAGAAAATATGTATATTAATTCTTTTATATATTTCAAAACTGATAAAATATAATGTAGATATTAGCAAATTACTTACAATGCCAAAGCTATAAGTATCTACTTTAGTAGAAAACTTCTTTGCTCTAAGAAATTCATCTGGCAAGTATGGTCGAGTCCCATGTACTCTGCTCACTTTCACATGAGTATATTGCTGTAAAGGCCCTTCCCTAGCAAGACCAAAATCTCCAATTTTTGGCTCTAGATGGTTATCTAACAAAATATTTGCACTGAAAAAATAAAGAATCACGGAAATAATCTTTTATACAAATAAATGTTGTGCATATTCCAAATGTTTGTTATCAGTGATAATTTTTTTTACAATTCTCTTTTAATAGATTTTATTGCAATTATCAAAGATATGATTGCCTGTTACACATTGGCATAAAGGTGAATTACATACTTTAGGTACCAAAAATCACAATTGTCATATGCCGAGACTGGTGTCACACCACACAGTCATATCTTTGATAATTCTAATAACTATCACAGACCGCCTCCCACCCCATACCCCATAATAACCCTTTAAGATTTTATTATGTTTACTTTATTCATTTTATTTAATAGAAATTCTGTAAATTTCGTGTGTTTCTGACTTCTCTCGCTGGTTTGGTCTTTTGCTATACCAGTTTCAGCTGCTCGTCATCTTCAGTAGCGGTGTTAGTACAAGTGATAGTGACAGTGCAGTGCGGATGCCCAAAAAATATCCAAAGTGCCAAAAGTGACTAACACCACTACTGAAGATGGCGAGCAGCCAAAACCGGTCAAGCAAAAGACCAAACTGGCAAGAGGAGACAGAAACACACGAAATCTATGGTATTCCAACCCCTCGCAGACCACAAAACAGGCATTTTAAATTAATAGAGATTATTATCTTGGACAATGTAAGATTAATTTGATCTGGAATATTTCCATTAAGCAACAAGTGCACTACTTATTTTGAACTATTTAAACTTCAAAGAAAATGCATTTTTCAATACTGCCAGCATGAAAATAAATTTCAGTACAGGTACATTAAGTACACATTTACCTTTTAATGTCACCATGTACTAAAGGTTTTTCCTGTGAATGCAAAAACTGAAGGCCTCTAGCTATTCCTGTGGCTATGTTATGCCTTTGGACCCATGTTAATGGTTTACTTCCTTCCTGAATTAAATAATGTCACTCAATTAGTATTTTTCATTTATAGAAATATAATGACCATTGTGTTGAGTAGAGTAGTCCATAACTTATAATCCTACATAACCTAATGCAAGACACATGATATATGATACTTCCTAAATGTATAAAATAGTAGATAACTTACACGACATAATAGTCTATCTTCGAGGGAACCTTTTGGCATATATTGGTAAACAAGACAATCATGAGGACCACCTATGCTGTAACCATATAGAGGAAGAATATTATCGTGTCTAAAAGTATTCAAATATTTTAATTCTCTTAATGATTGTTCCCTTTGCGTCTTCCAAATCTCTTCCAAGTCCCCACCTTTCTACAACAAATAACAAAGATATTAATAATAACAATAAGATAATTAATCCTAAATTTATCTTGTCCATTTGAGTTGACTGCGGTATATTTAATATTGTTATCTTAATTATTTTTTAAAAGTACAATTACTTCAGAAGACCATGGAGAGAACAGCTCCCCAAACTTAATTTCAAAACTAAGAAATGTATTTCGATATTAAAAAAAAAAAGATGCAATAAAGACCAGGATCTAAGATAAATTATGGGAAATTGATTAATTAAAAGTAGATCTAAAGATAACTGTACATAAATGTACCTGTACTTCCAAACGTTTAATGGCGACTTCAGTGTTCTTCCAAAGTCCTTTAAAAACAGTTCCAAATCCTCCTTTCCCTAGAATATTTCTTCTATCCCAATCACAAGTAGCTTTCTCTAGTTCCACATAACTTATAATGGGAGTTAACCCTTCACTATGAACTAAATTGGATTCAACTAAAAGACGAAATATGATTTGTATTTATAATAAAAAACTCATGGCTTATTATAGTTAAAAAGTATCCAAACATATTTAATAACCACACACAAATAGTAGGCATAAAAAAAGTATGATGTAAATATCTTTTCTCATATTTATTAATGTGGATATACTTTTAAAAAAGAAATATACATCTTAAACACACAATACACAAGGCACTAAGAAAGAGAAATTTACCTGATATTTTTTTTTTAATCCCTTGGTGGTTTATATTTCCTTTCTCTGGAGTATTCAGAATTTTTGCTTCATTGTTGGAAATATGACAAGTTTTTTCAAAAAGATTCTTGCCCCCACTAGCCTGAGCAGTGTGACCCACATTTAAGTTATGATCACCATAAGCAAAATCCTTTCCAATCTGCAAACGAAAATGTTACATAGAAATTAAAATATCTTTTTTGTTACAGTTTTCCTATTTGGCCAATACTGTAATTGAAATAACTATGAATACATAAAAGAAGGGAATGAATTCAAGGAAAGGAGTCTGGAAAGCAAGTAATGGGATACTACTCAAATAATAACTTGTATACAGGTATGAAACATTTATCAGATTATCAAAAAATATAAAAAAAACAGGTTCTTAAAAAGTTATAACTAATAGTAACTATAGTTAACTAATTATTACTCACATTTACCTGCTTACTGTCCTTATT
Source organism: Lethocerus indicus (assembly GCA_019843655.1). Classification (NCBI taxonomy): domain Eukaryota; kingdom Metazoa; phylum Arthropoda; class Insecta; order Hemiptera; family Belostomatidae; genus Lethocerus; species Lethocerus indicus. Next base: position 36,690,624 of record JACDQD010000001.1, read on the forward strand.
TTCTGCAGAGGTACGTTGAGGTATTACCTCCTTCTTTTGCGGTAATGCCATTCTACTCAAATTTTCTTCTCCCTCATAAATTAAACAATGATACTTAGGACTGACTAAAAAAATGTAATAATGATTGGTTCGTTTATGGATATTAAAACATATATCATAATTTTCTTTTAGAAATAAGCCATTTTAAACAATTCATTAATTCGTAAGCTACTGATGAATAGTTTTAGTATTTGAAATCTTGCTATTTAATTCTTGTTAATTCTGTTAATTCATGGCTCATGAACCGTAAATAAATTTTCGTATTTTCATAATTCATTTTTCATTTTTATACCTAATGGCTTCAAAACTCCCATAGCTTGATAATGTTGCATTCTTGAAAGTAAAACAAATAACTCTAACACGGTGTGATTCTGAGTTCCCCAAGTAGATAACAGTTCATCAGTAGGAGAACGATGCCGCAACACTGCTTGACCAACTTGATGTAGTACTCCCACATCAAAATTCATATGCTCTCCACCTAGAATTTTGATTCTACTGTCTTGACACTGTTTTCATCCACAAAATTCAGACACGAACATGCAATAATAATGTGAAATAACTCATATACTTATTACTGACACTATTAACACAATGCAACTAATGTGGTGAATTAAACAAATAACCTTTATTAGAATGGTAAATTGTGTCTTAATAACTGTATTCTTCCTATAGAAGACTGTTTCCTTGAAATTAAGTTAGAATTATATAGGCAGAAAATGGTGTATATTTATTTGTGTAATACATATATATTATTTAATCTGGTTGCTTAACCTTACAAAGTTATTTTTCAAGTAATTGTAATTATTTTCGGAAAATAATTATTTCGTTTTATCATTAACGATTAATTGTCGCCAACTAAATGATACTTACCTAATGCTTCCCATGAATCGTTCATATCTAATATGCGACACAGAGCCTTTCTTTCTGAATACGGTAACTGGTAAATGTACATGAAATACGGATCATTTCTATTCTGATCACTTGCCATGATTTATTAGCTGTTATTATTATACGAGGAAAAACCATTACAAATTATGAACAAAGTTGAGGGTAACCATAGCAGGGGTTTCAAATGTCACAATATACTCGCTACAATTTCCCTCCTTTAGTCATAATTTCCCCCTTTAAATCATCGCTGTCTTCATATGTCGTTTAAAGATTTAAAGATTAAAGCTCTAATTCTATATATGATATTAAACGCGGAAAACACCCCTCTTATTTATTCAATAAAACAAAATTAAACATCGAAATAAGAAAATTATTATTTATATTTTGTGCTTGAAATTATCGGCATTTTGCCTATTCTAAATAGAAATATCACGCAATTACAATACATGGCCATAAAAAAGATTTCATTGCGAATGACAAAAGTATTTAATTTTTAATGTATACGAAACATATATGTTCGATGTATTGTCAGAATAATATATAAGAATATACTTTAATGAAAAGATTTTAATCTCCATACCGAAGTCGAAATCGAAATTAAACAATATTGAATAAATATTCTTTAAAATATATTCTGTTGCTCTATAGTTAATGATAGACCATAACAGTATTAAACGGCACAAGAATATCACCACCAAATCATTCCCAGGTATTTTGCTCATTTATTTCTGCTATTTTCATTGCTTTTCAAGTTGTTATCCTGTAACTATTAATGATATTTTGTAGTATACAACTAGAGTTATTCACAAAATAAGAAAATTGTTATTAACAGGTTGTGCTTGTAATTGTCGGCTTTTTTACTGCTTTGTCTAACATACCCGAATTAATAAATTAAGGGTTAGTCCTTATAAATAAAAGGTGAAAATGAGAATAAAAATACAAATAAGTAAATATATTTAGTAATTTATAGACGACGAAAAACAAGTGAGCATTAATCTGCAATTATTTAGAATCTTAAGAGAAATAATTGTTTTTTGGATTTAACAGTTTTGTTACTAAAAGTGTTTCCATTGGTAAGTATTATGTTAACATTGTAGCCTAATAACTTTGAAGCAGTATTTATAATTTTCTACAATATCAATATTTTTTTTACAGAGATCGAGAGTGTGTGTGTGAAAGAGAGTGAGTGAGTATATATATATATACTCTGTCTCTCTCTCTCTCACACACACACACATACATATATATATATATATATATATATATATATATATATATATATATATATATATATATATATATATATATATATATACACTTATGTGTATATATATATATATAAAAATATATAAATATATGTATGTGTATGTGTGCGTGTTTCAAAGTACACACTTTGATAATGATACCATTGGACACTAGGGAAGGTTGAACTAACAGATTTCTAATGGCCGAAGGTTGATGTTACGATTGACGTTGTTTACTTTTGTTCTGTACGATGCCTTGTTTATGACTTGAAGTTGTGCCGAATACGTTATTTCGTAGTCTCTTGGTTGATGTACAATAATCTCTATAAAATTGCTTATTCCTTAATACATACTGTAATTGCTAGTGAAGTTGTCAGGTATTGTGAAGGTTCACTCAAGTGTGTTTTATTCTGTTTTAAATGTATATTCTACTCACAATGAAATCTTCTCACAGAGATCAATTTTTGAAACGCTTATGGTAATAGGATTACATTTTCAGAGTAAATGGTGTGTTGTTTATCTCATATGTATGTCACAATTATTTTGAATTTGTCATTAAAAGTTAAATGTATTTTAAGTTTTTTGAATCTTATTTTCTGCTGGAGGTTCAGTTATTTTTGCTCCAAGTAGTATTATTGGACTAGCTGTATGCCGCTTCATTTCTATACATTTAAGTTTTATTTAGCAGAGCAAACAAAGTTAAATTACTAGCTTCATAATTGTATCTGACAAATAGTTTGTTTATTATTGCTTTTATTAGTTATTTTTTGTGATAAACATATGAGAGGTTATTGAATAGTGTTTACGATCAAATGTCATTGCTGTTTGGATTAATTTAGTGCATTTTGATTATGGTCACTGAAAATTAATAATTCTATTTTCAGTTAAATAATAAATGAAGTTAACAATAATAGAAAATGATTTTGTTGTATATTATAACTGTATTAATGTTATTATATTGTTATTTAATTTCAGTGTTTAACTGATACTGATATTTGACAGTATGTGAGTATCAGTTTCAGAATGGGAACATTTAATGAAGTTGTTTTTGAAAAGAAGCTGTTGTATTTGAAGGATACCCATGAAAGTATTGCTAACTTGTCATCTTGGTGCTTATCGAACCAGGAACACCATCATGAAATTGTTTCTATCTGGCTCCATGTTTTGAAGAAAGGTAAATTTTGTTATTTTCATTGTCTTTCTCATAAATAATTTGATACAATGTGAATTATTGATGCAATATAAACCAGTGCTTCTCAACTAATGCATAGCAACAGAGCCAAACTTTGGTCTTCTTCATAAATAAAGTAATATTTCAAAGTGTTTTAGGAAACAGTGAATTAAATAATATTTTTTGCGAATAATAATTCGATACAATCTCATGATTTCAGTGAAAATGGAACACAGGTTACTTATGTTTTATTTAGCAAATGACGTAATTCAATATAGCCGAAAAAAACAATTGCCTTTTGTTGAAAGTTGGGCTCCAGCTCTGCAGAAGGCCACCACTATGGTGAGGTGAGTATTAAAATATATACTTTTTGATAGTTTAAAAAAAAACAATGAGTGGTCGTGATTGCCTGCCGTTATATTAAATTTTTCTTATATGCTGTATGTTATTTAGCTTAAATGTGTTGTACAAGAATATAATGATATTTTAATGATTTAATTGTTGTATGAATTTTCCCAGGGAAGATAGTGTTAAAAATAAAATTCTTAGATTATTTAAAATTTGGGACGAGAGAGGAATTTATGATGAAACTTTTTTGGTTGATCTCAGTGGATTACTTAGTCGTGGTCACAAAACTGTTAATCGGATTGATATTCATGACTTTCAGGTGATTACCATCTATCTTATTTTAATTTGTTCATTATTATTTAACTAATTTTTTAAAAATATCGACTAAGTGGTAGCTTCATTAAATTTTTAAATATTTTTTTAGCCTTCTATAATGCATTCAAGAATTAGAAGCTGTAAAAAGCTGGAAGATGATACTGACTTAAAATTGAAGATTGTTACAGATAATCAGCTGTCTTTGACTGATATGAAAAAAATGAGAACTGCGCTTAAAGGTAATTTGTTCAGTTCAAATGTTGTTCAAACATAATTAATTTATAATGTTATAGAATATATATTTTGATAAGTTATATTTGTTTAATGTGCTCGTTTGGAAGAAAGTGAGGATTTGAAATTAATCATTTGTGTGATTTTCTGTCTCCATTTGCCTATTTACTTTCAAGTTAGACAGTTTTTATGATGAAGCATCCTGTGAATACTGTCACTGGTCTGGTCTAACTGAGAATAATGGGGCAGACAGGTTGCTGTATCAACAGCCAACATGCTTTATTATAGTCATAGCATATTATTAAGATAGTGTTTTGCTAAAATATGAGAATCATTCACAATAAGTAAAGAAAAAACGGTTGTTGGTTTGTTATGATTAATTCCACGGCTCAAACAAATTACCTACTCCTCGGCATAATCCCAGGTAGATTTATACACTTCTCCCATCACTTTACTAGTTTTTTCTCATGCCAGCAACAAAAAATAATTGTCTGGAATACTGTGGTTCTTGTGATCTTCTGTCTCCGCTCGCTGGTTTGGTCTTTTGCTAGACTGGTTTTGGCTGTTCACCATCTAGCTTCAGTAGCTTTCCTTCATTAGGTTGGTGAGTCACATAGGCTTAGATAGGTTGGTTGCCTGTGGGGCATCCTGTCTACTCAGTAAAAGTGCAGTGACAGTGCACACACTATCAGGTACCTTAAGTAAAAAACTTTCTTCTTATGTACTTCTCTGTTGAAGAGATTAAAACCTCAAAAGTATTATTCCATATTAGTAATAAATTGACATCTATAATTTGTTTTGTTTTACAGACCGAGCAAGTACTGAAGAAGTTGTGGGAGAAGTTGATGAAGGTGTAAAAAAAATAAGAGACTACATAGATGCCCTTGAAGCAGAAATCAAAGAAAGAATTGGTCTGATTGATCTCCTAGAAATTGGGGAGCAGTACTATGAAAAAGAGATGAGAGAAGCCAAAGTTGTTGTTAATGTAATGTATATAATTACATAAATATCTATGAATTTATAATATATATAACATGAATTTTCAGATGTAAATTTTAACATATTTTTTTAATTTAATCTTCAAAATTGAATGATAACTTTGTCTTTCCCACCACAAGAAGTATTTTGTTTATAAAATAACAAAAATGGGCTTAGGCACAATTAAAATATAAGGGCAGAAGTGAAAGGTTTTGTTTGTTATTTTTCGTTAACTAAATCTTCTTTGTTCTTACTTATTTCTGCCATCTTCAAAAATTCAATTTTGTAATACACTTTTTATAATTTTATAATAGAAGTGGCTTAGAAGATATGGTTAGTAGAAACAGCTCATTTTTGCTTTTTTAGACTCAAGATTTTAAATGACTATTTATAACGTAACTTCATTTAAAAGTAGTACCACATATTTATTATTATCTATTTAAAAGTAAATCAAAATGTAATATCGTGCGCTAATTTAGTGTATTTTTTGTACACCAAAATAAAAACTATTGAAATAATGTTTAGGCTTATAAGTGTTTTGGGCAACGTGTAAAGGGTGTTAAAAGAAAATTAGAAGAAAAGATTGAATCCCTGCCTTCACCAATGCCATCTCCAGATGTCAATGCTCCATCTCCTTCTCCTGAGGGAGACAAAGAGTTTGAACTGCCTGATGAAACATTTTGTACGTATTTCATGTAAAATATGTAATATTGGAAAATATCTTATTAGCGTCAATTTTCATGTTTATAATAATTGAATTTTTATACACACACACTCATTAATTTATTCCTGTTTGGCGTGTCCTGGCTTTTGCCTGTTGCTGCACATTGCTAAAGAAGAAAGTGTGACAACAGTTAATGCATTAGTATTTGTGAAGGGGGTTGTTTAGTTTTATATGTGTGTATGTAATTGTTTTGTATGTAAGATGCACTTGTTAGGTGCTGGGGTTGCTCAAGCCATATGTCACATCATCAACAGTTATTCTTGCATTTTGAGATATGTAATAAAAATATGAAATTTCAGGGAAAATTGATTTTACAAATGCAGTTATATATACAATACTTCGGTATACTCTACTTTTTTAACCAAAGATATGTTCAGTAAAAGATTTTTTGTTATTAAGTCTTCTTTCTATTTTTAATTAAGACTATTTTACTTTAAATTTAAATGCTGTGGAAAAAATGTGTCAAATTTATAAATTTACATTTTTATTAAATTATGTTACCTAAACTTTTGTAAGGTTTCTAAGTGACTCATTTTTCATGCAGGTTTCTTCATGCATATATTGAAAGCAAATAAATTTTAAATTGAATATAGTTACAAATTTTGGTTCTAACAGTAATATAGCCTACTTCATTTTGAAGTAAAATTTTTGTTACAGGTGAAGTTTCATTCTCATCAACAGGTTCGTACCTGGATGGAGGTATACCGGCTGATGATCCTTCTATGACTTCATCAATACCAGCTTTAGATGCTCCATATACACCATCAAAGTACTACCCAGAATCAAATCTGAATAATTCATTTACCTCACAACATTATACACCTCAGATCACTTCTTCTGATTCATTTCACACGTCTGATGCTGTACCTGCTTTGAGTGTGCCACTACCACCAGACGAAGAAGGTTATTCGCCTACAAATCACATTTCACCGTATGATACTTCTACCCTGGCTTTTGTATCGCAGCTCTCAACGAAGCCACCTATTATTAATGTAATATTCTGCAATTATTTATAATTGATGTTAATGTATGTATTTAATCTTGTGTGCGCATGCATGCGTGTCCATTAATATAAAATATTCATGATGCATGGATAATATTTTAAAATGCATTGTTTTATTGTCAATACAATTTTTCTATTTATGTCAATATGTACTAATATATTATCATTGCATATGTTTTCTGTGTCTTATATATCTATTATTTATTCTGGTTTTTCAATTTCAGTATTAATGTTGCTACTGTTTATGTAATTGTTTGATTTTATTTTAAAATTTCATTTTATATCTGTAGCCTACCATATATAAACACAATTAAATTGAAATCTTACAAATATAAATTAATTGATTTTAAACAAATACATGCTAATATTTTTATGATGAATACAATGATAATTAAATTTATATCTTTTTATGGATAGTAAATAATATTTAAAAACATTTGTAACATTATATATTTGATTTGTGAAAATTATTGTTAATAGATTTTTAATAGACATATCCAATCTCAGTTAGTTAAAAAATAATAAATAATGTTTATTTCAAACATTAACTTGAATCGTATCTGGTTTTGAAATATCAAGAAAATTGCATGGTTTGGAATATTTTTATTATAGCTACGTGTAAATAGTGGAAAATAATGTTTTATATTTTTTTTTTCAGGAAGATAGAACAATGTCAGATATAGTATCGAATGCCCCAATTAACAATCAGCATGCTAACATCGAGGTAATTCTAATTTTGCTATTGGAGTATAGAAATATAATTTTTATCATCTATAGGATCAGATCATTTATTCATTTGAGTAACATTTTGTAAAACAGTTATCATTGCCTATATGTAGTGTTTTATTTAAAACCATTCACAATGGCAGCAACATGAAACCGATTTAATTAAACTAATCATTTTGGTTGAAAAAATGTAAACAGTATCTGCATAACAATTATGACACTTATTATAAAAGAGTGTTTAAATTGAAGCATATTATCAGAATTAAAGCTACATCTCCTAATGGATTCATGATTGAAATATTTTGTAAATGATAATAGTTATAGAAGAGAATGATAATAGGTATAGAGTTATACAGAGTTTTTTAATTCAATTTAAATGTTTTATAATTGAGAATCCATTAGATAGATTTTTTAAAATAAGTTTCAAAGTATTTTTTTTCCCTTAGTTTTAAAAACAATTATTCCTTACAAATTTTCATATTTTTCAGGTAAATAGAATTGAAGTTATCTCAAGTAAGAAGTATGTTAAAGGACCAGTTAGCACTTCATTGTCAGTATCGGAAATATTGCAGTCATTAATACCAAAAGGAACGTCCAATGATGAGACTTCAGTACCATTGGAACCACCACCTCTACCCCCTACTGGATTACAAATTCCAGATGCCTCTCTTCCACCTAAATTTCCCACTTGGAATGAACCCCAGGTACATTTATCAACATGGGAATCACCCGAGTCACCACCTACATTTGAAAAAACTGGATTTCCCACTTCAGTCATTTATGACGATCGTGGAGCATCTCAAGATACGGATATGAGGTTTAAAGATGTAGATCACAGGAATTTAATAAGTCTAACTGGGACTACCACTAATAATTGGAACCCAGAAGACACCGACTACAGAGTTTCTGAATTACAATTCCATACTCAAGATAATATAGAAAATGTTGATATGGAAATGAGTGATGACGAAGATAAGAAACAAGAAAATGATGCAAACAAAATAGATCTTTCAGACATCGATGATGTAATTCCTCAGCCGAAGAGCTTGAACCAACGAATAGCTAATATTTTAAATATTTCTGTTTCAAATTCAGAGGACGCAATAGTAAACATGATGCATGGGAAAGATGATGGTAAATCATTAACTGCTCATAATAAAAACCATCACTCGAATGGGATTGTGCGTAACAGTACTGAGTCAAGCGAAGGGGAGGATTTGAGTTTGATTAACGGATTCAGTAAATCTATTCCAATTATCAGTCCACAGTCATCAACGTTTACTGTTCATCCTCCCGACAGAGGTGAACACATGAACGGGTTGAGGGAAAGTCCGAATTTCATGATAAAGAACTTCTCATCTTCAACAAAAAGCTGCCAGCCACCTCCTCCTCCACCACCGCCTCCACCACCTCCACCCCTACCTCGGCAGGCTTGGATCCCTCACCCACCTTCCTACAATCAGCCCCCACCACCTTTAGACCCTCACGGTGCTCTATTCAACCAGCGCCCCCCTTTCTTCACACAAAGGGCACCCCCCATTCAGCCCAGGCCGTACAGGCATTCTTTTCGCAATTTCTTCAACAAAACTCAAAGATTTCCACGTTGGTGAAGAATCGGTAGAATTTCACAGTAGGAAAAACTGCTAGAGATGACATGCCTTCAAATAAGTTCAAATTGATGTTTTATATAAATGTTAGCGACTGAGAAAATTAAACGGATAATTATATAAGCTCCTGGGAGTTATTTTTAAACCACTTCTTATTGTTTCGTATTTTTTCTGTATAAATGATTAGCGATAATTTAAATTTGATGTCGGAAGAAAGGATATGTGTTTCAAAAAGACTTGTTATTCAACTTTTATGTAAATGAATGCATTTTCCTTTAAATTAATGATGCATAAAGAATCTTAAAGGAAGAATTGAAAGATTAACTAACTGTTTCTGCACTGATCTGCATTGATCTGTTACTTGTTGATTAATTCTCACCTATTTTTTATTATCATATTGAAAAGACTGGTGACTGTAATTTTAGTGAACCCCGAAACAGAAGCTCCTTGTTCCATTGAATTTTGCACTGTGTTACAATTAATTACAAATGCTGGAAAACAAATTTGTCATTGACTTAAATAGGCATTTGCAAACTAGAATATGTGACATTTGAAATATTGATAAGTTATTACGCTAATTTCAGAAAATTTAGACATATCCGATGAGTGAGCCAATCTGATAATAAAGCCATGCATTGTCTAACAGCAGGCCAAACCTAAATAGAATCAGTCAATCAAAAGAGTGTTGACATATTATTTTGTTTACTTGTCATTTCGAGGGACTTAAGACAAGTATTGATCTCAACTTTAACTGTTGTAAATAAAATTATAGTGAACTGTATACCTTATACAAGTACGTGTATACGTGTAATTAATGAATTTTTATAGCCCATTCACAACTTCAAAGCTCACTATTAAAAATGTACTCTAATGGGAAAGTAGTGTTAATTAACACCATTAATTTTATATATTTCTTAATGGTGCTTCAATTAAATGTTAATTAACAAAGAAAAACATGAACCAGTTAACTGCAATATCAGATAAATCAAAAAGACAAATTCATCATTAAGTCTAGTCTTGATGCATACTATTATCCTTTCTTGTGGTGAATTTAGAACTAATATATCAGGTACATGTAAGTGTGTATGTATGAACATTTGTTTACAAATGTTGTCTGCTGGGGGAAGGGGGTACTTGTATATTTGAAATAAATGTAAATATTATATCTTTCTACAAATGATTCTGACTTTGCTACTCCTAGTTGTGGGTAACATCATATTCTATTAATAAGTTGATGTATATTATTTTTAAATCCACACATATTTGTATGATTTTATGTTATAAATAATTACCTCCATTCATTTACCAAGTGGATATTTCCAAAGATGATTTTATTATTTTGGTGAATCCTTCAGTATCTTTTCTTATTTTCTCTATTTGTTGTATTCAGTAGCAAATGAATCAGAATAACTCCCTTAAATACTATAAGACATTATAAATGTTGGCTTTAGACTGGCCATAAAACAGAAAAACGGTTTATTATCTATTGTTATTATAACTGCTTGTTCCAGTGAAGGAAGTACTTGATCTTTCAATATAAGTGATACTGATCAGTTACAATTTTTAAAATTATGCTGGTCATTTAGTATAACTGTTAGTTAATGTTGAGTCATTTGTAAATGTACATAAGTGATGTACAGTATGTTATTTTTTAATGAAAGTTGTGATCATTGTTATATTCTTTTAGATTGAAATGAAATAAAACAATAGCAAAGAGAAATATTCAATCATGTTACATATTAATGATATAAGTACTAATATTTCATTTCAATGTTAATATAAATTATCACAAAATAATGCATTCATTTTTTATCTGTTGTGCACTGAATAATTTTATTTCAAGATGGTTAAAAATAAATTTAATAAAGATTCATCACGACCAATATACTATGTAAGTTTCAAATTCTATTAATGCCCATATCCACTGTCATATGTGTTATTGGCCCATAATTTATATTTCAAACAGTATATCAAAGATTCCAACATGATATTTTCTTGTTTATATATTAATCATTTTGTCATTACATGTTAAAAAACACTAAATGGTTACTGGTTTATAATAAACATTGATTGTGCAATGTGTTTATTAGAGAATAAAACTTGAGAAAACACATAATTTGTTCTTTGTGCAATTATAATATAATTAATGAGAATGTGAGAGTGTGTGTGAGCACATATGTGTCTGCATTTATACATACACACATACTTTTATTGATTCATATCATTAAGTTTAAATTAAAAATAAAATCAGTAAAAACAAATATAAAACAATGGTTAAGCCATGAACTGAAGAATACTAACAATATAAATGCCTGTGTGAATAATAATATAATATTATTTGTCATTTTTTTTACTTCCTTATTCCTTTTTACTCGATAGAGATATTACTCGATTTTTATGTATTTTAAAATCTGAAATGTGCTTAGTAATGTATATATATATATATATATATATATATATATATATATATATATATACGTAATATTTAAATAGATTGAATTCAATTATGATAATGTGTAACATGATTTGAATGTAATTTCATACACTGGGTAATTTTGTCATGATAGATATAATGAATAAAATAAAACTAGAATGAATACTGATCATTATTTCAATATTAAGTTCTTAAAAAGTGTACAAAATTAAAATTTATATGTATTGATTGTTTATTGTTATTTAAATTTGTTAATTTTTATTTTAGTTAAAACTTTCTTTTCTTGTAATTTATTCTTATTTACTTCTATTCTTCACTGTTAAAGAAGCAATGTGATTATATTGGATTTCTCTAAATTTGGAGATATTAATGGTTGTTTAACAGTTATATAGAGGACACATGTTTGTAAATTTGTATATTGTACAATGTCAAAACAATATAAAATGAATTGTTTAAATTAAGAATTTATAAATAGATTATTGTAAAAACATTTTTGTGAATTTAATACACACTAAATTATTCTAGTATTTATGCCATATTATAAAAGGATTGTGTATTGTGATCTTTTGATCTTGTACATGTATCTATAGTCATTCCTTACAAATTAGATAAATATATCGAATTGTAAAATATTTTTTTTAAATATATGGCACAGGTCATTTGATAATTTTGGCATTCTTGTGTTTTATTGACATTAGTATAAGTTTCTCCTAAATAATCAGATTACCTCCATGAAAAAATAATCAGGAAGAGAACTATTTTTGTCTGCTGATTATATGACTGCAAAATTAAGTATAAACTTCATTAATCAGTAAGGATTTAGGGAGATCACTTAAGGTTATGTTTTCAAATTCACGAACATGTAATTCAACATTCAACTTTATTCTTACCGATATCTAAGTTAAATATATTCATAAAAAATTACAATATTAAATTATTGTGTAGTACAAGAGCCCAAATCTATTCTAACGAACATACAATACTATAAAGTAACATTTAAAAGTTGTGAAAATAGCGACATAGTAACATCATTCTTCCATTTAATAAACATATATATATATATATATATATATATATAAACACAAACATAATATACACACAATCAAACCCTCTTGTGATGCATTTCTCCATATCATAGATTGGAATGTAAATAAAATGGATCCCTTAATTTTTTGTCGTATTTTTCTAGCTCCATAAGATGTGTTTTATCTGAAAAGTAGATGGTAATTTAAAACTCTAGAACCAATATTCGCAATAAAATTATGTCACATAATCATTACTAATGCCTTAATTTACATATTCGGAACGATACGAAATTTAAACAAAAGTAATTATTACCACAGCTCTCAATATATTTGGACAGTGTTGAAATAATCGATGCGATCGGAACACTGAGGTTAACTGTGGGACAATAAGATTTTGTAGAAGTAATTTGAATGTTGAAAGCAATTATGCCCAGGAGTTCACCATTTTCTCTGATAATGGCCCCGCCACTAGATCCCGCGTGGACTGCACAAGATGTCTGAAGAAGCGTGTCAAGATGGTAACAGTTGGCGACAATACCTGCGGTCACAGTCGCGGTATAAGGCTGACTTTTCTCCGATAACAAACAGTGTCCAATCGCTAATACACGTTCTCCTGGAAACAAACGTCGGTCATTGTGTCTTACTTATTTCACTAATAAAAATCATCTTTCCGATATCGATTCGACACAAAATTATACAACATCGGAAAGGCTGAAACAGAATCCGTGCGGCAAAATACTTAAACGTGTAATTAAAACGTTAGTTTACCTTTAACGGGTGGACTGGCAGCAAATCGAAACGGTTGGAGGTCGGTTGAATTTTTGATCGATATAACCGCTATATCGTACATACTCTTCGGGCCAGCACTATATATCAATTCCGCTTCCGTCGTTACGCCATTAAAATGAACGGTTATTTTGGTGCCGTTTAGATTGCCCTAGTTTTAATACGCTATTAAATTTTTAAACGCATACGCGATCATTTTGGTTTAATAAATGGTATCTATACAAAAGTAAAACGTTTACTTACAAAATTAACATTATGGGCGCAAGTAAGTACGGTGCCCCGGCGATCCACTACGCAGCCCGTGCCCCACAAATGACCACACCGTACTAAAACTACGCTCTCGTCCCCTGAAAATGAAACCGTCGATTAGTATTCGAGTATAAATCGGGGAGTACCGCCCTTATATTGGTAGCGCCAACGCGGGATAGACGTCGAAGGTTTTTATCGAATTTCGGCCAATCACCTGTTAAACGACTCGAATTGACGGTAGCACCAATCGTTCTTTCCGTAAACAGGGACGCTAACGACGCTAACGTCACGCCTAAAGAGAAGCCCAAGGATTCGTTCCGTCGGGAAATCATAGCCGACAACACCATCCCGAAACAAACTCTGTTTCCCTTACCTTCCACGCTGAAATATAAAACAAAACGTTACAAAATCGGTTTGGAAACGGCATACGTCCGCTGACGTATCGATAAAATTAACTAAAATTGTTAACGAAGACGTAATAAAATACGAAGCTTCCGGAAGCCTCGCGGGAACCCCTCGGCGGAACCTTCGCCGCCGCGGTGCCATTTTCCAAGGCGCCTCGGTCGACCCCGTTTGGGAAAACTCCCGACAGTAAACGATCCGACCGAACGACGAGAAAGTCGTCCGGGCGAATTTCAAAAAATATCCGGACAAACGAGAATAAATCCGGTTCGGCGTTTCCGGACAGAGCGGCGACGGCCGCACTGACAATCCGTCCGTCCGTCCGAACCGGCCGGACCGAGGGCTCCCGTAATTACACTGTTCCGGACGGGAAAAATGAGAGCGGAACGGGTCCACCGACAGGAAGACGGGAGCTCCCTCCGAGCCGAGGGCGAGTTTGGCGTCCATGAGGAAGACGGATCCGTCCGGGGTGAACGGGTTGCTGAGTATGCCGGCAGTCCAGGAATTGAAGAAGAGCGGGTGGGAGAAGGGGGTCGATTCGACGATGAGCGGTGCGCCCCGGGCCAGGGAGAGGCCGAGGGAGAGGTCGGCCAACCGGCAGAAGGCCTCCACCGCAGCCGACTCGGAGACCTGTTCGCGGTGGAAGAGCCCCAGGGAGAGGCTACCGCGGTACCGACGCACCGACGCCAGTCGCAGCCACCGAAACTCCGCCGACGCCCAGCCGTCCTCCAGCCAACAGGCCACCCAATCGCCCCAACCGATACCGGACTGCCATTTCTCCTTCTCTCCCAACCTCGACGACACCAGCCTCCCTTCCACCTCCTCCATCTGTCGACAGAATACCCGTTCGTTACTTTTAATATCGCCTTATTTGGCCACCGCCGAGCCGGCGTACTTTCGACCGACGATACGACAGTTTCGAAATACGATCGCAAATTATCGATTCGCGATAGTTAGTTGCGATCCGTCGTCGAGGAGGGTCGTTTTCTCTATCCCCGAAATCTCGAATCGCCCGGGCTGCTCGCCTAATCCGAAAACAAATTGGGAAAACTGACGGGTTTATTCGGCCGCCGCAGCTGGCCTCGACCGCGTCGAGCGACTTCTTCGATGTCGACGACGGAGAAAAACCGAAACTGTTCCGGCCTAGGAACCGACCGTAATTATAGTACCGAGGCGACCCTAGCGACGATAGATCTCGCCCTAGCAGTCGGCGTCGGGACGCTGTTCGAAAATTCGGGAGGAAGGTTAGCGGTCGACCCGCGAGTGTGCGCTTCCGCGGAAGCACTGGATCGTCCGTGGTGCGGATCGCGCGGATCGTACGTTATTTTGGACGGGCCGATATAGGGCCGAATGAATTTAGCCGGCTGCGAGGGAAAATATGACGAGGGAAGAAATAACGTCGGCTTAAACTCAGCGGCTTCCGTGAATACGGATGGACGGAAATGTAAAAATTTAAACGCAACGATCGCGTACGGGAATCGGAAACAATCTGCTATTCGGATAAGGATAAGATCCGGGAATTTATCCATCCGTCATCGCGTTACACTTGCGAAAACTAACAAACCGTAGGGGGATAATGACCGGATTTGAGGAGGGAGAGACGAGCAGCCCCTTGTCCTCGCCTGGATACCCTATTAAAAAGGACTATCCCATATCTTAATTACGCACTTAAATTGCGATTACGTATTTAATAAACGGGTTTTTAACTGTTTTCCCGATCCGTTTTTGGCACCGCGGCGCGTATACTAAAACTAGTGAGGATCGATAAACGCAGTCCCTGTTTTGACGCCCGTAAAAAAATATACTCGTTTAACGAAGTTGCCCGGAATTATTTGAAATAAATTAAGTTAAATCTCTACCTTTTTCCGTTTACCGTAGAACTGAGAACGGATTTACTAGGGAAAGCCGGAAGATGGGCCGCTTTCACTACGAACAGACGGTGAATGTTACGTCCGGGGTTATACCCTCGAGTGTTCTGTCTCGCGGTTGAAATCCCCTACTTTAATTCGATATATTCTTCGAATATTTATTTTGCAGAACGAAAGAGAGAATTTAAGAACGGCGAAACTTTCGATTGCCAACTTCTTTCCCCGGCGGGAATAACGAGCGAAATAAAAAAACGAAGACCGTAGCATTTAATACTAGGAAATAAATTACTAACGATAATTACCAGTGGTGTCCCGTCGTTATACATTGACGTAACCCGGTCCGGATTTCCCCTCCATTCATTTTTCCGGGAATTTACCGGGATATAAAAAAAATGCGCATCGACCTCGAGTTGACCGGAGCCCCCAAACTATTTTTCTCCGGAAACCCTTTTCGGATATTTGGTGTCTATTTCGAATCCACGCCATATCGAGAGGTCGGTGAAACGAGCGGTTGGGAAAGATACGATCGAAGGGAGGAGTTTCTTTCGGCCACTGAGATACACCAGATGAGTCGCAATGTATTATCGATGGCTCGTAGAAGGTATTCGAGGAAATAACTTCTTAAAATTAGCGGGGATACCTGACAGGCGCGTCGTCAACGTAGAATACAAGGTAAATAACAGTAACGAGGGTTTACGTAAAATAAGCCATTAATCGGTGCGCGTCTTTAATCGAGGTCGTTTCCGCGAAATGAAAATACGCCGGAGAGTTCCTAATTTTTATCGATGATACACGCCGCCTCGCCGGTTATTAATTCGGGCTATCTACCGTTTCACCGACAGCAATCAAATTGGGCCAGCGCTAAGAAAACAAATCGAGTGAAGGTGTTTTGATTTAGAACTCCGTTCTTTCGAGATGCGCTCCAATTTACAATCTACGACCGTCTTTAAATTATACGATTTCTTTAAATTATATATCGCCTTTTTAGAATTTAAACCAAGCCATCAACCACTGGCTCGCGGGCCTTCCCGCCCAGAGAACGAAATGGCCGTCACTCGGATCGTACATTTGATCGGAAGGGACATTAAATTCCTTCGCTTCGACCGGATACTCTTTAATCGAACCGGAGCATTATGCGACCGGTAGGACGCTAATGTCTAATATTCGAAAACGAGGTGAGTGAAAATAGAAGCGGGGCGGGCGGTAGGCCGGTTGAAATGCGGGTAGAAGGGCGCCGAAACGAATTTTGTCGACTCCGATCGGAGGACACGCTTAGCCATTATCGAAAGCACATAATTAAAGGAGGGGTGGGCCCCTCCCGCTTCCCATCTTACCGACGTGCCACGGCAATTTTACCCGCATAACTTTTCTAGTCCTCGCCGTTTTGACACCGCTAGGACGCACGCTTCGATAAATCTTTTCTCCACCAACGCATTTAGAAATAAAATACAAGCGATATCAAATTAGGACCGAGGTGTTTATATATACACGTACGACGAAAAAAAGGCGAGCGAAAGCGATTGAACTATTTCAACTTCCTTCTTGCGCCAGGCGTCTTTCAGTTAGCAACCACTGTTTTTACACAATTTAAAATGTTTATATTTTCTTCGTGCTCCAGGCATTTTTCAGTTAGAAACTAAAATCGGACTAGAGCTATTTCGGAAAATGTTTTCCCGGATTGGTCCCAACCGTTTTTGGGGTTGAAAACGTTGTTTCAAGCCAGTCTCAAATTCAGTTTTGGTCCTGATTACTTGGTTACACGCCAGTTATGAATGCAGTATTGGCAGTAAAAATATGGTCTTAGGACAGTTTTAAACGCAGTTTTGATAACCAAAACCTGTTTTCATAATGTTTGGTTTTAGGCCAGTTTCAAATGCATTTTCGGCGGTAAAAATAGTCTTTTATGTCTGTTTCAAATGCAGTTTCAGTGTTGAAAGCGTGGTTACATACCAGTTCAAATTACTGCTAAAACGTAGTTTTACGCCAGTGGTGAACGCAATTTGTTTGCAAAATATGGTTATACTCCATTTACAAATGCAGTTTTGTTGGTGAAAACGCGTTTTCATACTGTTTTGAACGCAGTTTTGCCAGTACTGTTGCATGCCAGTTTCAAACACAGTTTTGTTAATGAAAATGTTTCACGCCAGGTATGAACGCAGTTTTAGCAATATAAATATGGTTTTAGGCCAGGTTCCAACGCAGTTTTGGTTGTGAAAACGTGGTCGCGTGAACGAAGTTTTGGCGGTAAAAAATTGTTTCAGACAGTTTCAAATGCAATTTCGGCGGTTACGTTTTGTTTTATGCCTGTTTCAAATGTAGTTTTGGTGGTTAAAAACATGGTTGCATGAAAGTTTCAAGCACAGTTTTTGCGGTAAAACATGGTTGTAGGCTAGTTTAAAACGCTGTTTTGGATGTAAAAAGCACATTGGAGCTACACTGGCCGTAAGGTTTACAACTATTGTACATGTACTGTGTATGTACCATTCTTGTATCATGTATGCCCGTGCAATGACCGTTCAATTACCAGTGCAATCAACTCCTCATTTACTGTTTACGAACATATCGTGTGTTTTTTGACGGGATCATTAGTGTCACAGGAACGGTTATTTGATCGGTTTGATCGGTCAGTACTGGATCGGTTATTTGACTCACTATATCCCTGACCGAATGCTACTGGCGACAGTCCGCTTACCTACGATCAAGCGGTTTCGAACTAATTACCTAATTGCGTAAATTTAATTTATAATAATGGTATGACTTAGTTTTCGTTAGAGTTGGAAAGATATTGTTAAAAGACTCAGTCTTTAGTCACGAACGTAGTCCGGTCAACCGTTGAATCTAAAATGTATACAGATACAGTCGTTCTTTAAAGTTTTCGGAAGGCCGGCGAGGGTAAACATCGCGAGTCCATTCAAAAATCGTAGGCTTAAAATTAGCTGCCCGACCTTGGCCAGTAGCGAATAATCCGGTTACCGTGACACCCTTCGAGAAGGAGAAAAAACTGCTCAAACAAAACCGGAGCAATGATGCGGAGAAAGTGAACGCGGAGGGAGTGCTCTCTCTCTCTCTCTCTCTCTCTCTCTCTCTCTCTCTCTCTCTCTCTCTCTCTCTCTCTCTCTCTCTCTCTCTTTCTTCTCTTTCTTTCTCGACTCTTGAAAAATAGAAGGCGTTTATTAAAAATAGGTTGTCCGCGCTTATTTGGTTTTCTAGTATCCGAGCTCCCGTTTTCGTGTGAAGTAGGCCATTCGGACCTAACGTAATAAATAATCTCGCCTACGGTATTCTAATATTTCTTAAAGGAATGTCGTTCTCAGTCGCATTTATTATTTATTTTCGTGTTTTTTTTTGACGGAGAGATTTTAAGCGCTCCGTTAAATTGGAAAAGTGGAAAAACGCGAATGGATTTTATAGTATCGGTTTAGAAAACATCTCCTCGTTCCACTTCGTACTTTCTATAGCGCAGGATAATTTCCTCCGGTTGGCCTTTTCCAGAGCTTTTCCTCGGGTTTGGCTTCAAAAACCCGTTGGATCTCTCTTTCTCCTCTCGTATCACAGTCGTGAAAATCCCGAGCACTACGTCAATAGCAAATGGCCACGTGATTACCATCAATGGGTAGATTCTCCGTCAAATTTATACTAATGTCATCTCATCCCTGTGTCACTAAATATAATTCTAAATTTGTAGTTGTACCTTGAAATAAAAAGAAAAATCTTTCTCTGGAGGTGCGGCCGCTTTGGGACGACCCCGTCGCTTTTCTGCCACGGTCCCTTTTCGTTTTCCATGCGGTTTCCCCTAACGCCTCTAACTCAACCGGCGTCACAGCCTCGGCCTACCGGCCAAGAGATTATCGCGGGAGTACCCGACCTACCTATCTGCGCTGACCCCGTCGAAATAAAAAATATTTTTTTTATTTTTTTACAATAGACCATTGTCGTTATAAGTAAAATTGTGAAATATTATTTTTCGCTTGCTTCTCATGAATGGAAGCCACCCGATTATGGCACTCTTGACGTGTATCGCGGCTACTGAAAATCTCTAGGCCAGCGGCGTTTATACGCCGTCGTCGGGGAGATCGTGAACGCGGAACAGAGGATAGGGCTCCGAAGAGGGAATAAGGATGAGAAGTGAAGCGGGAATGAAACTTTAGGAACTGGGAGTTTATTAATTCATCAGCTTTCGGTAGGTCGAGGTCATCGTGAATGGTATGATTTGAAACATTCCGGGAAGCATTAAGGTTGGAGCATCGAAGGTATTTCGATTGGAATCTCCGAATGCGACCGATGTCGGATGTCTCGGTGGAACCCCATAGTTCTATTCCGTATTTCCGTGTCGGTTATAAAATTGTTCGTTTGTTGGCTAAGGTCAATTTAGATATTCGTTTTACGGTTTTAATTTAACAGTCCCGACAAGGCGAGGAAGCCTCGCCACCACGGACGACCCCGTCCGGACCGAATAATTAGTCCGAAAATTAAAAAAAGGGAATATCGGCGTTAATACGGGAGGAATGCGGAGATGGCGCCCGCGTCGGCACCGGCCCGTCTCACCCTTCACCGTGATATCAGCATCCCTTTCGTCTCCTTACGTCAGACTCGAATTCCACGCCACTTATAGGATGACACACTCGACGGCACGCCTTACCCTCCGATATACATTTCGCGAAAAAAAGAATTATTTTCCGCCTAGAGACGTTATCGGTTTTTGGATCACGGAGCTCAGGGGGGGAACCTTTCCTGGAAATCGAGGACGAGGAGGATTCTCTATTGGAGTTTATAATTTCATCTAAACCGCCTTGTAAGCCGTCCAGTTTGTATCCGCTATAATTAACGATCGAGGAAAAGCGTAGCGCTGAAAAACTCGCCTTTCTTAGGAAGGACAAAAAGGGAGGCAAGGCCGTAGGACTAAGATGGTGGGCGGTCCCTTTTTACGTTCCCGTTATTATTGGGGACGAGGAAGTGGTTTTAATTTCTGGCCGAGCTCGTCGGAAGATTTCGGCTCGTCGGGACGACGAATGGAGGAGGAGAAGCAAGCACAAATGCTACTGCGGTGGAAGAGGGCGCACGTCTGGTCGCCCGGAGCCCAATTAAGGACAATTGAGCGGGAGCCTTTCCATTAGCGAACGCCGCCTATTCTTTATCCACAACTAAACCGCTCCTCCTTCCGTCTTCGGCGTCCTCTCTTCGTCCGGTCTCACCGAGACGACAGCCCGGCCGATGTCGCCGAGGTTCCTCGCTCGGCCCTACTTTGAGCCTTATTTACAGCGAAGAAGGTCGTTTAAAAAGAAGTTCGGCAGCACAAATATTTCCGCGTTATTTTATATTACGCTATTCGAGTAAAAGAGATCCTTAAAATGAGAATCCTAAAGATCCTAAATATACATCGAGAATACATCTCCGTAACGAGATCACAAATTCTATTCAGTTCGACGGGTCCTATATGCTTACACCTATGCCCGCGCATTATCCTTCGCTGCTGGTAATAACGCGATTACGTAATAGCGACACGTAATTTTGCGTACAACACGATAAACGCCTATAGCATTACTTCTATAATACGAAAATTTCTAGTGCTCCCCATACCACCGTGTATAAGCCATTATTAATCTAGAGGACCCTACAGGCAACTCTCGACCGGAGGGGTGGCCCTCTTGGAACCGGTCGCGTGTACTCCGTTCGTGTGCTACATCCGGGGGGATGAAAAGGAGAGTGGAGAGAGGGGGCAGAGAGATGGTGGCATTTCTTGGGTAGACTACGATTCTCTTCTCAAACAGAGCGGACTAGATGGAGAGCGTCTAATTGGGGGATGGTGGCAGGGGGAAATGACGGTGATTCGAAACCAAGGACAAGTCGGTGTGCAATTATGCGGAGCCGATGGAAGGCTGTTTTCCGGGGAGCGGCAAAGCCACCGGTTCCCGGATTTGCGCCGTCCATTTACCCAAACTATCCCCGGACGTAGAATGAAAGTATTTCATTCTAGGATGGTAGAATGAAAGCACGTCGGATCTCGGTCCTCGGCGAGCAAAACTCCGAACCGGAGGGTCTAACCGAGAACCTCGGCTAGATGGGGAGATGAAACCGGCGGGGTTTTCCTAATCGAATTAAAACTGGTTTCCAGGAGGTTCGGCGGGAAATTAAATATCGCGGAAAGGAACGTGGAGCTCTCCTACCAGCATTCCCCGGCGACAACCGACTACCAGCATTGAACACTCGGGGCCGGCTTACCGCCGTACGACCGCATTTAGAAAACCCGGTGTTCATTGGTACAATCGAATTGTATGACAAAAATACTACGCCCGATTTAAGCAAGGACAATACCCGTAATCAGAATTTAAACGAAAATTTTATTTTCAAACACCGGAACGTAAAACGAAAATAAATGAAGACTATTCGATTATCGTAACGATGTTTCGCAATGTAGCATTTCAACGCTGCCGGTATTGGAGCTAACCTTGGGAAGTACCATTACCTCCTCTACGTGACGTGGCGCACGATAATTCCCCTACTTTATTCCTTACGAATTTAGTTCGCCCGGTTTTATAGCCGATTTTATAAGCGGTATTTTATAACCCTAGCGTCTGAATTGGAAAATAAATTCTAGTCCAACTCTGAAAGCGTTGCCCGATAAAACTGTAGACGATGTAGGTCGAAAATCGTCCCGAAACGAAATATCAGTTTGCTTTTTATCTTACGAGTCGATCCTTAATGTAGTTCCAGATAATCGAAAATCGGGGAATTGAATAAAATAACCACCTTTACTTTGAATCCATTAAACTGTTTCCGTCATCGTATCCTGTATTATTTGACCACGTTCGGAGCCACAACAAATGTAAACGATACTCGGATGTATTGGTATCACAAAATCCGTAGCAAAATTGCCAGAAAATTTAAAGGAAATTTGAAAAAATTGAAAATTGCGTGTGTTTTTGTCTCCTCTCGCTGGTTTGGTCTTTTGCTAGACCGGTTTCGGCTGCTCGCCATTTCAGTAACGGTGTTAGTCACTTTGGTACGTTGGATATTTTTTGGACATCCTCACTGCACTGCCACTTGTACTGTGGTGGTTTTCTGTTTGTCGTGTGTACATGTATGTGTCTTGTTATTGTGTTTTTGGGGTATTTTGTTTGTCTTACTTGGGTTGGGACGATTTTGTTAATCGGTTTAAGTTAGTTTCTTCGTAGGTTAGGATAGGCGCGAACAACTATTAGGTTCTGTCTGAGCCTATCCAGTGCAGTGAGGATGTCCAAAAAACATCCAACGTACTAAAGTGACTAACACCGTTACTGAAATGGCGAGCAGCCGAAACCGGTCTAGCAAAAGACCAAACCAGCGAGAGGAGACAGAAACACACGAAATCTACGGTGTTCCAACCCCTCGCAGACCACACAAGAGGTATTCTAAACTAAAGGAAATCAATTTCGTGTTCCTTTATTAGATTTTTTTCGTGAACTGAAGATGCAATGCGCGATACTCAGATAAATCTAACCCGCCCTTTTCCACCGTATCAGATGTCATATTTAGACTCGAATTTATTTTCTCGTTTGTAATCGGGGATTTTCACGCGGATTTACTTAATTAAATTTTCGCTCGGTCGTCATGTCTGAAAAGAACATCTTCGGCGTTTATAGTCGGACAGAGTCGTTCAAAAATTATAAAAGGGAACACCGGGCTCGAGCGTGAAACCCTTTTTTTGGTACTCGGAGCTATAGAAGTTTTCTCAAAGGGTAAGTGTAGGGGAGCGCTTTCGTCATAGTCGTCGATCCGCGACAAAAGCGTGAAACTCGGTTTATACGCTAAACTAAAACCGATTTGGCGAACTCGGCCTGGGTTGGAGAGAAGAGAGGAATGAGGGAGGGGGAGGCGGGTCACGTGACGTCTGTCTGACCTGGGTGGTCTTCCATTGAGCGAAGGCGGTCATCCTTTTTTCTGCCGTCCGATCCCCGTTTATAGTTTTTAACTGCCGGCCAGGTCCCGTCTCGGAGCTTCCACCTCCAGTCCGCTGCCCGACTTCAATCCACTCCTCTTACGTCCGGTAAAATCCTTCCCTACAGTTCAATTCGTCGGATGACCACCGACTAACGGTAATGATCGGATTTAGTTTTAACGCTAATAAGCACCGAACGGAGCAGGGCCTCTCTAAATGCGGACGGTATAAACAACCGGACTGGAGCTCGCCCCAGTTTTTATCGGTTCCTCGATATACCGCATCTCTTTCTATTTAGAAATGTCACCGAATTGAAGCGCGAAATCCGCCTCGGTCGTTTCTCCAGTTAACCGAATGCGCACATAAGCCGGCGGCTTACTCAGATCGAATTAATAATACGAAAGTCGATAATAGACTTTGACGCCGAGCGAGGTTTAAACAATTGCGCGGCGCTTTATTTACAAACGAGGTCGGAGATATAACCGCTGGGCGGGATGGATGGCTCCCTGATCGTGTTCTGTACGGGCCGGGCCCGACCGTCCGAATACTCGGTTTTCCAGGAACGATACGCCTCCCTCCACTCCGGTTTTACGCTGAACCCGTGGCGGCGTTTCGCTACCCGAGATTGTGACGATAGGTCGGTCGAACCGTTCGGAGAAGAACGACTCGTTCCGACATAGCCGGAATTCAGAGCTTCTGAATCACCGCGATCGCTAATTTTTAGCGGCGACCACCGTAGGCAAACCGTACACGGAACCCCATATTTCATAGGGGGATCTCGAAATCGGACACCGGTCGAAGTCGGACGCTTTTACGATCCCCGACAATTTGGAAAATCCAACCCAACACTGGACGATGGAACGCGACTATATTCGCGGCGGAGTCGTAATATCGAAATATAGCCCGAATGGGGAAGATCTATAGGACGGAATCGGCGAGGAAAGTGTACTGTTAAATCTTAAGATTTAAACCGAAGGCTTCTGTCGTCCGTGCGGAAGAGGAAACACGTTTTTGTGCCCGGATCGGAAACCGATAAAATGATTAACGATGGCGGAAGGCGGAAGGGAATAAAGGATGGGGCTGAAATATAAAAGCAGCGCAATCCGACCGAGAGATTACATCAGTTGGAGCTATGGAGGGGGCTGGACTACTCTTCTAGCGGTCAGCCGGGGTTTCACCGCTTTCCCCGCGTTCTTATGGAAATTCTTAATTTTTTTATTACGCTAATCGTATTCGGAGCGAAAGTACAGAAACCGATCGGTGGGAGAGCCGGAAATGGGAGTAAAATGATCCGCTCCGATCGACCCTACCGCGTGTATTCTTTCCTTCCTTACGCGATAAAATATAAGCCCTATATTTGAAATATCGACGGTTTGTAGAAAAACAGGGTGCGACTTGTCGGTTTCTTCAAATCGAAGGGATAGGTTAAATTTGTAAGCATTACAGAAATTTAAGAAAACTTTAACTAGTGTATACTGCTCGTAAAATCCGATAAAAGAACTTCCCCAGAAGAAGTTTTTATTTAAAAAGTAAAACTATCGTTTTATGTTTATACTTCACCTCGCTTATTTTACATTATCTAGGAAGGAAACCCAGAAAAAGAGAATGCTAGTAATAAATACTTAATAATCGAGGATAAAATAAAAAATACACAGAGGAACATACTACTCACTAGACGTAAATCTTTTATTAGGTACATATACCCGGGTGTAGGAACGGATTAATCCGGTCGGCAAAGAACCGGAACAAGGTAATGATAATGGAAGAGAGGCCGGCAGTCTGGCAATCCATTAAGAGAGAGGAGTCGCCCAGTGACAGTAATTAGTGAGTAATAATGCAGCTGCAGGGGTCTCCTTGACCCCGAGTTAGAGCCGGGTCAACAACTTACCCCCCATCACCATTCGCCACAGTCGCCCGCCACAGTCGCTCGCCACCGACTTCATTGTCCGCCCGAGAAAAACTGATAGATACCCCTAAATTACTTTCACTGTCAGCCGAAAACAAGTTTTCTTTCGAATCATTTGCAAACGAGTGGTACCCGAAGACGTAACTGCCTCTCTAATGTTGTCGAAGATGGCGAGAAGCCGCAAGTGGTTTAGCGTAAGACGGGATCGGCGAATCGCAAGAAATATGAAACTCTACAACGCTCGTCCTTTCTTCGACGAGTCTTTCTTAGATCGCACCTTATCCCGGAATATCATATTAATTAGCATGTCGGTTGGTCGCGAGGACAAAAAAATGGCACCCACTTGTACTAGGAGCGGAGACCTTACGTCTGCACGTGTACCTCCAACCGAAGGAACGGACGACACGATTTAATTCTAATTAATCTTATATAACCCGGAGCTCGACTTAATCAATTCAAATTTGCAATTGAAAGAAAATTCGATCCGCGACCGGAATTGAGGGACGTCGCCAGACCGCGGTCTGCATATCTTAATTGTTAGAGCTGCACAATTCACCCGGGTTCTTATTTACGAAGATGGGTGGGACGGTCGGTCTCTCACTCACACACACACACACACACACACTCTCTCTCTCTCTCTCTCTCTCTCTCTCTCTCTCTCTCTCTCCGCGATGTCCCACCGCGAGGGACGTTTTCTAGCATAGTATAAATAATGACAACTAATAATATCTCGAATTATATAAATCGGAGCGACGAGATAAATAATCTAGGAGGATCGCTCGTCCAAATCGGAGCGTTTCCCTTTCGGTTTCGATAAACGTTTAAATATAGTCGGAGTGTCGGCGGCCGGACGGAGCGAGACCTCGTAAAACCCCGTTATAATGAAATATCTAAACTATAATTCTGTAAAAGCGTCTTGTAGAGCCGACGCTATATTTTTTATAAACCCAATAAATAAAGTCGTTATCTGGGACTCGAGCGACCCGGGTATTTTCCCATTCGATCTCCGGCTCCCCAATTCCCGATTCCTGAAGTCGGTTTTTAAAATCGAAAATTAGATACTTTCTTTTTCGTAGATTTAATTCCGATTTTCACAATTTACGATGACGCCATTTATGTGTGCACACATACACATACCCTAAAAAACGACGAACGCTAGCCATCCACTGGCGGTGATTCGCAGAAAGGCTTTTTCCTAGCGATCCGCTACCTCCGGACGAGCTTATTATATGGTTTTCTGTACGCGACGTTCCTCCCACCAGACTAGGACGCCTCCACTCCTTCGGAAAATGGGGGAAAACTATCGGAAACGGCGAAATTCGCGGCGAGGACTGACAAGTAATTTAGATCAGTTTTAACGAGCGGAACTTTCACAGATGCCAGACGGCCGACTGGGCCGCGCCGCTCACCCCGGCTAGCTATTTACCCCGGTATTAAGATATTCTAATAGGGGGAGTAGTATATTCGTTATGCGCGCCACTAGCAATTAGATACGGTATCTAGCCGCCTCAACCGAAACCCGGCAACCGAGCTAGGTAGTGAATCGAGAAAGGCCCGTCTCCAAGTCGGCAGTTTTCTCCTATCGACGGCAAAATAGGCGCTCACTCGGTTTTTTCGATATTTCCAATGGAAAAGCCGGCCGTTCATTCGTCGGCTAAAAGAAAACTTATTTTATCCGAATCCGCCTCCTTCGGTGGGAGAAATAGCGGCGAGTAGGCCTACGTGCCGGCGGACATGTCCACACCCGACCGCTACTCGACTACCGCATATATCTTGGACGAAATCTGCCTAAAACCTAAAGCCGGCCGGTCTAAACGATTATTAATCGATTTCGGTCTAAAAATAGGGAATTGCCGGATTCCAGCAGAAAGCGAGAAAGGGATATAGCGTAGCGTGGAATAAAAATGAAGAAACTATGGACCGTGAAATAATATCCAACGCATAGGTATAATGGGCGTATTCGATTTCCGACGGGCGGCTTATATTCCGACGGCCCGACGTCGGCCGATATTATATGAAGCAGGTTTAATCGCTAAAAACGCGGTAAAAATGGACTACTGGCGCGGTGCTCACAAAGTGGCTGGAGGCCGGCGGGATGGGGGGATAAAAAGATGGTAGATATTTGGAGGTGGGAGGGAGGAAGTTGGCCGATTCATTCATGTCCAGGCTACCTACCGACAGGTGCTCCGTTCACGATATGCAAATAAGGATATAAATAGGCGCCCGCAGGCCGATCACCTCCCCGTCTACTCGCTTAAAAAAACTCGCTTTTCATTTAAATTAGTCGAAATTAAACCTTCGCCGACTTTAACCCGACCTTCTTTCAACTACGCTTGCCTTCATTACTTTATCTCGTTAACGTAAGGGGCCAACCTAGGTGACCGTTCTCCCGCGTTTCTCTTTTCGGTTAAATGTCGACTCGGGTAATTTAAGAATTATATTATTATTATTGAAACGGAGATGGGAATCGATACGTTTAAATTTAAAACCGTGTAGACCGAACCGGAGGCTCGGTCGGAGGCTACGCGCTCGCTATGTAATTCCATAGGGAAACCAGATTTTCATTGTTTTATCCGTTTCCGTTCGATTATCCCTTAGCAAATACTAAAGTATTTCGGTAGAACTAGTAAATGGAAAAATAATATAAATATAAATATCGTGTAAGTGCCGCGTGAGGTGAATCGAAATCGAATCGAGCGATAGGCGAGTTTCCATAATCTTATAATGTATTTGCGCTATCTCGATAATTATTTATTACTATGTTTCTCGTTTCAATAAATATGTTAACTATCGATCGATCGGTATCGAAGAGCCGGAGGCCAAACCGCATTACTAGGCACAAAGCGGTGACGCGATAAAAAAAAAGAAAACCCAGAGTTTCCTCGGATAACTTTAATTGGGTGTCCACCGCGGCCTTCCATTCATTTTTTAATGACGTCCGTTTTACGTCGAGTCGGAATTCGTACAATTTGCATTGTGGATAGCTGAAGGGGGGCGGGGTCCTATCGCCGATCACCCAAGTTCCCGGTAAAACATTCCAACTGCCCGACCATATTTCTCTCGTGCGGATGTTCACATTACGAATATTCGGGATCGCGGATTTCAGAGCTCGAAACGCGAACCGGAGGCGAAAATGCGAGAGAGACCAAACCCGAAGTTGATGGCCTCCGGCTCGGACAGGCGGTAACCGGATATCGTTAAAACTATAAAGGTTAACGGGATAGAAGGTTATTTTATAACCGAGCCGCCGCTATCTTCCAGTTCCATTTCTCTAGAGCTTGCACCCGTTCATTCGACCGTTACACTAATCGCGATGATGAAACAATGACACGGCAATCACGAAAATTAAGATAAAAAAAAAATATTCGCTAATTAGAGATATGTTCGATCGATTAAACAACTGCAGGAGGTGATTTTATCTTTTTACCGAATTTCAAGATATATACGTACATGACTGGAGAATATAGAGTGCGGCGTATGTTACTATGTAGTGTTACGAACACATCATTAATTTCGTTGTGTCCGTACGATACGTGGATCCGACAGAGGGGCAAATAAGTTGGTATTTCGTCCACCGGTATTAAATTAGCTAGCGCTTAAATATATTTATGGTGACGGACGTTGTCTCTCAAGTCTCCAGAAATGTCTATTTTCTATTTTATGTAAGAGCGCTTTCGCAAATGTTCTTAAAGGCCGGATTAGCGGGCTAATAACAAGCTTAGTTAATGGATATAATAGCGGAGTAGAGAATATTAAATTTCCTTCCATCCTTAATTTCGTTCGATCGGACGACAAATTCATCGTATCGGCAATAATTAAACGCAAAAACCATTATAAATAAATCCGCGGTGTAGGCTAAAAACAGGAAATAAGGGGCTGAAATGTGGCGGCTGCGGATTTTCGATATTCCGAAAACCGCTTAGTCGCATATCCCGAAGGAAGTAGTGCCCGGATCTCAAGCCTCCGTCCATCGGCCAATAAAACCGACCGTTGGGTCGATAACGATTGCGATAGTAACAATCTTCCGGAGGCGTAACAAGGAGCCGGCCGCGGGTGTCTGGATTCAAAAACCAGAACCCGTGACCGATGACAAGACGAGAGACGATACCCGAAACGGGATACCTCCTACCCTAGAGTCACCTCTTCCTATCGCCCCGGTCGTTACCCCAATATATTCCTTAACGCTCTTTATTCGTTACGCCTAAACCACCGCATCCGTATATATATATATATATATATATATATATATATATATATATATATATATATTAACCGACATAGAACCACATATAAATGTGTCTCCGTGAAACGCAGTGACGAAAATAAAAATGATGAACGTAAAGAAAGATAAGGAGACACGAATGAAGAGTGGAAGGATGAGACGCCGGATATACCAAACTAGGGTAGATAGGAGTGTCGCCTTTATTAATGCCACCGCGGTCGTAAATGACCGGATTTCTACGTAAGATAACCGCGAACACTACTAGTCATTTATCGGTGTCATCGGGGACGATAGCGAGATTTTACCGTTTCGATAGTGACGTCTCCAGAAATTTTATTTTGTCCGGGCCAAGAAATAGGCGAATATGAACGAGGAGAGACAAAGTGGGGGTAATATGTTTTTCCATTTAATTGTTTTAATGCCTACTCCACTCCTTACAGTACGTATTAAATAAAAAAAAATTAAATTTAATTTAAATGAAATGAAAATGAATTTAATTACACAGAAATTAAATTAATAGCAGGCATCGTGTTCGAACCGTTTATCGTGTTCAACCGCGGGTTCGGAATATACGATTTCGCTAATTAATCAATCGGAGCCTATTAAAATCGGGCATATTCCCGATTAAAGTTACGACTGGTTTACTATATTTTTGACAATTTTTGAAGATTGACGCGACAGGTCAAATTAGGTTATCTGTAAACGTCCTCGGTTAATATTTTTTTTTGGCTGACGGTAAGGCTTTAACGATCGATGAGAGGTATATATCGTCGTATATCGGTCGAGTCTTAGTTATTAATAAAGCTGGAAAGATATGTTATGTACAGAGAGCGGTCTGGCAAGGCGTAGTTGAAGTGTGGAGGGACATCAAAATCTGTTTCTACGAAATGAAATCCCAATTGTGAGAAGAGGGAGTGGAGCGTCCGGGCGAGTGCTAAATGAGGGCCAATTAAAAATGAAATATGGACCACAGTTTGGCCTCCGCATTCGACGACAATTAGAAATAGAACCGTCCGATCGCCCTATTTGACTAAATTCACGCTTTCATACCCGCCGACATATAACGGGTAGGTACATCGACGTTGGACGTACGTATCTAGCTCCGTGGCGGCGCCAGTCGGCAGAATGTTAACAACCGGGAAACCGTAAATTCCGGGTCGAATAAGACAGGGGCGTTAAGAAATGGATAAAAAATACCCGATCGGGATAGGAAGCTTAAAAGAGAACTGCCGTCGCGCATACGGTGAACCGCGCTGCCGGGAAAATAAAAACAGACCATTCGTCCGGATGGACGGTATAAGTAGGCTCGAAAGACCATCGCTAAACCTGTCTCGACTAAATATGCATATGAATCGGGAAAAACGGGCCGCGGAACGTCTACGTACAGTGACATCAAATACACCGAAACGTCGTGTCCGCGCATATTTCATTGGGCGCGTATCGCGAATGCCGTAGTAGCGGATTCTCGCCCGTCTCCTCGTAAGGAAAACTAATGCCCGCGTATCGGGAATAAATTAGTTCGGGAGGTAAAGAATGCGAAGTAAACGCGAACGGGAGACAAAATTCTGAAGCGAATATATCCGATTTAATCGACACTACTTACAGCGATCGTGGATCGGGTTAGATTTTTTCCAACTACATTAAGACGTAGATTAGAACTTTCGATCGTAAAACGGACGTAACTTCGGCGATCCTACTCTTACGATACTAGAAAATTCGTCGAATTTTATTACGCGTTAGGTGTTACAGAGACCGGGAGGGCGATGCTATTCCAAACCTTCCCTAACCGAAATTAAAAACGCCATTCGGTAATCGGTTATTATACTCGGGGTTATTATAGTACCGATGCGATCGGCAAAATAGACTGTTTCGAACAGTTATATAAAATATCCGATCGAAAGCGATGACGAAAAAACCTAGTGGAAAGTGTCATTCCGTAATAGGGTAGGGTGGCCTCGAAGGAGAGTCCCGCGAAATGGTGCAACGACGGCCTGTTCTCGAGAATCAAACCGCCGCGGCAAAGCCCCAATTTCAAAATGATTAGGCGCATTTGTCCGCTAACAACAGTCACGCACAGTCCTGTTTCTTCGAATTTGAAAATTGCACCCGTTGCGTCAGCCAACACTCCGGGAAGACCGTCGACGGCCGGCGTCTTTCCCCCAGGATTTTACACCTTTGGTTTAGCTCCCTCGACCTAAACCCAACCCCCTCGTTCCTAGTATAAGTGACGCCGAGAGAGGACAGTCACCGATGGAAGTTGACCCCGTCTCGAGCATCACCGGGTGAGGCCCGCGACTCTCGAAAATGCGTCGCCCGCCCAAATGCCAAACTATTCGCACCGCCATTTCGGAAATGTAAATACTTAAAACACCCGGAAATGACGAAATACGTTCTTTAGGACGCGGACCGGAAATTAAACGAAGTAATTGCGCGCGGTCCTACCCATTCCAATCTAAATAGTCGTCGATTTGTCTTAGCCGTCTAAGCATTTTCTTCGCTCTCGGGTAACTGAATGGTAGTAAACGCGGCCGGTAAATTCGAAGGCGGCCCTCGGACGACTATTTTATTTTATTTTCTATTACTTTATTTTCCAACCGTCGTCCTATATATATAGTATAATAACTGTGATCGATAATATTCGGTAGGTTAAATAACCCGCGACGGGTGTCGGACGACCTCGAATTCGGTATAAAATTGGGGAATGGTTGAGGGGAGTGGTGGGGTGGTCGAATGACTAGGGGTAAATTGCGTATCCGCGTGATTGGGGAGGGACAAGGAGCTCGTTTGGGAGACGTATGATTTCGGATGGCGGGTCGCTCGGATGGGGGGCTGTTGATTAGAGGCGGACGACTAGCAGAGGCGTGGCGTCGTTACCCAGTCGGGCCTACAATTTTCCCGTGGAGAATTCCAAAGCTTTCAATCGTCAAATATAGCCCCGCTCTAAACCGTACGCGGGGCGTAAACACCGAAATAGGGCAGAGGAATAAGCGGCGGGTAAGTCGAAGGACTATAACTTATATAACTTCCGGGAGAAGTTTCCACCGGAAGTCGGACACAATTATTCTCGGCTGTTAACCGGCGGTATTACAATATTTATTAGGACGCCTCCGACGGAGCATAATTTAAATTCCGGCCTTCGCGGTCGGGGGCTCCGCGAATCGAATTTCAAACGGGGACGGGGTGTCTGCCGGTAACCTTTCATCTCGAAGTGGCGCTCGTCGGAGAGCCGACACCTATTGGAAAACCCCGTCACCTTCAAAAATCCTATATTAGATTAACCCTCGGGCCAAAACCCTAGAAACCAGATCTTAGAAGTCCGGTAATGTCTCCATTCTACCGATCTATAGATAAATAGATTCTTAATCTTAAATCTCGCTCGTCGGCATAGTAGATCGTAAATGGTATAAAAGGGACGCGTGACTTTCAATTTTATATTTTCTATATATACGATATAAGTTAAAATATTTCGAGTAGAATTAATAATTCTCCTTTCCTGGCGTCACCTCCGGGAAAATCGGAGGTGCGGCCTCGACCGGGGAAACGGCCCACCGATTCCTTCACCCTCCGGTGAAGGCACGAGCCAAAGTGTCATCGACGGGTGGATTCTCAATCGAAAGAACGCTAAAGTGCAGTTATCGAAGCGCGCTAGCGCTAACAAATTAAAAATAAGGTATAAACAATTAAATAAGAAGAAATATAATAAAATTAAATGAATTTAAAAAATTGCGATAGCTACGGAGGGCAGCCCTGGGATTGTGGGTGAAAACTAAAAGGGTAAAATGGTAGCGGGATCTTCGTGGGCTTCTACCGGAAATATCGAGGAGGCGGAGACCGGTCTCAGGACTACTTCCGTTTCCGAATAACCGTCGCTCTTAGAATCCGATTCGTCTTTATTTATATCGAGGGCGCCAGAGTGCCGTTGATATAAACCCGGCGGAATTGGATTCGGACGTTGGGAGAAAATCCTGACAAAAGATCGGGCACATTATAATAGGCTGCTCCCCTTCCCAATATAGGACTTTCTCCTTTTTTCTTTCTTTACGGGCACCCACTCCCTGTTCGTAATTTTGCTTAATAACCGCGATAATTATACCGGTTTTAATGTTATATTACATTTAATTCTCGACGAGTAATTTCGATAATATTTGTTTCCATCCCTTTATTCGAAATTGACGGACTGGAAATTACCACTTTAGATTTTTACAAGTTTCGATGTATTTTTAATTGGCTACGATCAGAGGCACGAGTAGAAGCGATAATATTAGATTATTAATAAGTCACGTGGATTCGATTGGAGAAATCATACTTCCTATAAATCGTCGATAATCAAACCCCCGGGAATAATGCACTCGGCCCGAGAGGTCGAGAATAATAATGAGTTTTGATCAAGAGATTTCAATGCTATGGATGTTCCGTACAGTTTCAACTTTGTTCTCATTTGTTTATAAACGAAAACTTTGATTAGTAGTATTCGCGGAAAGGTGTAGCTCTCTAGTCTGGTTTAGTGTAAGGAACCCACTCCGGGCGGGTTTCCGGCACTCGACCGGACGTTTATTCTATGTATAGAACTGGAAGGTTGTGGGAGGACCCACGAAATAATATGAACTACGTCCTGTCGAGTTTGAGACAGACCTACGGATCTTCTCCGCTCAGTATTTCGACGTTCTCCGAAATTAACCGCCATGTTCGCAATTGAAGTTCCATTACGAGCGGTCGCTGACGAATAATATTTACAATAGTATATCGACGATTCCGATAAATGTAATTGCACCGAACGAGTTATTTAATTTTAAAAAATGTGCAAGCGAAAATCTCCGACGAACCGTGCGCTCGACCCAATATCCAATTTCCCACGAGATGTTTTTTTCTCGTTCGTTCGGCCGGTAAACTTATTGCCGCCTAATTTAGTTCCTTAATGAGCTGTAATTGCCACTCGGGATAAAAAAATGTATTTCGAATCGAATAAGAAGATTCGCGGTCGTAATTTTTCTTTCGTAAAAATCGTAAATTTCTTAAAAGTAATATATAGGCTTTAATCGGGAATAGAAACAAAACTCCGCTCACCACTCTCCGAGTAATGGAGGATACGTCGACCGTAAGTAAAGAAATCGTGGAAAGGAACGTTATATTTTATGACACTCCGTCCGCTCGATGGCTTCTACCGCCGTAACAGATCCTTTTCATTCGTTCACCGCCGCGTTACATAAAGCTTATTAAAGGAACGCCGGCTAAAGTTTTAAAAACACCGCTTGGAACAAAAATCCTTCACGGTGTATCATAAACATGGATAGGCACGCCGAACTCGTTTTCGCCGAAATCGTTCACAATAGTCGTCCCTATTTTATTTACCGAGACCGTATAGCAGCGGAGGCCTGGCTACACCAGGCCGACCGAAATTTCCACCGCGTTAAAAGCGTTCCTTCCAAATACACGATATAATAAGTGGCTTAATTATCGATTGGAATAGCGTACGTCGGCCGAACATAATTTGTAATGTAAGGCAGTGTTCGCTCCTGTTGCCAGCGACGTGACCGGACTGGGTAGCGAACACCAACCGAGATAGCGAAAAATTCCCCCCGCTAATTTCGCCACGTTTTACGAGAGGACGATAATTTAAAGATAGGGAATATTCGTTAATCTCGCTTCCGACGTCGATTCGGATTTAGGAGTGGTACCTCGCACCCCTCTTCTCGACTACTATACCTACAACCTTGTCGGGGTGGTTCGTCGTCAAAGGCCCCCCCCCCATTAGTATAATCCTATTTATCCTTCTAGAGACCTAGAATATTACGTCTAGAGCGGAAGGTGTCCCTCAACAGTCGGTTTTTATATGTAGTTCAATCTGTGTTGCGGGCGGCACTCGTGAAAGTTTCGCTCTCAATACCGCTCGGCCAGAGTAGATTTCAGAGTGGCGGCTAAGGCCCACTAGACGCAATTCCCAGTTTCCATTGCGTCTTACTCGCTAGCCGGCTTTCCCCCTCCCGCACTTTAATTCCTTTCATTTTTTAATATCGGTTTCCGCGTATCGGGGAAGGCTACATCGTTTAAACGCTCCGTTTAAAATACCCGAACGCCATTTCGATTTTTTCAAATTTTCGCCAGGATTTTAAACGAAATATACAACGCGGAGATTAATAAAATGGGCGGTATAGGGAAAGTAGGGGAGGTGTCATGTGCGCAGTTGTGACAGTCACAGTCGGGTGACTAATGGTTTGCGTCATTGCATAACCGGTCGGCTCGGGACAGTAGCCATAGCCATAGCCATGCCGCCGCATTCGAATTAACAACGCACGCCCCTATTCAAATATCCTCCGTTTGCGTCCGCGCTCACCCACCGGTCTCACTACCGTCGGCGGTTTTTTCGGCACCCGAGTACACCCCGGTACCCCGGTATACTCCCTTGTCCCTTGTTTTTTGACCACGATAACCCCGTCCTATAGAAATATCGGCTCGATATGAAATGACGCCGACAGTCGAGTCCTACTATATCGTTGAAAGGATTATGATTAAAGGAGCTGGAGCGAATGTCGAATTAAAAACAATAAAATGTCGGGTGGAAAAAACCCGGATATCGGCGAGTGGGCCGAGTTTCGAGCCTCTCTAAACATCACCCCGATTCTAAATATAGGTATTAGCGTTCGAACGGAAGACGCTCCCCAGATCGGGAAAACAATCGTCCGGTTTTATGACGCCGGTCGTCGAGACTCGACTCCGAACGCCCGAATACCATTAGAGGATTGCGATTTAAGAAGCCCGATCGGGATTAATCCGATCCGACTTCGAACCCTCGACCCGTAATTACTATAATATAAAATATAATAAACGTCGATTAAGGGATTAAGCGTCGAATTGTGCCGGTCGGACGAGTATCGACTCGGGCGACTCTGACGGACGAATAAAACTCGAATAAGGTAGCGATAGTAACGTTCAACATATTTAACGAAAACGGTTGTCGTTACTTTCACCCGAAAGTATAAATAAAAAGAAATAACGCCGAATCTATTCGGATTTATACCCGTACCGCTCGGTGTCGTTACCGACTCCCACCGAACAAAGTAATCGAGCTAATCCATCTCGAGTAAGCCAAGGCTTACTCTTGGTAGGTTTTCCGGTCAGAGATTTTAATAAATAGGGTAGATAAAAATTGTCGTCCAGTTCCGATCGGATTGATTCGAACCGAAAACTGGATTATATCATTCCCGAACCGGTTTGGCGGTCGCGACAGAACGATCGGGTCCTCTCTGCGGTGGTGAATCATTACTCCGTTGGAAAACAGAAATCGATTGATACAGGAAAATTAAAAACTTGAAACTCGTTTTAAAATCGAATCTCGAAGGAAACGATAGTTTATAAGATGTTTATACGTACGACTATTTAATCGACTATTAAAATTCGGAGTCGATGACGCCTCGTACGGTGAGATGGCTCACACACGTCCCGATTTACATGGAAGCCATCGCTTACACCGGCCGTCGGATGTCGGTACATGTTTCGCGAGATATTAGATAAGTATCGAATTAAAAAGTGTGCGTACCTGGAAGCGGAGGACAAGCCGCGGGACGGCTCGCTTCGATGAAGCCGAAACGACGAAGGAGCTGCCGGCGTCTTCCAAAGTGGTGCCATTTCGCAATTGTGCACGCAGTGCACAGCTTTTAGACTAAGGCGGCAATTGTAGATTCGGCGTAAATTTGGCGGGCGGAGATCGCAAAATAGAGAAATTTGTATTAATAAGAAGGAAAATCAAGTTAAGGGTGGTGTCGGGCGGTTGTCTCCACCTATCGGCAGGCTGCGAAAGAGCAGCGACTTAAGTTGGCTCGATTTATGGGGACCCGCATCTATCCGATATTCTACACTCGAACCCCATTTAATTGGGGCTAAAATTCGGCATTGGGTCCGTGGGCGTAGGAACCCGTCGTTTCATTCATCCGCGACCGCCTCATTGACGTCAACTCCCCTCGATTTACGGACTGTGAAACTAGCGTTATAATAAATAACGGAAATATCCGAATCACCGAGCGGGGCTCGACCGAACCCGATTACATTACATATTATTCGGTCGGTTGTAGTTGAACTAAGGGGAAGTTGAACTAACATTCTAAAACTCGATTACATTTTTACGCGTCGAGGAAATATTTATTCCAAAGCCGATAAAAAAATCTATCGATATCCTAACGAAAGATTTTGTACGAAATAATGACGCATAATAAAGCGTAAATATCGCGAAACCGATCGAGGGAGTCTCTAACGCAGGCGATAATCACCGTTTCGATAAATCATTCCATTATAAATAGCGTTATCGCGGTGGCGGGTGGCGGGTGGCGGTGGCGGTGGCGGTGGCGGTGGCGGTGGCGGTGGCGGGTGGCGGTGGCGGTGGCGGTGGCGGCCGAGTGGCGGGGACCGGGAGCGGGAGGGGTAGCGACGGAGGGCGGGCCGGTATAAGAGGAGGGCCGCCCGCCGGGGAAGCTTCATTTAGCACGGTTACCGGACTGAGGACGTAGTGACTGCACGCCACCTATCGCCCGAGTGAAAGTGACTAACGACTGGCCGTTACCCTGCAGGCGGCCGGCTCTCGCTGCTGTGTCTAAAGTTACAAGTGTCAAGTGCCGTCGGGACTCGATCTCGCACCCGGAGCCGAGGAAATACGGTGAGTATGCGTCTCCTCCTCCGGTACCGCCCCGTCAGCCCTCCCTAGCCCTCCCGTCGGCCTTCCTTCCTAACTGTTATTAAAAACAACAAAACGTCCCGTCGCTCGTCGGGAAGACTACAACGAACCGCGCTCCTCTCTACCAGGGATATCGGCCCCGTTTACCCGTCTCGTTACGACGCCGGCGGGTAAAAATTACCACTATAAAAACCACTGCGTTTCTTCGTTGATAATCGTAATTGTAGAAGTTAGTTAATAGAAGAAATGACGAATAGATAGACCCCGGTCTATAGGTCGGACCGTCCGGTCGACAATTTCGATTAGAGGACCGGACGATATTTGTCGTTGGGTGTATTTTTTGAAGGAGACGGCGAAACTGGGTGAACGTTAAAACGTCCGGGGTAAGGGTAGGCGTCCGTCGGGTTTCCGAGATCCGGGGGGCCGGACTTGATTTTCGCGGGAGCGATGCGAAAAATGTCGGCCAGCACTATTCGGGCGAGCTTGATGCCGAACGGGCTTCAAAACTTATATCGCGTTCGGACCGGAAGACAACGGACGGAATGAAACGCGAAAACTGTGAAATGACCGCATCCGATAGGCACACGCGAGGTTATTGTGTTTTCACGAGCGTCAGCCTAAAAATCTACGATTTTTGCTCCGACACGCACCTTTTAGATTGCTTAGTAAACTAAGGTATTTGTTACGTCATACTCAAAAAAGACCCGCGGTTATTGCGGGAGCCGCATTTTCATTCCGACAGTCGAATAACCGGAATGCCGGGTTTCCCGGCGGATATGAACGGTTAAAATTAAATAATAATAAGAGACTCCCGATGTTATTTATTTATTACTGTCGGTTCGTTAAAGTCCAACTGCCGGCGGAACACCCGGTCCCGGATTCGGTTGTCCCTTCGACACACAGACCCCCCCTATTTTTTAGATCGACCGTTTTCCCCAACATATCGCGTCCGTAGGTGACGGTATATTCTTCACGGTCGCGACATAACGCGGGGAATATAACTACGACCGGAGAGTAAAACTACAAATCACACGCTGTCGCGGAATGGATTGTAGAACAAAATTGAAGTTGACGATAAGCTAGCAAATTCCGCTCGATGTACGATTATTTTAATTTTAAGAAATTAAAACACGATATTCAAATAATGTACACAAATCGAATGTGTCATTTCTATCAATATATTATTGTTATATATATATATATATATACTTGGAAGAGTTATTTTTAGCGAGTGGAGTGTTCAACAAAAGATACCGACAAGGTAATCTTGTATTGGGGCAGGAATACCGATTGCAAGGCTGTACAAATCGCGCCAAGATTCTTGGCATTTTCTCCGGGCTGCTTTTATTTCCAAACAACTCGGTGCGGAGATAGGGGAAACCCCCGGTCCTAATTCAATCGCGAGCCACCAATAAAGTTCTATAAACTACAATAGAGCGTATTGCGCGGGCTCTACCTGAGCCCGAAT
Organism: Lethocerus indicus; assembly: GCA_019843655.1. Classification (NCBI taxonomy): domain Eukaryota; kingdom Metazoa; phylum Arthropoda; class Insecta; order Hemiptera; family Belostomatidae; genus Lethocerus; species Lethocerus indicus. The sequence goes on from JACDQD010000001.1 coordinate 36,730,835, forward strand.
AACGAGTTTGATAGAAAAATACAGCGGAAAAGAGCGGAGGAAAATGGGCGACGTTAGGGCGGCGGTATCTCGGGGCGGGCTGACGCGTCGGTCGGAAACGGTATTTGTAAGGGGTTTAAGGAAAGCGGGAGTAAAAAAAGGCGGACGCGTCCGCCGTTAAAAGGGTACCGACGGACGGTGAATACCTGAGTCGGCGGCCCGCCATACCCGGAATACTAAACCTGACAGGATCCCGAGTTCGGCAATTTTTAAAAACTCCTCTCACGACCGATAAAGGCCACCCGAATAGACGCTATTTTGAATTAAAAAAGCCCCCCTTCCTTAAATTTAAATCCGAGTAGATTACCTGCTGCGGCATTGTTTACTAATCCGTATAAAAGAATAAGATGTTTCCGATTAATTATTTACTGTCGGGACGACTACATAATAATTTCTTGTCGTTAAAGCGGAAACGGCGAAGATTATATGACGAATAAAACGTTTTCGTACGATGAAAAGCTAGGGGTTAACTGCGGAGAGGAATATGGCGGTGACGGGGGTGTTTTATCGGGGGCGGTCGGATATCTAGGAGGGAATCTGTCCGAAACGGTCGGCGGGACAAAAACCCCTCCCGTTTCGGACCTTTTTTTTGTTTAGCGGCCGGTAAAAAGCCGTTTATCCCGAGGTACTCACCGAACACTTTCCGATACGGCCGATCACGACCGCAGTTCTAAACATAGCTTTACTTCTTATTTCGAGACCGACCTTTTTATTTTAGCCCTTACCTTCCGACTCCCGATTGAATTCTCGTCAACGTTCTTAAACGTTCTACGAACGTATAATTTTCAGTAGCCGATTATATAAGAATACACTCGTAAGTATATACGACCCCTCCCTCCCCCTGGGCGGTTAGGTACCGGGCGGATAAATAAATCGTCCGTTCGCCGTTCCTCCGACCGAATCTATATTGGCTTTATAACCGTTATTTAAAAACGAGCGAAACAAGTCCCTCTTAAGTGAATTGAGCAATATTTCCTACGGAAATAGATTTACGAGTTACGATGAGGTGAGTAGGAATGACGAAGCGATGTTCGTTCGTGTCGATCGCCTATTCTCTTCCGTAGAGTAGGATTATTACGCGTCTCGGATGTGAGACGTAAGTTAATTAATTTCGTCTTTATTTATTATCGACGGTTTTCTGATACCGCTCTGGAAAAAAGGGATTTTCGAATCCGAGTACCGCCAATATGATAAACAGGCAATCACGCTATTTCTATTATTATCGACGAGGGACCGCGTCCCGTCCGACACATAATTACCGGATGTATGCACCAGGCGATATAAATGTACGTATCATAAAAATGTCTCGAAATAAATAACCGCTACCCCTGTACTTGCTCCACGGTGACGGGGCACCCCACGAAGTTATTTCCGTTAATTTATCATTAAACGAGTTTCTATTTAGATTATAATTTAAATATTCGATATTAGAATAGCTTATATTCATCAAAATCCGACGGTTACAATGTACGAAGGCGAGTGTTTCCGTAAATATTGTATTCCCCCAAGTTCTACTAACGGAACTAGAATACCGAATTCGATCGACGAAACTAGTCAACTGACCAAAATGACAAACAGAAACTACTGTGGTAGAAAGCGGATTTACGCGTAATTTTACGCATACGAGCGCTATCGACGACAACGAATCCGGGAATATACAACGGTTACGATAGTTTCCGGATAAATCTCGTCGACGAAAGACAGTCATCCTACCGCAGTCCATCCACCCTCCAATTGTCTCGCCAGTGGAAAACAACAACCAAAAACAACCGGATAATTTCCGGGCACCGGACGGGGCCGACAATTATAATTCCTCGGGTGTTAATAAACGAAAAAATGTTATCGAACCCGAAACTAAACGGTATTTTTCGATCCGTTTCTTGAATCCTAATCTCAAGAAAGGACGCGGGTTTCCAGTAAGGTGTCGAAATACGGGAAACGCGATATTATTATATCGTAGGTCGGGGTGGTTTGAACTCTTCTACGGTAAGGGCCAACTACCGCCGTCTAATTGGTCCCAGGTTCGGGAGGCCCGCTCAACGCGGTTCATATCATTTCTCTTTTACGAACAGTTACCCATCGGAGACTGACAGAAGATGAGCCGCAGTTTTGGCTTGAACCCCAAGGCGAGCGTCTATTTCGGTCAGGTAGGGTGAACGCGACACGCCGACCGAATTACCGTGGGCCTCTATTTACCGGATCCGGTCGACGAAATCCGGAAACAGACCTCGGATCTCTTCAGTTTTTTACCCGATGCCCGTGTTTCCTTTTCTCGCTGGACGGCCACTGAGCTACGTCCTAGACGGCGACCGTCTGTAGTGATAAGCCGTGGTAACCGAGAGGCCGGGGTTACCGACTGTCGAAATGCTCGCCCAAGGAAATAAGTAAAACGACGACGTGAGAATCCGGGAGAATTCGCGCCGTTACTCCGGCTCATTAATCCGACTCCGCTGATATTCGGGAGCACGTTTTAACGGCCGATCGACGAATCAGAACGACGAGAAAAGTCGAATCGGTGACTAAGGGGCGAACGCATTCGTCGCGATAACCGAGAAGTGGAAAAGAACTGTCCGAGATTAGTTTCGATTACAGACGGTGTAATTGTGACGACTCACTGAACGACGACTCCTGACTAGGCCCGAGAAAATGTTAAATACTATTATCGAAAAAAATTGTTTTGGACCTATACACGAAGCGGGTACCTGTAATTAGTTACCTGTAATCGACGATACGGGCGGAGAGGATTCGGCGACGCGGGGTTCCTATCGGTGTGTTCCCCCGCCACCATCCCCTCCTATAGCGAGAAAAATTGTATTAAGAATTTGAAGAAGAGGAGGCGTGTATAGGCTTAAATATATAAAATATAAAATGGTAAATACTAAAGTCGTTTACAGGAGACCTTTCATCGTCATTTATTATTGGAAGATTATATTCAGTTTAAAGATAATAAATACCGACAAATAGACTTTGACAATAAAATATTCGGCGTTAGTATGTACTAAGAGTACATTCAATTTGTTAAGTGGAAATTTCCACTGGGAACTGTCCATTGTTTTTATGTCGGGCCTTGCGAAACTGTGGAATCGTAAAGGAATGGCTTGGAATTTTACATGGCGTAACATGATACCCATATGGAAATCCAAATCGCTGTAAAAAATCGTAACATACCAGCATTTTTTATCGGTATCTATCCAACTATTTTAAACAGTCCGACTTAAATATTTTCACGCTCAATTATTTATGCATGTTATTATATATTTTTACGGACGTGTAAAATGTTGTCTGAATTTCGGTTTAGAAAGGGTCAAAAGACCCTCGGAGTCTTGGTCAAAAGACTCCGTTTAAAAACTACTAAATTTGTCAAAGATGTTCGACCGATCCGTTATAGTATCTTCATCTGGATTCGTTCAGTTTCTAATTGTTAAATCTTAGGTAACTGACGAAAGCTTTTTGTATCTCGTCTGCAAAGTTGCTGCGATCCAAAGGATAACAGTACCGATGACATCCATAAATCTCTAGTTTACTTACGTACAATGATCAGACCGCGAATTTTCTTCGGAGATAATTAGGATCATAAATGAAATAAAATGACCGGAACTCGACCCGTTCCGTACGAGTTCTGCCACAAAACTGAAAAGAGCGCTGTCGACCACTTCCCCCTCCCTAGTTTTGCCCCCACCGCTTCCTAAAAATTCAAATCGGTTTGCCTATTTCCCACGCCGTAAACTTATTCTTTAGTGTTCGCAATTATTTTTACTGTTGGCAATCGGTTCCGGGATATTAAACAACGGAAGGATAAATTACGTAAAATTAAATTGTCCCAACGGTAGCGAAACGACAGGCTCTAGCGACGCATTAATGAATGCGGTTTTCAAAAAAAAAACAACGCATTTAAATTAATTAGCCGTTCGAGAAATTGACACGTCCATTTTCCCTTTCAAAAAATGTACAAAAACTGGGAAGAAAAAGTTTCCCCGGAGAAGACAAAGTATCGGCCGCCACGTTGGCTTTCGTCGAAAATGTTATAGTGCGTTCCCGATTACAGCCAAGTACTGCGGGACACCTTTCGCAAAAGTACTCGGCGCGTTTATTCCGCTAAATCGTTCGACGGGTATATTTTTAGAAAACGAGTCTCGACGCGGGCACTTATATTTCATCGGAGCGATAAGAGGGAGAACAAGCTGGTTAATCCATCATTTTTAATTGACTCGGACCTCGTTAGGCGTTTTCCGTCTTAATAATACCGGGTCCCATCGCTAATTAAAATACATTTTTTTGCTTCGCCTTATTCGGCGCCCCGACTGGTAACGAGACGGGCGTTGAAAATTCATTTTCTAAGAAATCGTCCCCGCCCGATAAGACACGGCTGGAAATTTACGGTGTTCTGTTTTTGTTTTTAACCTGTTAGGAATACAGTTAGAACAGAGGGATCGGAGGCGGGCCGGTGGGTGACGTGGGAACGGAGCTCCGGCAGAAGGGGCTCTATTATTCAACACTCACTCCCAACAGCCTCCTCTGGGAGAAACTCCATTGTTTTAGCCATTGTTTTCTTCTTAAAGCCCATCTTACGGAGACGACTATAACGGAACGCTAATTTCAGCTTGAAATAGTTTCCTCCCGCCCACGACTACGCCTTACGTTATTTGAGGCCTTACAACAAGCCGCTATCGAGTTTCGATTCTCACTCTCCGGTTATATTATAAATGTACTCGCTAAATTAAATCCCGGAGAACTGACAGTGGCGGTGGAGTGCTCCAAATGTAGATAACGCTGATGGCATTCTCTTCGCGATTTATGGGTCCGGTTCGAATTACGTTCGGTCCTTTTCCATCCGCTTCCTACGTTTGGTTTCCGTAAACGCATCTAAAAGGAAAGAAAAGATTTGTTCTAGTTTCGAAAATGTAGAAAGGTAGTCGGGCCGAAACTGCACTAAATTCTCTGACGGCAGACCGACGTCAGTTTCGTACCGAGCAAATGTCAGGCCTTGAATGTTTTCATACCGTTTAACCAGCTATTATTAGCAATTAGTCGTAAAACGTGATTCTATTTTAAGTAAACGCGCAGTCTAAGACGCGGACACCCATTATCCTGTTCTTGCGCAATTCTTTCAGGCTTAAACGGTTATTTTTCTGTTATTTCTGTTATTCGATTGTCCGATATGAAATTATTCCGGAGAAAATGATCGGACGGCCAGTATTTAAAGCCGGATTGAAAAAAAACGCGGCGAAATATAATGGCATCCAATCGAAGGATGACGTCGAAACTTCAGTTGAGGAAAAAATTAAATATCCCGGACGGAAATTAAAAACAAAATCGGATATACCGGAAGAAATAATAATTCGAAGACGAGAGAATATATTTTAGATCCGTTTTTTTTATTTTTTGACTCTGTATCTCGGCCTCTGGTCGTCGAGATGTGTGCGTGATTAATCTTAATGTATCAAATTGCAGATGTTCAACGAAACGGGTTGGACGAGCGGGCAGTCCAACACAAGACAGAATTAAAAACCTAAGAAGCGAACGATAATTGTGCATTAACGATAACATACCCTACTCCTCCAAATTATTTATTTTTCATCACCCAATTAAGCGCAAATTACAAAGTCTTCGGGAAGAAGGGCATTGTTATAAGAGCTCAAACCGATACTCACACGACCATGAGGACACAATAACGCCTTCATAATATATATATATATATATATATATATATATATATATATATATATATACACCTGTAGTATGTAGTTTGAAATTGGATTCTAATATTCGAAGGTGCAAATCAAAATTCGTTTTTCCTAAGGACAAAGCGGACCCGTGTTTAAAGGACCTCCCTCCTCCACCAAACGAAATTACAAATTTCTTAAAGGAGGGCGAATGTTTTCAGGCGGTCTAATAGCGGTGAGGGCAGACTGCTTGGCGACTCACGCTGTTCACTCCCCGTTCTGAAAACATGCAGGCCCGGATGAGGTCTACCTTGAAAACACGTCATCCGGAGAGCCGACGAGGACATCGTCTCGTTTTCACCGCCTATACATTTATAATATTAACGAAAATAAAATCGCGTCGGAAGTAGGCGGAGAACTTGAAATTATAGACCGCTTACTGCGAATTAATTTTGCCAGATATGTACTCCTTGGACTGGCAGGAAAGAGGCGCGGGAGAACTGGGAGTCGGAATCTCTTGGTGGTCACCTCCGGGACGGTGTTCTAGTAATGTTAAGAGACGAGTGGCCCCGATTATTTTTCCCCGTCGCGCAAAATAAAATAAAATACATTCGGGGTTTTCCTCCGCGTACCGCCCATCCCAGTTTCTTCGTTTATAAAAAAAGGTTTGAAAAAAGGCCGTCGCTCCGACGAAAACGTCGGCGTTTGGAAGGGAAAAATAAATAATGGGAAAGCCGGAGGAGGGGTAAAGATGAAGTCATTGCCAGGGTGGCCCGGCCTGTAATTTGGGCGGAGGGCGAGTAGTTTTTTTCTCCCCTTCCTTTCTTACTCTTCTAATCAGGACCAGTTTTTAGAGCAAACACAGCCAATTTAAATTGCCGAAGGGCGGGGCGCACCACCGGAGAGAGCGGGACCACCGGAGTCAAAACCCCCCCCCTCCCACACCATTCCCCCTCCCTCACTCCATCGGCTCGTTAACCTACGCCGTGGATTTTAAAAGTAAAGTTTTATAACGACGGGTCCCGAGTCTCCGGTCTAATTTTAAAACCGAGAACCGGTTCTTCGGGCTCCGAAAACCGACGGTCAGTAAAGAGACGCGAGCGCTTAAACGCGTTTAACCGCCACCGGTGGGTTGACCCACCCCGCCCGGAGAAGACTAAACGTTTTCTTATCGGACTTCGTTTTCGGATAAAGAGATCCGAAAGCACCCAAAATAAAATGTTTCGCTATGTTAAATTCGCGTCCCCCCTATCGACATGTATCCGGGCACGTATATAATTAGTAGAAGTTTAAATTAAATCGCTATTTAGAATTCGATAATTATTATATACTTAAATAAATTTACTCGGAAATCGGATATACATCCTAACGGGGAAGATGCCCGTTGGTGGGGGTCGCTCGGACTCCCCCTATTCGCTTGGGAAAAAAGAGCGATCCGAAATTGCGGATGACGGCATCGCGTTTAGAAAGTATTTAGTCGAGCGAGGCGATACTTTCTCTTACACGAGAGACTCGATATTCTCGATAATTCTCTGTTTCCTCCTTTATTCGTATTTAAAAAAAAATAGGAAGCTGAAATTTTATCGACAGTTTCCCGGGATTCGGACGTGGGATGATCCTAAACGAAATAATCTTCGTTTTAAAGTAATGAAAACTTGTATGACCCCCTAGAGAAAACGTACGACCCCCTCGGTACGCGAGAAAATAAATCGCACCTATTAATACACCATCCGCGCTTCGACGTCGTTATAAACTCATTACACGAAGGGATATTTCGTCCGCCCTGCCGAAGAAGGGGAAATTCCAACCGAAGACCTCTTTTGGACATTAAAACACACATTCGAGAGTGGTTTTTCGGGTAACTCGGACCTATTCGGTAATGTCGTTTGGGCCCAATTTAGACACGAAAAAAAAATAAGCGCTCGATGTAAAGGGGGAAGATAGGAGGGTGGCTTCTAAACTCGGTAAAGAAAGACGCGTTCCTTTAAATCCCGCGTGGAGGAATAGTAGAAGCGGGTCGGAATTCCGCGTTAGGGCGCGAAACCCTGTTTAAAAATTTCGAACGTAGCCGAGCTAACGGTACTCGCTAACCGAGTTTCCGACTACCGCGTTAAACCGGAACGGAACCAAGTGACTGGAAGCAGGAGCCCATTGGGGGCGTTCGGTACGAGGGATTATATAATGGGCTCTACGCCGATCGGGCCCAAACCGAGTAGGTCGGACCCGAAGACGACTCGTCCCCCGTCGTTAACCCGCTCGCCGGAGAAAGTGAGAAATGCGACCGGTACCCGTCCGGTTAAAAGGTCGGATAGGAAGGCGTGGTAATATGATGTCAGAGCTATAAATAGCGCGCGAAGGCCCCCGAGGGCTCGCGGCCGGACCGGAGGTCCCCGGAGTTTCCTGTTTCTGGTAGAGGCGAGAGAGAAAGAGAGAGAGTCGGAGAGGAAAAGAGCAGAGAGCGAGGAGGGGAGATGAAGAGCGATGGAGGGAGGATGGATCGAAAGAGAAAAAGGGAGGGAGGGGGAAATGGAAGTGGCGAGGGAGGGAGGGAGACAGAGAGAGAGAGAGGGAGTGAGAGAGAGAGGGAAAGAGAGAGGACTCTAGGAGGGAGAAAAAAAGACGGGAGAAGAGAAAGAAAAGGGGCGAGGACAGCGATGGCCGGGCTCAGTGGCCGCCTAAACTGAGAAGACTGTAGGATAGAGGGAATCGTATCGCTCTCCCGAGTGGGAAAAGTGTCCGAAAACTAGCGCCGGAGTCCCTAGGGTGACCTTGCGGGGCGCGCCCCAACCGGCATTGCCCCCCTCTCGTCGGGCCTCAAATATATCCTGTAGGATGTAGTCCTTTTTTCCACCGAGGCTCGACTGGGTTCTATCAAGGTTAGTCGTCTTAAAATAGGCTGCGCATACCGGTTTTAGGAGCCCGCTCGGACGACCGCCCCTAAACATTGGAAACCGCCAATTCCGGCAGGAAATAAGAAACTCGCGATCCCACGAAAAATCTGCTAGCCGGTGACCCCGGGAAACGGCGATACCCTACTTTTTCTTTGATCGGCCGGTAACGTTTGGTCGACTGGTATCGGGACGCTGCTTCAAACGTTTCTAGTATTCAATGCCACCCTAGCGACACTTGAGCCCTTTTAGGTATCCGAGTGCCTTACCGGAGCAAAACTCAAAACACTACCTAACGCCTGACGCGTATTAACTCTTCACCGATCCTTCCCGTTATACCGTCTTTATTATTTTTTAGAATCTCTTTATCTTGCCGGGTCGGAGAGATGTTTCAATATGAATTGAATTTTGCGCAGATGCATCAGGAGCAGAAAGTGCTGGCTCGTATCTTAGTAGCCTCCACTTTGGTCTCGTGTCTTGTGGCCGGACCGACATCACGTGGTATCATGGGTCATCCTCTGAGCAAGAGGTCATTCTTTGACCTTCAATGTAAAGGGGTTTACGACAAGAGCATATTCTCAAAATTAGACCGAATCTGTGAAGATTGTTACAATCTCTTCAGGCAAGCCCAACTACACTCTTTATGCAGGTCAGTGTGAGAAAAATTTCGTCACGTACTTCCTAGTTTACTTATCGATTCCAGGACGTATACCAAGGTGCGATTTAAGGTGTTCCTTAAAAATGTGTATATACAAATAAAGAGAAAACAAAAAAACATGTATTTGAGATTAGCGGGATTATCCTATAATTGTTTTCATTTTTAGAGGTATATAAAATTCCTAATAAACTATAAATAACAATGTTTCCTAGATCCTGTATTCTGTTAAAATAATATCTTTGACATTTTCAAATTAAGTCAACAAATATACACATCTTGAATGAGATCTTTGATCATAAAATTTGATTAGATTTAGTTACTGATGTTTCAAACATAAATTTGAATAATTTTTGCCAAACCTTTAGTTTCTGGGACTCTTCCCCCTCCTAGTTTTTATTAAAAGCTCAGGCTGTTCACTTTATTGGTCGTTTTAGGAAAAACTGTTTCACAACTCACTACTTCAAAGGGTGCTTAGAGGTACTACTCTTGGAAGATGAGACAGCAACAATACAAAGTTGGATTAAACAATTACACGGTGCTGAACCAGAGGTTTAGGTATTTTGGTTATTTTTGATTTTTTAGTTAATTTAATTTTTTTTAATAAAACTATTTTTTATCTCTTGTAAACAGCTACATCCCTTTTAAACTTTATGTTCATTTACATTTATTTTTATATTAATTTAAATTTGATTTTTTCATAATCTTATTCTTTTATAACGTCTTTTTATCACAACTTACAGGGATCTTTGCAGGCATTTTGCATTTTGGACCTGGACAGACCATTAGTTTTGCTGCAACTAAGGGCAATTTTTCTGCCCCAAGTAAAAAATTATGCCAGGGAATGAAATAATTTTACATTTTGTGTTTTAGGTCTAATTGTTTCGGAAGTGCATACTTTGATGGATGCCTTGAGGTCCTTCTACTAAATGAAGAAAAAAAAGAAATCTATCAAATGATTGAGTTCTTAGGCCGCAAGTAACAGCTACTATCACATTGTAGTCTGACAACATGACAACGATATTCTAGTCCAATGATCCTTGAGTGCAAGAATTGTGTAATACCCTCACAATAAGTTTTAATTTATTTATTCATAGACTTAAGTATAAGCATATATATATATATATATATATATATATATATATATATATATGTATATTTTTAATTGTTTAAATTTTAGGTAATTATGTGTTTATAAACTTAAAAAATGGAAATTGAATCTCAGAATTATATATTAATTCTGCTAATCAGAAGCCTTTGTATGTATATATATATATATATATATATATATATATATATATATATATATATATATATAGAAAATAAATATGTGGTAAATCTTCTTAACAGGTACACTAGTTTGTTGTTTTAAAACATGATGAATGAATTTAAATTTAATTTAATACACAGTTTCTAAGGCAGCAAAAAAATATACATAAATATATAAAAGAAAGGTTGGAGTCAGACTCAACAGCATGTACTGTATACAATCTAATGATGGTAAGATAACATGTGTTTTTAGTTACCTTAGAAAAAAGTAAGATAGAAAAATAACTAATTGTCCTTCAGTTTTCATCTAAAGGACAAGGAGTTGCAACTTATGATTTTTTTACTTATTGGCAATCACTTGAAAATAATTTTTAATTTATCATCGAGCATCAGATAATGGAAATAAATCAAAGAATAGATATAAATAGATAAATGAGATGCAAGATGTAAGATATTGACCATACCTAGGATTAAATCAAGGAATTTACTGTATTATTTTAAACAAATATATGAATGCATTTAACAGTTATAACTGCTGTTTCCATAACAGTATTTTTGTATTAGTAGCTAGAATAATTATAAATGAGTTTTGATGGTATGGAATATATGTGTAAGTGCATTGAAGAGAAAATGTCTTGTACAACATATTTACAAAATACCCACACACACACATACACAAGATTTTATATCCATAACAATAGGAGCACACTTTCAGATAATGGGTTAGGTGGGTCACAATCATTTAACCTTATTATGCTGAAAATGCAAATACTTAAAAAACTCTTACATGAACTGAGTAGTATCATACAGGTTCTTAGTTGATGCTTGTGTTATTAAGTGTTGAAAAATGTCAAATTAAATATTTTTAAAATCCTTGCTCACATTATTTCATAATAATGATGAAATAAGTAATAAACACTCAATCTGTACAGTTTTTTGCCCAAAGACATATTACAGCAATTTAAAATAATACTGTTGGAGCATGAAAATACTAATTCATCATTTCTAGTAAACAAATAGAAAAAAATATATAAATATTACATTTAGTTATGTGTACAGTTATATACATACAAAGAATTCTTAATGTAAAATACAAATCATTTCTTTAAGCCCAAAATAATTAACGGTAACTTTTCAGATTATTTAAAATGTAAATTGTATATTAAAATAAACAACCAAAAAGCCTACATTTTTTGTTTTATTGAAAATAAGTTCCATCAGAAAAATATATATGATATGAATGCACTTCAGTAAAAGAACATGTTCAAAATATTAAAATTTTTAACATTATCCACGTAGCAATCGATTCCAAAAGGAATTCAATAGATAATGGACTTTAATAAAAAACCAGCTCACTTTTAAATCAACCAATGTATACAAACTGCAGGTTCATCGTTATCAAAAGGAATAAATAAGTCATTTACTATTCACTATATGCATTTACACATTATACTCCAAAGATAATAAAGAAACTTAAGCGATGTCTCGAACGTAGGTTAATATCTTTTCTGAAGGTTAAAGCGTTCAGAAAAAATGTATGTGTTAAGTAAGTAGAATAGTTTTACCACATTGGCAGTCACACAATTATTTATTTAAATTTTAAATCATTCCAATCTAGGAACTTTATCAGTATTTAATAAATAAATACTACTTAATGTATAATCACAATTTTTCTTTATGAAATATTATATTAAGTTTATATAATAGTTTTCTGATATAGGTCATTAACTGAAGAATTTAATGGAATTTTATCACAACAGTAATCAAAGGAATAAGATTTCTATGATGAGTGAAATTAATACAAAAAAACTCAATGAAATTTAATCTTAAATCATCATTATAAAATGGAATTTCAATTTGATTAATATAGTCTGATTGAAAACTGATCAATCCTGGTTTCTTGTTATTACCCTCAAAAGGCATTACTTTATCATTAGACATATCACCTATAAAATGTTTTACTGTTGATTCCTGCAGCTAATTACAAAATATTGTATTGCCCCGTATTGGATAAATGCAATGACAACACATAAAGGAAAACTATTGATCAATCAAACTGTCAAGAAATAGTGATTACAAAAAAATACAATTGTAACGAATTTTAAGACCTAAAAAGAATTGTTTTGCACTATAATTAAATAATAAGTATTAGATTGTGAAGGAGAAACATATTTATTATTGATAAGTAAACTTTAAAATTAATCTTTGTACACAGTTAACACCATATGCCCATGTAAGTTATGTCATTATAATAACAGATGTATTTTGAAACATATAGTAGAAAAATATATGAATTGTTCCAATCTGATTTAAATACGGGTTCCCATACAGAAATACACAATATTCTATTCCTAACTGTTTAATGTTTTATCTTTGTTCTTCTATTTTTCTGTAATTGTAAATACCTATTATTTTTTTAATAAATTTTCCACATATTACAGGCTATTATTTTTATTCCAGTGTGTCAACCTGTCCTACTCATTACTTAAATTATAGGAAAAAACTTTAAATAAATCATAATTTAAGATACAGATAAACCAAACTCCTGGGTGTTTAGTTTTGAGGTAGCTCACCTCGTACAATAAATGTACAGTATTCATTTTAGATTGAAATTATAAAAATATGGTGCTTTTGATATGGGATTATATTTTTAAAAAATCCAAAAATAATTCAAATAAATAAGTGCATAATTTTTTTGTTCATTAATTTTAACGTATACAACTGCCCTGCATTGTAAAATACAAGCTTCTATTCTAATGGATACTTCAACACATTTACAATGAAATATTAAACTTAATTTTCACGTTAATTTTAAAGAATACTCCACTTCGAGTCATATACTACATATTATTATACAAGTAAAATCTCATTATAACAAGCATCAGTGTAATGAAATTTTCAGGAAGTTTTTTTCACATCCCCAACCGAAGTTGCACAAGAAGCTGTGCTATATGACTTCCAGTATTATGAAATGAAATCTTTAAAAAACTCAGTATAACAATACCAATGCTTAGGGTAAATGAAGAACAGCTAATCTTTACACAAACAGCCCTAATTTTTTAATATAAACAAATCAATAACTTTTGCTGTCAATAATGCAAACATTTAAAAATAGCACATAGCATTCAAATTTTTGTATTAAATTTTAATTTGTACCTATGTTATTAGGAACAGTTTTAATAGTTATACTAACATTACCAAATTCTAAAATAATACACAAACAATACAGTTTAAATATAATTAATTATATCCCGCATAATGGAATAGGTAAATTTATACTTTAACAAATCGGAGAGAATAAGACAAATTTAATTTGTCACTACATTCTTACTAATCATTTCCCTTACCAACTTGTAAAACTCAAACAATTGCAACAAAACTTTGAAAAATATTAAATATATCTATTTTTTTACTTTGCATTATGATATTGCAAGAATAAAAAACTTAGGGAAATATAATTTTATGATTAAAGATAAATCAGTTAACAAAGAAATCGAGTTAAAAGTTACAACGAAAATTCGAAATAAAACATGATATTATGATTTACATAAAACAACATAAACTCACACTTTGGAGCTACCTACAAGTAGAATAACCTCAGAACGATAACCAATGTATAACCTTTACTTTTGTACATATACATAAAATACGATTACAAATGTAAATTGTAATATAAAACATATCATAGATAACAAAGATATTTACCAGAGTAGACTGCTAGTTAATATTAATTCTGCCTTAAGTATTTCTGAAGTTATTTTTTCATAACCGGGCCAGTAGCATTACAGGCATAGCCTTCACAACATGAAACATATATATATATATATATATATATATATATATATATATATATATATATATATATATATACACATACATATACATATATAGAAGGCAATGATGGTTGACACAATTTGATTAACTCACAACTGTGGTACAACTTGTAGAGAAACACATTTTAATTTCTTATGCATTGTGCTATGTAAAAAATTATTAAAAAAATGGTAATGTAGTAATTGTTCTCTACGTGATATATAGAACAGCTAACCCAGACGGTCGGATAGTTATTATTTAATTGATAAAAACTCCGTAAACATAAATCTAATATAAACATTTTTCGATTTAAACCTTTTTGTCATACTAATACAATAATACATAATCAACAGTTTTTACCAATATTTTGTATTAAGGATAAACCTTATTATAAGTCATGTACTAGTACTATTTCTAGTTGTAGTTCTAGCCCTGAGGCCCTGAGGAATGAACAAAAATGAAGTTTCAGTTCCCAACCTTTAACTATACACGTTTATTAATGCGCATATATAAAGATCACTGATATAATTTGACTTTTATTGTCTCAAAAGATGTAATTCTAATAAAAACTATGTTGTTTTTCCTTTCCCTGATATTATTTAAGATTTAGTTAATCCACATAGCTGTGAAATTATTATTATTACAGTGATCTTTTTTTTGTTCAATTTAGCCTATTATTTTAGTGGCATCCTGTATCAAAAATAGAGGAGAACCAAACAAGTAGTGATACGCAGTTCTATCTTGTAGATAGAATGTATTTATGTATATTCAGGTCGAATGATGTATTGATCATTTTGTAGAAAATAAAATTATTATTTAGTCAATAAATGACATGTATTTTATCTACCTGCTCACTACAGAAATAACACATTGGGATATTAGGTTTTTCACACTCCTCATAACCTAACTGTTATGAAGGACTTCTATGTACTGCATTATTATGTGTACACTTAGTAGTGTTTCTACAATGAATCTTTTTATATATATACTAAATTTATTGTTAAATACAAAATAATTCAAGTATTTCATTCTGAGATTAATAAAGTAGTTTCATTCACCATAATAAAGTAGTAGAAAGGGAATTTAATTTTATAAAAGTTTCAACATTACAAAATGTGTTTTCTACTTAATGTTATCTCTAAAAATAAGGGAGATATATGTTATATATATATATATATATATATATATATATATATATATATATATATAATAAATTATATATATAAATTTTGCAGTGTGTCTATCGGCTAATTTCTTTCTATTGTCTGTCCACATTTTGGCCCACAGCCCCCACCTCCCATTTTAGGACTGTAAAAGGACTTCAATTTTTCTGAGAAATGATTATTATTGAGTTTTACTCAATTTAAGCCAGAAACAAACACATTTAAAAGGCAATGCCCTGCCATTTGCACCAAATGGGTGCTGAAAGCTCCAGGGCTACCTTACTCATGAGCAGGCAAGCTGTAAGCTAGTATATATATATATATATATATATATATATATATATATATATATAAAGGACTATAGTGAGGTATATTTTAAAATATATAGATCAGCTGTAATAAATTATATATTTAAAACAAATATGTGTAATAACAAAATAATTAAAATAATAAACAGTCCATTAAATAATAAAATTCCTCTGTAGGTTTATTTAATGTATATCTAGTTCATTGAAAGTGTATAATTCCTTTTCTTGCACATCAATTGGGTTTTCAACATCTATGGAAAAATCAGAAGATTCATTCTCAGCAGGCAATCCTAAGAACCAAGCAAACTCATTAATTCAAAATATAAAATAAATTTATGTACAATGTACAATACATGAAACATAGCAGTGTTTACACAATATGGATTGATATGGCTAAGGACAGGTTTTTTATTTATTAAGGAGTTCCTACAAAAAGGTCAAAAGAAGAAGATATCAAATATGATATGTTAGGTACCTATTTAGTTGTACTAACCTAGGAAACCTGTAGACTTATGAAAATAATTGTTTGAAAAAGTAAAACTGCTGTTTCCTTCTACACTACGACGATATCTTGAATGTACATCAAGAAAACCATATGAAGGTTCATGTAGTGGACTGTCATCAGATCCAAATTCCTGAAGTATTGATATCATTAAACTATTTTAAATAATTATACATATAATAATCCTTTATCCAGGACTTTAGGCTTAAAGTAATGCAACTAATTTATAATATATTTCCAAATGATAGCTTTAAATGAATTGATAAAAATTATAAATAAAAAACTAACCAAGCATCTACCACTAATACAATAGGCCTTTTTTGTAGTATCACCTCTACTACAATCAGTTCCAAAAGGAAACCAGCCTTCTTCTCCATTAACTAAATAAAATCTGTGAGGTATAGACTCATCCTGACAAGCCAGTCGACAAGGTCTATCTGGATCTTCTGTAATTTAAATTCTAAATTTTTACTGAGTACATAAATTGCAGGAATGACAATTATTATATATTAAAATTACATAACTGCAAACTAGGTATAATGGATGCAAATCAGTAGGTTCTAAAAACCTAAAAAATAAAACCAAAATAATGTCATGTTTTATTTCAAACAAATGATTACCATGTGATGCTGAAAGTTGCATCCCGAAACCTGATAACCGTTGTACCTTATCTCTATATTTAGTACACACAGCACTAGCTTGTTCAACAGTGGTTTTAATGTTATCACAGACCTGCAAGTTTCACAAAATTAAATTTGAAACTACAAACAAAAAAGTACTATACATATGCATAAATGTGTATAACTGAGAAAAATGGCCACACATTAAATTTTCTACCAGGGAAGATTTTCATTATTGTGAATTACAAAATACAAGATATATTTTCCTGTAGGTATTAACTAGCTACACATACTATGTGAATTAAGCTTGTAAATATATGATACAGGTGAGACCAAAAATAAAATAATTACCTTATTTTTTGGTGGACATAACTGGATACTGGCAGTTATATTACAATATTGGCATTGACGTTTTTCAACCAGTCTAATTCCACGTCCAGGAGTAATACAATTAAAGTAGCAGTCACTAACTGGAAGCCATATTCCCACTGCTATCTCACGTCGTTTATCTCGAGAAAAAAGAAGGGTAGAGGCACACATTCCAGGAGATATAAGAAATGTTTCATCATCACTATTAGTCAAACATTTGAATTCCTAATTAACCCAAAAAAAAAAATGATCTAACAACTGTATCCAAACAACAACCAAAAATAGTATCATTAAAGTGTTGAACAGATAGAATTAGAAGGATAATAAAATCAAAGGTATACTATTTATCCTTAACTTCAGTCACAAATGACCACTATGACTGAATCTATAAGTATTCTTTCAATAATATAATGTTAATCCATTCTAAAAGAACTAGGTGCTTTAAAGATAGGTCATCTCAACATTAAGTAAAAGAAATTTGACAACCTAACTCATTACTTTGACCATTGTAGACTGTTTCAATAATACTTTCCTCAAATTAAAATCACATTTTTCAGTTACAAATAGAAAGTATCTTAAAATTACGTACCATTAAAACACACAGTATATTTAAATCTTAAAAAATATAACTTATTATTGATTATTAATATAGCTGATACAATCATTAACCTAACTTTTGTATATTAGGCAACTTATTTTACCTGACATGAACCAGCTATGCAATACATTGGTTTGTGTCTTCTGAGTGTTTGACAAACCGTTCCATCAGGGAAAGACCATCCTTTGCTCTTAACTCCACCACCGTGTCTTTCACACCAAATGGAACATGCATCACCAGCTGCATAACAGCAAAAATAAATTCACTGATAAGTATACATATATACAAAACAATTATTCTATTTTTTTTATAAAGAAACTAACAACTCACAAAAGAATTATTTATACAACAGACAAAACCAATGATATATATATATAAAATGCATTTTAATAGCTACACTAATTAGTCAAATTAATCAATAAACCACAAAGGGCTACTAACGGTTAGAACTAGCTTTCTGAAATCCAGTTCCAGTCAATTCACTGTCCACTTCACGAGCTCTAATACACACTTCATCAGCATAATTTTGTATAGTTGTTCTAGGAATATTTTCACACTGTAAATTATATAATTAAATTAACAGTTAACATAATTATGATTTATGACATTATTATGATTTAGTTAACATAATTTTTTTAGTATACTATTAGTTTCACCATTCTGAATTTTTTGTGAGTACAATTTTACAGAAGAATGTTAGTTTGTACATTGTATGATTAAAACTCCTATCTTGAAGTATCATTAATTATAGTACAAGTGTGTCCTAATTACTCCATTAATAGAATAATAATTATCTTATCAATTTCTCCATGTAAGGATAATGACTACTTTATAAACACAGATATTCAAAATTGTATACCTGGTTTGGTGAACAGGTTTTATACCTTTTATCACTTCCAACACAAGGGTCACCACCATTTTCAGGCCTGTATTAAAAGAAAAAGTAACCCTGGATAAAAATAACATACCATAGTTCCTATTTTAAAATGCTTTTTATTTATGTAGGGATTTAACAACAATTTTTATGCTATACAGGTGCTGCACAAATATGGTAGTGCAGTAATACTTGGTCGCCTCTATGACTGCAATATATATATATATATATATATATATATATATATATATATATATATATATATATATATATATATATACATGTAAAATTAATTACCTTGGGTTATTACATAGGCGTGAAGAGACCATAACTCCTGTACTTCCACTAGCCAAAGTTCCTTTATCGCCATAGAGACAGCTGGAAGCACAATCTGAATATGGAGTCCAGTCACTCCATCCACCAGTTACAGCTTGCTGAACAGCTTGTAAGACACTTAATCCTTTGTCAACACAACGCCCACTTCGACACCACTTTACAATCAAAACATGAGTGCTATATTAAGTAATCATTCTGTTAATTTTGAGGGGGTCTTTTTGGAATAAATAAAAAATAATATTTAGAAATATTTTGGGAGGGGGGTTAACAATGGCTTGTCGTAAATCATCTGCGCTTCTAGCTTATTCGGTCCTAAAGTACCGGTAGGGAGAAGAAGTGTACTAGCTGTACTGAGATGATGCTTCATCACTAGCCAACATGCATAAGTAAAATATCATTATACTAGTACTGGGGAGCTACTGACAATGACAGGAAGAGAGGACCAAATGAGTGAATGGTGATAAAAATTTCGTTAGTGTAACATTTAACGAATAAACAAAATAGTGCATAAATAAGAGCAGAAATAGAGATAAGTGTGGGAATTGCCAAACATAAAAGAACAAATCAACAAAAAAATAATAGAATAGTTTTCACCTAAAAATAACAACTACGTGTAAACAAATATTAAACTAAATTTACATTTGGAATCATAAATGCAAACACACTTTATTTGTATCGCATAAAGTCCCTTCTAATGCTGGGTGTGATGTCCATGTATATCTGTCTCTTGTACAATGCAAGTCACGGCATACATCACTCATAGGCTGGCTTGATGCATGAACACTTCCCCGTCCATATTTAAGCATGCCTTTGGAAAGAAAACTTAAATGTATGTAAAATTTGTTTGTACTTCTATAATGAATCCTTAAGTTTCCATGTTTTTAGACTGAAGTATTATTAATTCACTCACACTGCTGATTGGCATTGAATCGTTCCCCAGGCAATGTTCCTCCCTCATTGTGGTTTAAATGGCTGTCAGAACTGCTATGATCCATAAGACAGTGAGACTGAGGAGTACTAAAATTATAAAGAAAATCATAAATAATTATTATAACTGTCATGAAAATACATTATTATTAGTAGTAGTAATAGTGATAATAGTAGTATTAACTTACTGCAAGAACTGATTTAAGTATTGTCTGCTGCAAGCCGACCAAGTAATTTTACCACTTCCTAATGTTGGTGACATTAGGAAACTTCCAGGATCACAGTTGTTATCCGCTAATGGCCCATCATGCCGCATTCCCAAACTAAAGTACAAAATCACTATAGCTCTCATGTTTGCACTATTACAAATTGTAATTATCTTTATTTGAATATTACATTTCACAAAAAAATTATACTTTGAAAAGACAATTGCATTAAATTGTAAGATTTTGCATGCAAAACAAATGAAATATTACCTTTTTGTGTAGGTACATGTAACAGAGCAAAACATTTTTAAATAATCTATTATCTCATTACGAAATAATATTTCATAGATAATATATACATTGACATAAGGTATATATTATTATTTCAATATATAACTTTGTTTAATTATTGGGTAATAAAACAGTGAAAAAATTTGCCAGGCATGAGAAATAGTAAAAAGAAAAAATATTAATCAATTACCTATTATACTGATAAAATTATCCCACAAATAAAGTTTCATTGGTATAATTAATTATATCAATAAGTAAAGTACCAAATAATCTATGTTACTGTAGGTACATGTAAATTAGATTAATGATATTATACCATGAAATAAAAATTAATTAACAAGCAATCAATCAATTACTTACTGATAATTAATTAATTTATTAATTAATTATCAGTAAGTAATAAAAACTTCAATCTGGTAATAAAAACAGGAAATTGTTTCCATGTTAATACCACCATATTTGTTTCAAATGTGAACAGAAAACTGATTCCAAAATGAATTTATATAATATACCGATATTAAATGATGATTTAATAATATAATTGCTTTAGAGTAACCTTTTTGATAAAACAAAAGATAATGATTCATATTGCTGATATTTCCTTTTCTTTTTTTGTTATGGATATGTGAACGATTAGTGTGATGAGGGAACTCTAATAGTTTTTAAAATTTACTGTAGAGGTTTAAATGATATTGGAAAGTAAGATGAAATTTATTTTATTTTTAATTTATAAAAAAAGACATTTAAATTTACACTTTTAAATTAAAATGTTACTTTTATTAATATGACATACACATACATAAAGGATGGAACAAATAAATCACACTTGAAAAAATAAATTTATATGACTAACTCAACACAGAATAATTTTATACTACAAAAAATATATTACAATATATATACGGATCGTTTTAAAACTTTATAAGTAATAATATTTCGAGACATAAGCAAATATAATGTAATTTAATTCATTGTCAGTAAAATATATAATTCCAGTTAAGACTGTTTAGCTTTATTTTTTCTGACTTTAGTAACATTTAGTTCACGTTTATGTTTCTTGACATTTTCTTTCTTCTGAGTTTCAATTAGTTTTGCCAGTCGCCATGATAATAGAAGAGATATAACAAAGAGTGGAGACAATATCAGTAATATAGTATACAAAAATGCCCAAGGCTCTTGGGCGGCCCACACGACAAACGAGTTGAACCATCCTTCCCATGTGTTAGTATCTAGATTCAAGCGTTTCAAGCCATCCGGAGGTATTTCTTTCGAATCCATATGTACAATACTGCTTTTCAACTTATGTCGAATATTAGTCCAAAAAGTGCGATCCTCGGCTTTAAAAATGGAAAAAATGTGGCAATTATTAAATAAAAATATCAATAATTTTTTTGAAAATGCATGGGCAATAGTCACTGTGTCAAATTATATGGACCTAAATAATTAATAAAATTATTTAAACATTGATAATAATTTAAAAATGGCAAATCGAGCCAATAATACGTATAATTTTAATATTTTATCACTTATGTGATTATAAGTACAACATTTAAAACAGAAAACAGGAAAAGAAAGTTAGTTAACACAAGGTAGGTAGTTTCTAACACACAAAGAAGTGTCTACTCTAATGTCTGTACTCATTACTCGTACGTGAACAGCGTATAACATAACGTACCAAGTTCGAATAAGATTCAAAATTGTAATCTCTCACACCAAACCAAAATCACGAAATCAACTAGTGACCAATAGTCAGTGATTCAATAACAAAGTAACACGGAAGGTTTCAATCGCGGTTTTCAATGGTGATGCCAACTTAACAAATATTATAATTCCAAATCTAAAAATGCGTCTTTATAATGTACGTGTTGTTATTTACAGAATAAAACGAGGAAAGTTGTTCACAATGTGTGCGTTAAAATAATTTCCTTTCAAAAAGCGTAAAAAATTAAAACGTTCAATTTTTTTCTATTAAGCAATATATTTTAATATAGGAGTGTGCCCGGGAGAAAGGCTTCTCGACGCGATATTTTTTAATTACTCGATTCTGGAAGATACGTACTTGTGACCTATCTCGTGTGCGACCACGTACACGCTCTCGAAATGGCGTCCTTCGTTTACCGTACAGCTGCTGGTGGCGGTGCACATCCCGGCCACCGGCGCCAATCCTGTAATTAATAACCCCAGATTTAAAGTAATTATATCAAAACGAATTCCAGTGGTAGTATATAAACCACGCCGCCCGTATCGCGCGTCAATCAAACGGATGACGGTAGACCGTTACTAATAGAAAAACGAGGCGATTTATTTCGAAACAGATATTTCGTCTCTTGCGGTCTTAACCTGCGGGAAATCGCCCGGAGTTTTTTTACCTCGCTTAATTCCAGTCAGATCGGTCGTTTCTCAAATTATTATTAATCGACGGCGCTTATCCGGGAGTTAATCGGGCGTATCGGTCACTCGGTGTAGGCGGTTAGGCATACGGGCATAGTGGGGGTGGAGGGAGCGAGGTAAAAATAATGTGAGGGCTTACCGACGACTTGCCTGGTGAGCTTGCCGTTCTTGGTGAGGACGTAGAGGTCGAGGCCGGTGAGTATGAGAGCGTGGTCCCAGTGGAGAGGGTCCGAGTCGGAGGGCGGGTTCTCCTCCCTCTGCCACCCGCAGAAGTTGCCCAAGAACCTGTCGATGTCGTGGGACCTCACCAGCCCGCTCGGATCCGAGTGTAAGATCTCCACCCGTTTCATCACGAAACTCACCGCTCTCCCCAGCGAAGGGTCGTGATACAGCAGTTGGACCTGAAATATATAACCCACCTTTCCCTCAGAGATCTTTTCCTCCTAGAAATTCTTCCCGTTCGAATTGAATAATTGAAATCTTACAGCATTCACCATGGTGAGCACGAATCGGACGACCTCTTTTTCGGTTTCCTGGGGGAAGTTGAGAGTCATGTGCCTGTAGAGGTCTCTGTCGACGAAGACGGCTGTCTCGACGTGTACGGGTGCCTGGGGAGTGTTGACTCCTGGGGGAGGGACCTCTTCCGCCTCCCGCCCACCGACTTGCTCACTACCGCGTGCGGAATTTTCCTCTGGCCCTCGTGGAACCTCCGGGGTAGCGGGTTTATTACGTAAATGTCATCGTCTCCGGCGATTATCCCTCTCTGGCGCATGAAAAAGTACCGCCGCTTAATATACCTACCCTCGCGGGATAGGGAGGGGCTACGTCGTTTATTTACTCGGTTTGAAACTAAATACCACGTGATCGTCGATGAAAACGTAAAAATATTTACCGTCTGTTATTAGTCGCTCGTATATTCCGCTCGTTATATAGGGGAACGATGGAGGATATTTGTAATTAAATAGGGGACTTACCAATCCGTCGCAGAGAGTGAGGGCGGCTCTGTAGGGACCCTCGCTCTTGTAATAACAATGAGGCTCGGCCAGCTGAGACGGGAGTAGTTCGCTGTAGTTATTCCACCTGATTTCCGAATAAATCCGTTTATATACAAATACATTATTATTGAACAGTCTACAGAATGTGTCGAACCCGAAAACCGCGCAATTAGTACGCGGTCGGGGTCGATACCGATTTCATCCGTCATCGAGATAAAGAACGACAATGCCGAGAGGCGACATTACGGTATCGAAAGGACACGCGATTTTATGTCGTACGTATAACGATCAATCGAAAAATGGTAAAAACACTTTCGATCGGAGTACCCGGGGTCTCCGGACTCGGCGGCCGCAAAAATTAGTCGAATATAATTTTTGCGTGTTTATCGTCAAGATTTCCGGCTACTCCCTACTATCGAAAGGTATTTTAAACGTTCGCTCCGTCTCTAATCTCGGAATACAGTTTTCGACAGAAATCGATCGTACTACAAAATTCGATAGTACGTTTAAGATAAAGAAACTATAAAAGTTTAACGACAGTTCATTTCCTCGAAACTCGGGTGGTTTAGAGAGGCGGGGGTCAAGCGCGTTCTACAAGACCGCCGAGGAAGAACGGCCGGAACGACCTCTCCGATGTACGGAAAGTCTGTCCCACCCGCGCCTTCGCTCCGTCTTTAGATCGGAGTCGAGCACTCCTTATTCGACTCGAACGAACCGAATTATAGACACTATTATGTCTCCTGGACACTCGAGAAGGGTTAACGTTTTAAAGTCAACGTTAAATTTAATAAAGTCGGTCGTCGCAATTATCGCGGACCGGTGGTTTATTATCAGTCCGGATTTATACCGATAAGGAGAAAACTAAGCAGGCCGGGTCTAGTAGGCGGGACGACCTTTTCAGGAGTACGAAGTGGGGGTCGATGAAATGTCTGGGGGCCGGGGCGAGGCTCAACTGGAAGCGGCGGCCCAGAGAGTCCCCGATGCCGATGTCCAACCGCCGAGGCCGCCCGCGGACCAACTCCCGCTCCTCCCACAGCACGCCCACCGACTCTGTAACATTGATAGACAACCGCATATTTTAACCGAGTACAGAACAGGTCGTATTTGACGAAAATCCCACCTTTTAACCACCTTTCCAACGTAATTATATCGCTTTCGAAGCTATGGCGTTCGAAATATTGAAAAATATCAGTTGGCGAAATAAAACGGAATGGGGGCAAGGAGCGATAATCAATCGAACTGTGAAATTTTTATTTTTACGGTTCTATACAATAGTCCTCTATTAACCGATTAAACTGAATTGCCAAACATCGAAATGTCCAGTGTCGCGAAGGAATCGAACGCGCGAGTTTTCGGAAAGTCGATTTTTTCATTTGCCTATTTTACTCGCCGTCGATTTTGCAATTCCCGAGAAGAGAGTGCCGGCGTTTTACAGTAAACGGAAAACTTTTTTTCTGGAAATAAGGAAAGTTGCGGGGCTTACCTTCATCGCTGGTTCCGACCACGGATTCCCACTCGGAACTGGTGAGGAGCCTCTTCAAACCGCCCTGCAACACAAAGCGAAATCCGATAAACCGAAAAGCCGATCCCTCCATTTCACCCCGAATAGCCGTTCCTCGTCGCGCGCGTAAAATAAAAGCAAAAGTGCGGGCCGACGCTCGACATCCGGGTGTTAAATTCACGAGGTTTTAGACCCCGGATTTTAATTAGAATTCACTAGAATATCGGGAAACCTCCTCCGTACAGCCTATTTCACCGTGGCCGAGATACGAATGTATCGACCCGAGCACTCGTGGGTTTAATACTAAATCTCCTACACCGGAAATCATTAAATACTGGAGATTTTTATGAAAATATCATTGAAGAATCGAACCAGATGGGGACTCGGTGCTGAACTCGGTTATGCTGTTATGGGGATGATTCACATCGCTGATTAATTACGGCCAACAATGTGGATGAGGCTTATCAGTGGTCACTGGTTGCGTCGATCTCGTTTCGACCTTTTATCGAAAGCTTATAACTAATAAATGAGATCATTTAAAACGGATCGACAAAAAAGAAGGACCCTTATATTAATGTGCGAAGATGTAAAAGTCGCGATCGGTTTGCTGGTAATTCCTGTTTTTTACCCGGGACATCTTCCGGTCTTACATCCGGGTACAAGTCTAACGATGTCGACGTTTGAAACTTTCTATCGGGCGTGGAGCCCGTGTTTATCTCCCTCACAATGCCCCATAACGGTCAAAATATAATAGCCGAATCCTCCCTCCTTTTTCTATTCCCCCAACGACCAAGGTAACGTTCTTGCACGCACGGGCGCTCATCGATAACCGGGAACGTATCTAGCATCTTATTTGTTGATACCTACTGAATTCTCATAATTGTTTACCGGAATTAAAATCAATTATTAAGTGCGCGATAAGCGAAATGAGTTTTTCCCGGCCCGCCTAAGACTAAGTCCGAAAGTGGAAATGACACGGACCTCCTTCTTATTCTATCATCGTATTTATGATTCTTCTCCATCTCTAATGAGCGTTTCGCACGAATCGATGTAGTATTAATATCGCTTTAAAATTACATAAATTGTTAATCGTTATATAAAGAATCGCTGTAGCGATTTTATCTCTTATTATAGGCACCGTGAATTAATTTCTTCCCGACAAGGACGGTTTCATTCCATTTTGTATCTCTTTAACGTCATACCTACACCACTAGGTAGGTAGGACCTGCAGCAGCAGACCTGCAATGTTGGGATCCGTCTAGACAACGACTTACATCAACTCCCCATACCCACCCAAAAGAATCGACTTAAACCCTAAATTAGGAGTACTGAGGCCATTACTAAAACTTGCATCAAAATTCATCTTAGCTAACCAACCCACAATCTACAAAGCCATATTTAAACGGGCGTGGACATACGGCATTGAACTATTGGGTTCCACCGAGACATCCACAACGCTTGCATCCGGAGATTCCAATCAGAAGTCCTTCGAACCAACCTTAATGCTCCCCGGTATATTTCAAATCTCACCATTCACCACCACCTCAACATACCGAGAGTTAACGAATTTATAATACAGTGTCTTCTCAGTGTCTTCAGTGGCTTCACGCCATTCTGAGTACTACTCGCAACTGTCAGTTTCGCACACAAAATAATGTCAGGACTGTCCTATGTTAAGACGGTTTTGGTTGCAACAGTGCAGTGACAGTGGATGTCACCGATAATACTATAAATGAATAGTTTCGTCAGGGTGATTACTATAAACGCCTAGAAAATGGTAGCTAAGAGAGTGGGAGGATTATTCCTAAGAATGGAGAGGAAATTTGTCCTCGAGCACTCTAAGTTGGTGTTACGGGAATAGTGAGCGGTGTTTCCATACGGAGGTCATCGGACCCTAAACTGAAGGTTTAATTCGTAGTCGAGGCTTGCCTAATACAGGATAAAAATGGCATTTCCTTTACCGATCTTTCAGGTCGTTTTAAATGATCCTCTTTGGAAGCTTTAGGGCCGGTGCCAGTTTCGACGCCGATCGCAGCGCCGGCCAAGATTTCCGCAACAGTGTCGGTCCCTACTGGAAATATTATCGGAGGCGTAAAATACGAGTAAAGGTCAACGCTCTTTCCGCCGGACATAACACAACGAACAGAGCTAACCCCCCACCACCCCTACACCTCTACAAGCCACCCGACTCAATAACCTGACCCTAAATTCCAATGTTTATTTCAATTCCCCTACCCCGACAAGGTTATTCGTACTTGGTGCTGGAGATAAAAAATTGCTCCCGAATGTTAACAAATTAAGGTAAATAAATAGGCCGGGAAGAAAAACACAGACTCGGCGAAGCCTCTCTCGTTCTTCTTCGTCCAGAGACCTCTCTCGGATTTCGCCAAAAGCGAATTGTTCGTAACGCGCTCGTTTTCCCGGCTCGAGATATTTCTCGGCCGAAAGCCCAATTAGCGGGGGAAGCGTTCCGTCAACGTCCGCGCCAACCTTCTCCCGCCGCGATTTTCACGATAAGAATCTTGGCGGTCGGCCGCCTCCCGTCTACGGTGTTGCTCACTTATAAGCGCCCCGTCACGGTAAGCAATTTACGGAAAGTAGACGACCCGCCTCTTCTACTTCCGGAGTAACTCGGCCAGAAAAAACTAGAAAACCGAGGAGGTTATTGTCGCCGGTCACCCTCCGACACGATGCGTATATAATCCGTCCGCCTTTAGTGTCCATTTTGCGAAAAGCGACGGCCCGGGTAATTAAATCCGATAAACGGTTTAAAATCGAGGGATCGGGAAGATAATGAAATAGGGTGGTATCGACGGCCGAGCGGCTCGCACTGGAAGGGCTCCTGTTTTCCTAGGGCCTCGGTCGACTCTTATTTTGGCTGGCGATAAATAAGATGAATAAGTTTTTTCCGACTTCACCAGCTTTCCCCAACCTCATCGCTAGCGGGAACGGTCGACCGAATCGCGGTTTCCGCGTTTTTTACGAGGCCAGCGTAACGGCGAAACGAGAGAACCCTTTTTTATAAAATCGAGGCTTTTTCGAGTCGTGTATTCTCTACCAAAAGTGTGGGGCCCTCGCTTATCCCTGCGGCGCCGGCTCGTCGCTGCATTTTCCGTTTAAGGATTCTAAACATTACGACTACAAATTTAACACTTTGCGATATCTCGAACCACTCTACAGTCATTTATTTCGAGATATCGATATCGGTGGAGACTCGGGTTTTCGTAAATCGTCCCGTAAATTATTGCCGGCCCTTGTGCGGTGTGAATGAGCGAATCGTTGACTCGGGTCCGGGCCCCGACCATATTATAGGCCCCACCGGACTACCCCAACTCCTCCGTATTATCGGATAATTTGATTGCGATAATACAATCTAAAAACGGAAAATTCCGCATTTTATCTTCCGCTAGATTTCGGACGGCGAATTTCGTTGGAAGGAGGGTGAGTGGAGGCGCGGTGAATCGGAAGCCGTACCGAAGCCTCGGTTAAAAAAAAACTCTAATTCCACCGCGAATTACGACCTCGAGCGTTAGTTACGGCCTGTTAACGCGGGGACCGTCGGATAAAAATCGACGGAGCTTCCGCCGGATATAGGAAGGACGGAGGAGCGAGAGTTATAAGTAGGGAGGTTTACCTGGGAGAGTAGCGACGGGGAGGCCGAGAGAAGAGCCCAGAATCCGAAATAGAGCCGAACCAGGATCATAACTCGACTCCCGTCCCGAAGTGAGAGCCACCGACCGTTGGCCGGCCTCCGATCCGGGAGGGGGCTCCCCACTACTCGCTCCACCCGTCCACCGACCTAGACAATTTTCAAACCTATACGCCAGCCATTTTAAAAAACAACGAAACCACAACAATTTTAAACCACAGACGAAACTATATGAAATTAGGATTCCACTCTTATTTTCCGTTTCAACTAGTTATCGGGTCTCGCTCATCGTCCGGGACAAGGTTCCTCCTAGTAGACGAGTAGCCTTTATAAGTTCTATCGGTTTTGATAAACACGTCGTCTAATGCGAGACACCCCGTCTTCTCCAGTCTAGGACAGACACCGAGTATCCTGAATAGTCCAGTCGACGTGAATGGCGTGCCGAGTGACGGGAGTGGGTGCAAACTACCTTCTCGGGTTTCCCGATTGTGTCGATTATTAACATAATTGCCAACGTTGTCCACGAAACGATTAGATTTTAATCCGAATATTCGAGTTTCGGCCCTATACAAATATAGGACCCGCCACCCGCTACGGCTATATTAACCGACATTTCTTTATAGCCTACGTGTATATATAAACGCGAAGAAAGTATTTGTAATTTATCCTTTCTC
This sequence comes from Lethocerus indicus, assembly GCA_019843655.1. Lineage (NCBI taxonomy): Eukaryota > Metazoa > Arthropoda > Insecta > Hemiptera > Belostomatidae > Lethocerus > Lethocerus indicus. The sequence continues at coordinate 36,760,566 of JACDQD010000001.1, forward strand.
ATGAGTGGTATCCGCTTAACAGTGGCTGTTGGGGATTAAGCGTCATTTGCTAATAAAAGCGTTTCTTATAACCGCCAATTAGACTACCCCACTGTCCCCTACCCTTATTCGGACCTGACGCACCATTTGGGATTAGTAATACATTATATAACATTTTACGATATGGCATATATTAAACGGTACATATTTTTTCTTTGGTACTTAAGAACGAAGGGAGTCTTTATTTTCCCTCCGATAATAGTTTTAGAGTAAACAAACTTAACATGGGGTAAGAAATAAAAGGAAAAACGCTGCGGAACAAACGAAACCACTTTTATTTGCGTATGCCCCATGGAATACAGATTGTCTGAAAGATTCAGTTTCCCACAATTGTTCCCGGAACTTCCGAAACCCGAAACTAAAACTAAATTGACACAATGTCCCATAATTTGTGTCAATCAGCTAGAACGTACCTCGAGCCAACCTTTAGTATTCAAATTTTATTTCGAATCTGTTGTATTTTTATTAAGTTACGTTTAAATATTATACTGCGTTAAATTTTGGAATTTCATAGGTAAATATCGGTTACTTCAGATATTAAGAGTATATTGTCTTATCAAGAAGCAGTACGTTTATAAGTAAGCTTATCGCTTACTTATATTATTCCGGTTTGCTTCTTAAATTTGTAATCGGAACTGATACGGCGCGCGTCTGGAAAGTCATAAATTATAGAACAAGGGTAGTGTTTTTTCTCTTAATTTAAATAATTTATCGATAAATGTATTAATAAATGTTTTACTCAAAAACGAAATTTAAACTTACGCGGGGCGACAAAAATATACACTCGTTGTTCACCACGCTGTTTTGCAAAATGTTCGCCATAAAATGTACTGGGAATACTTTTTTTTGCGATTTTTCTGATTCATTTATAATCTGCATGTAACTAAAAAAATGTTTCATTATCGTGTATAGGGAATTTAACGGATCCTGGCTACACTGGTGTTTTGAAGCGTGCATTACTCATCGAACAGATCCATTCTTTGTTTCTAGATGTTAGTAGTCACTTGTAGTCCTTCCGTCTCTTATTAGATTATTATTTTCTTCGGTTTGACCAATTGTTTCCGGAATGGCCAAGCACCTTTTATTTGCCCTAGTACTATGTTTGTCTAGTGCTGTCACCTATGCCAGTAAGTATTTATTATTATGCTGTACTCAACTCGCATGTCTCATTGTCGGAGAATATCCGTTTATGGCGGACGCATTTATTTTCCCCACCATTCATACATATATCTATATCTACATCTATATATATTTGTATATAATTGTTTTATAACTTAATGGTTGAACATTACAATGTTATTAATAAACCCTTTTGTGAGTCATTTATAAAATATATGTGATACATTAATTGGCCTTGAGGCGACCCTATTTTTAATGTTTTTCTTTTTGTTAGGCATGGACTGCACTATGGAAAAGGGAAATATCTTCAAAGGATCTTGCCCTGGATTACTGGATTCTTCTGACTTGGGTTATTGTTGCTTCACTCCAGACAACTCATATCACTGTTGTAACATTTACAATTTTGTTATTCACACGTAAGTATGATTTGTGATCTATAGTTTTACATCACCATGAAGAAGATTATTTTAATAATTCTTTACCACCACAATCTTAAAAAAGTGAGTGTTTAAAATTATTTGATTTTGTACAAATACAGAAATTTAAGTTCTATGTCCTTGAATATTAATTCAGCTTAAGTAAAATGTGAAAAGAAATATTCCTCTTTGTAATACAGTTTTTAAGAATAATATTTAAATGATATCTGGGTATGTGACACGCCCATTTCACTATCTGTGAAATTAATTGCTGAAATAGTAATCTGTTTCTTGGATATACTGAGTCAGATGAGTTAAAGAATTTAGTTGCCATGAAATGATAGCATATATTTGTCTGTAAAAACAAAATAGTGCCGATTTGGCAATACAGCATTCATGTGTTGACTCAGTTCAAATTCCATTGGTGGAACAAATTTTTTTCTTTTTGACAAACAAATTACAAACTTCGATTGATTGAGAAAATAGCTCATGTAACTACAGTACATTGACTAGAATAAATAAAAGTTCAATATTTGTTTATTGTGCAACGCTATCAGAAACATTCACCAATAAATAATAGAAATTTTCGTAATTGACAAATTCGGATTTTTATTGGAAATTTCATTATCAGAATTACTTGAGTCTAAAAGTTTCAGTATTCATTATGATTTTAATAAGGGAAAACTACTCTAAAAAAAGGGAATTTAATAAAATTTATGATATTTTTCAGTGTGGGTTGGCTATTACCAGTGATTATTATTGGAATTGTGTTATCTCTTATAATCAGCTGCATTTGTTGTATTTGTTGCTGTTGCATTCGACGTAGAAGTAAGTATTATAAATTCATTTTTGGACACTCAATTTAATTTATACCGATTAAACATTTTTAATTTTGTCTTATATTTTGTGTAGATGTCATTTAATTATGAATAACAATTTGGACCGTTGGGTGATCATACTCAATGAGGTTGGAGCACAAGGTTGGATGCTTTAAGGTTTGCGCTCTTAAAATAATTAATATTTGCCTTAACTTCACCCTATCAGTGTATTTAAGTACATTTAAACACAAGGGGTGCTCTCAGTTGGGTTTGACACAGACCTGGTGATCTAAGTTCCACTCTCACCACGGACATAAAAACTCTGACCAGATGTTTAAGCTGAGTTAGGTTAAGCCTAGATTTAAATTGAACATAATGCAAAGAGCACCCTTGTAAAACATAGGAAAGAAATATAGTTATTTTTAATATTCATTAATTAGTAATTTATTAACGTATACTTGTTTATGTCACTCCTGTTCTTATTTATTTATTATCCTGAGCTTATTTATTTGTTACTGAGTACCCACTGGTATGGGTACTGTATAAACAGTGCAAGGATAACCAGGACAACATTAAGCCATTTGCAATTGTCATTTCTGTTTAAAATGATCGATGATATAGTGGACTCCTAATCAATAACTTCACATGATTGCTTCCAGTTAAATCAATGCAAACCAGCTTTACTCTATACTGCAATTATTATCCCACACAATTTTTTTTTCGTAATTTGTAAAGCGCAATTTTGCCATTGCCGATATGCGCTCACCACACAATTTTGATATTTGCAGCTATATTTAATTTCATATTATGAGGTATGTGACAATGGACATTGTTCCTGAATTTTGGATCTACTTTTATAAAGGTATTGAAAAGTAAAATGTAACACATGACTGTAACAAAAATGTATTTGATTAACATAACAAAGAAATGAAGTCATTTAATGATTTATTTTAATCATATATAGTTGTTATATGTGCAAAAGTCCTTAAAAATAGATGTATCATTAATTTATTCCTGTATGTACATTTATTTATTATCAATTTTCTTTCCAGCTGTTCTGCCGTGATGTATATATTCACCTATGCTGCTGGCTTTAACTAATTTATGCGGAACACTTATTAACAGATTATAATTATTGACTATCTCTTCCTAAATGGAGGACGAAATTTCAATTATAAAAGAAATGTAAGTTGAAAACAGATTAGATTTTATACATATATATTTTTTTATATTTTCCTATTTAGTTTTTTATTTTTTATATTTAAATATTGTAGTTAAGTAGTTTTGGTTTTTAATACTGGATAAATTGTTACTCATATTTAAGTCTACTAAGCTCATGTCTACTACACATTCCATGTGTCCAATTTTAAGTGTGTTCAGTAAGCAAGTTGTATAAAAATTGTATTCTTCTGAAATAATTGTGGTATGTTTATTTAGTTCAACACTTATTACCATTAATGTTAATAATTTCAAATAAAAGAGGAATTAAATTATACTCTGAAATAATTATGAAACAAAATTTTTTTTTTGTATATTTTTTTATATAGTAGCAGAACAAAAGTTTTGCTAATATATAAAATCCTATTTGGTTACAACTGTGTTTATATGTATACTTGCACATAATTCAAAATGTTGCATTGTAAAATTACATATACAATCATAATTGCTTCATGCTCAAATTCAAAGAACCGATTAATGAAATATTTGTCTTGTTTAGTGAAGTTGTTAATATACTATGTTTACTTAATACTGTTAACTTCTTTAGTACCACACAGACACTAATTTCTATACTTGATTATAAAAATCATGTATATTAATGATTTTCTATATATTAATTTTGGTAAATTCACGATTTGGTAAACTTTTTCATATATATATATATATATATATATATATTTATCTCGTCTTTAGCTGTCGCCTAATTATTTATCCCTAACATTTAACTCCTATATTAACATGAGTGTAGCATTATTATGTACATAATGTTCAATAACAAAAATAGTTTTGTATTCATGTTAAATAAATGAATATTATATTCTCATAAGTTAAAAATACATACATGTGTAGAAGCAGTTACCTAACAATTTATCTTATTTAATAATATGATCACATTAATTAGTATCCTACTGTTTATTAATTAGTCAGCATTATTTAAAAAGCTTGATATTTTTAAATTAAGGACCTTTTACTAAATGTTTGAGGTGAAATAATTTAATTTGTATTAGTAGTAGGGACAAATTGACAGAATGAAAGTAATAATGTATATTTATATTTTTAAATAGTCATTCGTACCATTTTTTCATATTTGATGCTACAACCATTTTATTCTTATACTTTTCAACAAGTCTTGAAAAATCATCATCAGTTTCTTTCCTGGGAAAAGTAGACTTTGTATCCTATAGTGCAAAAGAAAAAAAGAATTATTACTACTATATTTACTATTACTACTATTATTTACTGGAATGTATGGATGGATATGATTTCTTTTTATAAAGATTCATAAACTCATCATAAAAATATTATCGTGTAATAATAGGGAATTGTGAATCAACTACACTAAATGTTGAGTATACTATAGATATTAAAAAATTCATGTGGTTTAATATTATTTCTAAAGGGGTTTAATAATTTCTAAAGAAGTTCTGTAAGTATGTTTGAAACAAGACTGGATTGTTCTAAATATTACAGTTTATCTCAATCTTTTCAGCAAATTTCGCGGGTTTAGGTGTTGTATGCTATGCAGATTCTAAAGTTTGGAAAACTGAAGTATTGAAATCATACCAGTATTCAACTTTTTCTTTATCACCTAGTATATTTTGGATGATTGACGCAGGAGGGAATTATAATGACAATGAAAAAGAACAACTAAAGAAAAAATACAGAAATCTTACCTGTATTTTCTTAAGCTTTGGATGACTTTTCTGACTTCTTTTGGATGCTTTCTGTTTTTTAACTTCTTGATAATGAAGGAGAGCCTGCTTTTTCAAATTGCCCTTTGTTATAAGTTTTTTGTTACCAAAAATAGCATTTATTCCTGCAAAGTGTCCACTTTTTGAATTCTGCGAACTAATATTTGTTTTCTGGCTACATGGTGCATGGGTTTCCAATTCTTCGTTTTTATCAGTTTTCATTTTGCTCTTTAAAGCACGCCGTTCTTTCACTTTTAATGCGTTACTATTTTCTATAGAAAATGAAACAATTGGCCTCTAAAAAATACAAAACAATTGTGATAATGTGGGCAGTAAAAACCTGTACTATAAACTGAATGAAATTTTTTCTTAAATTCAAAATAAGAAAATACTTAAACGAAAACAAATTTAATTGTACTTACTCTTGATTTTGAAAAAATATTAGGATTGTTATTTACAGACTGCAAAGTAGCAAGAGCAGTTCTGTGGTCAGTAAATTCAACAAACCCATATCCTTTAGATTTACCAATGCCATTTCCATCAACATCCTTCAAATTTCGCATTACTTTCACCTAAAACATGTCACGAATATATGAAGGTTAACAAATATCTCGATACTATATAACAAATTAATTTGGCAAACAATTGAAAGTTTTAGCTCAAATAATCTGAAAACATTTAAATTATCAGACCTTTCTACCTTTTCATGTATGCCTACATGAATGTATAAACATAACTTAATAATTAAAATGAATTTTGAATACCCGCTTTGTGGTTCTCAACGGTTTGGAATAATGTAGTTTTTTTTTATCTCCTACCTCCTTTCACTGGTTTGGTCTTTTACTGCTCACCACCTTTGGTAGGTCTTGTGAGTATGAATGAGCTCATGATGAAAAGGAGAAATTAGTTCAGAATTTAAGGTTAAAAATTGATTGAGTTGGTATTAATTGAGAACAAAACTTTCACAAATGCAATCCAGAAAAGAGAATGGACAAAAAAAAAACTGTCTGCACTGTGACTTCACAGTCAAAGTTGTTTTGTTTGTCTGTTCTATTGATCAGATACCCCCCAAGCAACCAATACGTCAGAGTGACTCACCACCTTACTGGCAAAAAAGAATGATACTAAAGACGGTGAATAGCCAATTCCGATCTAGCAAAAGACGAAACTAGTAAGAGCAGACAGAAAATGGAAAAAACTGTGGTAATAAAATTTAAATAAGACAATAAATACATATAGAAGAATTATACTTTTATATTATCTCAAATACTTCTCATGCCTTTGCTGGTGAGCAGTTTGAAGGGGAGTGTTCTTTAAATATCTTGAATAATTTTTTATCCGTTATGTGCGGTGGAAGATTATGAACAATAAGACGTGTTTGAGATACAAACATATTCAAATTCCGCAACTTCTGTGATTTTGAATGCTCTAATGCCAAACGTCTAGACATGTCAGATGCTGATACTCCAGAAGCAGCAGGTGTACCAGCGATAATAACTGAAAAAAAAATTATATTAATACATTTTAGTAATTAGTAGATATACTTAGTTATATTTAAGTAAGAAATGCTAAATTATATTTAATGTCATTACAGATCTATTAATATCACTTCATTTTACCATATCAACTATACAGATTAGATGTTTCAATCGTAATCAGACTGGTAAATTTAACTTAGTTAAAGCCAACTTAAATTATTTTTAACTTAACATGTGCCTGTGGTAGATGGTCAGATTTACTGACAAAGTAGTAAAGCTTGTAAAAAAAATACATGAAATTCAAAATTATTAAAATGGTAGTGATAAAACTTGGATGAATTGAAATTTAAATACCTCCTTCCTTTGCAAGGTATAAATTTCTATTGTCCTTAGCTGGTTTTTTTTCCTCTTTCTTTGGAACTTTTTCTCTCGGCAAAGCTATGTGAGGGTCTAAAATTGTTCCATTTAATGTGAAAGATGTGCCTGCATTTAAACAATGATCTGCACATTCCTTATCCTATAAAAATATAAGAATTAATGTGAATTTATCATGCAAAGAAAATATAATTAAGAAAACAAATTTCAAGGAAATAGTTATAGCGAATAATGCAATAATACTCTATTAATTAAGGGTAATTATATTCTTGTAAATATTACAGGAAATGTTCTTACAAATGTATAAAATATGATATCTTAAATTTTGGTGTTACTTTGAAACATTATAATCATACGGTGCATAAATAAAGAAGTTTATTTGGGAGATATTGAATTTAATCATAATTAAATATAGATTATAATTTTAATAATCTGTATTTAACTTATAAATAAAACTTTATAAATTTTAAATATACATTAGCAAAACTTTTAATAAACCACTGGCAGATACATCAAACTCTCATGCTTAAATCAACTTTGCCTTTTACTACATTCAGTTAGATTGGAAGCAGCATTCTAAGCTATTAATAATGTACGTAATGAATTATTCTACATTTGAGTTCAAATTCTATATTTTTTCATAATGTCACGCTGTGAAAGCAATCTTTTATCAGTCTATTCCTGGAAGAGGAAAGTGGATAACGTTATTTGCACTTTTTACCAACTAATACCTTTATATTCTCTTATATAAAAAGCTGCTTTTGAAAGAGCATGTATAGATTCTTGTTAAGTATTACATTTCTTTAACGGAAGAGAATTTTAGAATGGGTACCTTAAACTTAACAAATGCAGACCCTTTAGAATGTTCTGTAAGAGGATCTTTACATATGAGTGCATAGTAAACTGGGCCAAACTGTTTTACACACTCATTTAGATCGTCATTAGTTGCACTGAATGGCACATTTTTAATAAAAACTGTTCGACCATCGGCTGTGTCATCTTCCCTTTTGATCTTATTCGGTGTCTTAACAACTGTTTTTTCAATACTTTCTTCCATTTCCGTTTCTACACTTTTTTCACTTTCATTGTCGCTAAAAATAATATTATTAATAAAACACAAAGAAAATAAAACAAAATTACAATTTTTAATGTATGAAAGCAATTTTCTTCATTATATGATTTTATTCTGATTAACATATTATATTGTGAAAAGGGGACTATAGTGGATCACGCTGGAGAGAGTGTGCCTTTATAGCAGCCGTGGACCCTGAACCTTATTCTGCCCTATAAATAAGAAATTAATGGGGCAGGAAGAAATTAATAAACAGGGTGTATTAAAATTATAAATATTGCAAATATTTTCACAAAAAGAATTTATAATGAATTACAAAAATACACATTTTATTTAAGCAATTATCATTGAGGATTTTTTGATTCCTATAAACAAAAGTGTTGTGTTATTACTTAAAAAATTGTATATACCTTATTTAGTTGTTAAAAATAAATCAAAACATTCTTTACACAAAAAAATGGAACTAATAATTATAAATCAATGATATGTCACATTCACCTTTCAACTGATGTGCAGTTTTTCTCATCGGTTTCACTTTCTGTTGGTTCTTCCTTAATAGTGACAATAGATTGTTCCTCTTTAACTCTAGCTTCCTTTTTGTATGAATTATCAAACTTGTTTTTTGGAATGGCCCAGTCAACAATAATTGTGCGGCCTGTTTACATTAAAATGAATTACTTTTTCAATATATAATGTTTAATTTATTTATTTTACCGTATGCTTTAATTGACTCTACTGAAATATATTTTGTAATTTAAAAAGACAATGTATTAATACCAACCCATAAATTCCCTGCCGCTTGTATTAGTAATTGCTTTTGCAGCGCTGAACTTGGAATCATACTGTATAAAGCCACAACCAACCAGTTTATTCTCTTTACGCAACAAAACTACCTCCAAAACATTTCCATATGCTGAGAAATGTTCTTTAATGCTGTCTTCATTTGCCTTAAATAAAAAACTAAAATGCCAAAAACAATGCTTCCGAATAAAAACTGTATGGTTGCAAGTATATATCATTTAAAGTACCTTGAAGGGAAGGTTTCTAACAATTAATCTTGCTTCTTTTAATGCCCGCCTTTTCTTTTGTTTCTTTTTCAACTCCTGTAAGTGTCCTGTTTTAATGTTAGACTCCTTTTTCTGCTCGCCCTCCAATTCATTCTTCACATCACTGATCATTATGTCACTAAAAAACAAGTGAACTTTTTTTAACTGCATATGAAATGGCACTACAAATATTAATTATTTCAACAAAATAGCAGTGTTTATAGTTTCGGCAGTTATAATATAATTTTAAATAAAATAACAACTATCACAGTTCAAAGTTCTGTATTGCAGCAAACTCTTCGTTTATAACGTAACTTATTAATTTAAATTAATAAAAGATAAATATATCGAATAAAGGAATTGACATTTCCTCTTACCTTCTTAAATAAAACTACTGTCAGTTCCAGTAGAAAATCAACAAAACTCAAATATTGTGGAGCACGTTAAACACAACTTGTACACCATGCTTGAACTAGTAGCCTTGGCAAGTGCTACCAACATGTCCATTCCAAGTGACCCTAATAATAACTTTCGTGAACAAAAAAATTATTATTAGTAGACGATTACTAATAACCGTTGTTTATGTATTTAAAATGTAAATACATTATCATAAATGAGCAATGCGCGACCAGAACTTCAATTATCACTAACTAGCTTCCCGTTGGATGCGTAACGTTGTGAGAAGAGCCTCCGTTGGTAGGGGTTGACCCCCCGCAATTCCGGAATTTTTCCTGTGTTTGGAAACCACCCGAGAGGGCTCCTTTGGAAGGGTTTATGCCCTTTCCTTCTGGGGGGCCTCTTGGGTGTTGTGCGCTTCCGTCGGAACTTTTACTGGTGCCATAATCGGGGTCTGACCGAAGAGTAGATCAAATTGGGGTCCTATATATGCCTGGAGGTAAGGTGTCGTTAAACCTCTTGGAATTAAGACTCGTTTGTTCCCTATTACCGTGAACCAGCCTCTGCTAATGTTATACCCCATATTCCTATTATAGTTATTAATTTTTTTTATTATCATATTCACATTTGAAGGCCTTCTTCTCTCGTTAAGTTATTAGACACTCGACCTCCATTTTAAACACAGCCGCATAATAAAATATCGGTTAAATAATTTTTCTCTTTGGAATAATTGGAATTTTATAGATTTTATATTTTTTAATAGAGTTCTGTAATTATGTTTATTTTTCTTGTTTTCTATAGCAGATGGAGAGGAGATACCGTATGATGTTATGCGCTCTCTATTTTTAACTTTATATGTCCATTTCTGTAATTATGGATGCGGGGTTAATTCGGAATATAATCACTGAGGATAGTAAATTGGTTTGTATAGCTCAATAAATGTGGTTAAAATATTTTATTTCTGTTAAAAGCTGATAGACAGTTAACAGATCTGTTAATGTGAATAGTTAAGACATGAAAATATCAAAAATAGCACATAAAATTATATAATATAATAAATTATTACGTTTACACGTGGGTTTTTACATACACGCATATATATATATATATATATATATATATATATATATATATATATATATATATATATATATTATATATATAGTTATAATTTTAAATATTATATTAATATATACGAAATTGAATAAAAGGTGATCTTCAACTGGAATCTCACAATGATGGTGCCTGTTGGATCAACATTTCTAGAAAATATTAGGGCTTAAAACTGAAACTGAAATTGGTAAAGGGTCGTTCAAATTATATATCCATTTCCTTCCCCAAGATGGGTAATTATACGATTCTGGCCGGGACCAGGAAGCAAATTATGTCCTTCGAATTCTCGTTCCGTAATATCCATTTAATGGTGACTTTTATCTGAAAATACAAAGAAAGTGAACAGTGTTATATTTTAGTAAGACCAGACTGTCGAGGCGGAATAGAATTTCGGGACTTTTCTCGGCACCCGAGCTTCGCGACTTTACATTTACACTTTTCAAGTGATTACATCGTGACATATGTGCAGCGTATATATTAGAGTACGATAACACAAATATACGAAATGCCGGAACCAAAAATGGCGTGGTTCGTTTAATCCAACTCAATAATCGCAGCTTTAAGATTCGATCGGGAATTTAAATCGATCACAGGTGGAACTGAAATAAGTGCAATAATATAGAATGGATATAATACCTTTGGATAAGAGTGAAGAACAGGAAGAGTGGTGGTGTAATTGAATTGGCGGTTGGGTTCTAAAGGGCAGGTCAGACCGCTGTCGACGCAACCGTGCGGGTTGGGCAAGTTGAAAGGTACCGGAACACCAGCGATTATCCCGTAAACTAACACAACTACATCTTTTATCTCCTCGCCTGCAGATAAAACAGTTATCGGTAACGTAGGAATGAAAACTAAAACAACGCAGACGCGTAATTATAAACTTACCTTACTACCGGCAGAAGGTGGCGTAGATACAATTACTGTAAAATAATTAACCTATTGGTTAATACCCTAGGGGTTATTACCCTTAATGATGAAATTCGATATTCGTTCCGGGTCAACAATCCAATTATCCTGTATCGATAAAGCAGAAACGCCGATCCCAAAGAAAAGTAATATCACGAAGCTGGCTAACAACCAGCCAGCTATATCATACGGCCAAAATAATAACAATATCGAGTTAAATGATATTAATTGTCGGATACAATCTGGATAACTTCGAGTGGGATCGCTTCCACCGGTATCGGCGCTATCGGGTGTATTAAATATAACCGGTTACTTACTCGTGGTGAATAGGGCGGTGACAGTGGCATTGCTGCCCCTTTTCAGGGGACAGTAGTCCGAAGTTTCTGTATCGCAGTCGGACACGGAGATCGTGCTGAAGTTGCCCACCTCCGAACCTGTCACAAAATGGAAGAGAAATTTAAATAGCGAAACATCTAATCATAGATTATTTGTGACCGTTTTCCTATACGGACCTGGTTCATTAATACCAGTGTTCCATATTGCTTACCGGATGAAATAATGCGCGTCGGGCGCGTCTCTATAACAGGCCGATAAATATTCCGAACTTGCGCCTAGTTAAACCACAACTTTGAAATAATTTTAATTTGTTAACTTCAAAGGCTCTTACCGCAGTCGTCGACCTTATTAAAAGAATCCGATCGGGCGAACGCCGTCAGTACTATAATCAGGCTCAAAGTGAGAAGCTGCATGTTGACGTTAGGCGAATTTTCAACCCACTGAACGAGCCGTAGAAGCATCGCCGACCTTTTTTGTGGTCTCAGATAATCAACAGGAAATTGTGATATCTGTCGAATGAAATATCACGAGGAAAAAGTTTACTATTTCGTGCGCCGCGTAATATTACGATAGATGGTATAATATTTTTAATTATAATTTCTTCGGTGAGAGTCACTACGTTCGCGAAAATTATGGAACAGTCTAGGACCTAATTATTGATCGTATATCGTACGGAATTTATCTTGCCCTTCTCCTGTATGGGAACAGAGTCGTATACAAAAAAATTAAAAAATGTTACACGGCGGGTCGGATTATCCGTGCAATGAATCCGTACTCGTTTTAAGAATTCCAAATAGGCGGAGGATGAATTTGCTGGTAATTTCTTGCATAAAGGAAACTATTCCGGGAAGCGCAGAGATCCGAAAGATGTTTAGCATTACGGGCATTCCGCGGTCGGCTTCCCGTTTTCCCTGTCTACCTCTATAATATGAACGCTCCTTTTATGGTTAGTCCCATTTTAATACTCCTCTTAAAGGGGTATTTTACGATATTTACAGTTTTAGTTTTGTTGTCCGACAGAGATAGGGACGAGTTCGATTATTTCGTAATTTTCGTACATTATATTTCATATTTAACCTTGTTATAATATCGCCGTATAATATCGTCGGTAATATTCAAATTTTTAGTTTCGAATGTCAAAAACTGGCTAGCCCAATAGCTTCAATTGAAGCGTAATACGAAATAAACATAAATTAAAAAGACTAAACGCGTCGTTACAAGGGTACGTGCCTTCGACCGACCCTGGTAACAAACACTATTTAATCGAGAGAATATCAAATGCCGACCGGAACGCAGGACTTCCGCGGGAAGAAGACTAGATACCATCAGTGAAGTGACAACATTGGACGGTGTCAATGGTGAAACGACACTTGATCGGACAAACCTACCGACAACGGCACACCTCTTTCGCCAATTCAAATTGAACGTTCGTTTTTTTAATATAATTACGAGATAAATAGGCAAAACGGATTATTACAAGATAAATACTAAAAGTATTACAATAAGAATAGGATCACTTACGTAGAGAGAGTGAGAGAGAACCGGAGAACAGAGTGGCCGAACCTCTAGCTCTAGCAATGCAATGGTCTGAAGAGATCTAAGCGGAATCATATTAACTCTCCCACTCCTCCCGCCAGGATCTCTTACCCTCTTCACAAATAACAACAACAAAATCATAATGCTCCTTTATAAAGGAAAATAAAATCGAATAGAAGCGTTTCACGTATTTACAATACTATTTGGTAATAAAAATAAATATACTCAACGAACCGAACTGCTCTCACCGACCGCGGGGTGAATCGACTGGTCCAACATTGCCGTCGAGGGGCGTAGAGGTCTACCCTGCTCCCGAAACCGGCATCTAAATTTGCGATTTTAAGGGAGAATATCGCTCGATCGATAATGTTATCTTTTAGATGAGCGGAGGTTTCCGCGTCCAGAATTTGAATTGGCAGTGATTGGCCTCCGGTAAGATCGCTTGGTGTGGGAAGAATCTCGGTTGGCTGGGGTTGACCCCCTGCCGTTTAGCGATTTTGGAAATAGGCGTTTGGAAATGGATATTAATTGTTGGTGATCCTTGTTGGACATCCTTAGATTTTTAGAGCGAGTTAAAAAAATCCGGGAACGGCAGGGGGTCAACCCTTGCCAACAGAGATTCTTCTCGCAACATCTTATACAGTGAAGAAGCTCCTACCGGGGAATAAGGTAGTGATACGGAAAAGACACCATCTCAGAGAAAGACAGGAGTACAGTACGTGTTACGAGTTTAATCTATTTCTTCGTTTGTGCCAGCACCGGCAATATTAACTTGTACTTCAATTTAAGCTTGTATACAGTAGATTGTCAATAATGTATTATAACAGTTGCAAATACAAACTAACTCAGGTTAGTTTAGTCGACGGCCCTGTTCCGAAGCATATTTCTGTGTTATTATTAAACCCCTTCTCCAGATTTTTATAAATTTATATTCTATTACGCAATTTTTCCTGCACCAACCAGATAATAGTAAACCGACGTTCAAGCGAACGACTACCCCTTTGGCCATATTTATACCGTTGTCCTTCCTACGTCGCTTAATTAACCGATATTTTATGCTGAAAATCGGTATCGGTATCCTCGTTCCACGGTATATATATCCCAGACGCGCTTACCCCGGAATTAATTACCATAAGGAAAACTAAGCACCTTAAATTAACGACTTTCGAATACCGTGCGGTTTAATAGGCGGAGTCTCCAAAGGGGAATAATCTGTCTGACGTTTTCCGTCAGCGAAATATTTTCATTATTAATGTTATTAAACGAAACGAGCGCTAACGATTAAAATTTTTATTAAAAAAAAATACGTTTTATATCATTGTTATTAAATATTATTAAACGATATTACGCAATATTACTACGCGGAAGTTTTAATTTTAATGAACATACAAAACCGTAAACGTAAAAAAGTTTTTATTCTTCCGGAAGGATTTAAGGAAGCTCGATCGTAATTTTCAGTCGAGATCAGATAAATTCAATATTACTCTTATCCGTAGTAGCAGGTACGAACCAATATAAAAAACAAAAAATGAAAACAATCGTTCAATATTTTCATCGACAGATCGGTCGCTGTTAGTTGTACCGTCCGTCGCGAGGTATCGAATCGATGCACTCGAGAAGCGGAACGGTTCGAATGCCGCGAGGATCCTTTAGAGTGGACGAAAACTTTACATCGGCATAGATCGGTCGCTATTAGCCGTATCGTCCGTCACGAGGGATCGAATCGATGCACTCGAGAAGAGGGATAAAGACAGTACTCGAAGTAAGTGTTAACGGTGCTACCCCCAACGTCACCCGCCAAACATGTCCTAGCGGAATTTCCCCTTTTCATTCTCTAAACACCTATATATAAACATATCCGAGCTTTTAAACGATCGGATCAGTCGTTTTATTCACCCTAACCGCGGAAGAACTCACTCGCCGAGAAGCGCTAGAATAGAAGGATGACAAAAAAATTGCTCGTAGGATAGAACCTAGGACGTTTTATTAGCAAATAATGGTTTCATAGGTGAATAAGAACCTCCTAGGGTGTTGGACGTCTTAGCGATATATATATATATATATATATATATATATATATATATATGAAGAGAGGCACTCACGTGTGTGTATATGTGTGTGTATATATATATATATATATATATATATATATATATATATATATATAGAGAGAGAGAGAGAGAGAGAGAGAGAGAGAGAGAGTGAGAGTGGGGAGGTGTGGTGTGGTGGGGAGAGGGGCGAGGGAGGGTATCGGGGTGCCGGGGCCGCTCAATACCGGGCTCAGTCCCTCCCGCAGTCGGGTTCGAGTAGAGCCGTACCGATGGAGACGAGAGTGTGACTATGGGCTCGCCCCGAGAGTTACAGCCATGAAGACCACCATTGCCTCTCTGTTTTTTCTTCGTGTATTCGCATCAGGTAACGCGCCCCATCCGTTTTGGCGGCGGCCGATTAGGCGCGGGCCGAGCTCGTCCCTCTGCCCCCTATTCGTTCTATTATTTAGGCCGGGCCGTCAGCCCGGACATTTCGGGACTAACGTTCGGCCCCGGTTTTAAACCGTATAAACGTTGGCGGCGGTTCGATTCGATGGAGGGGGGAGGAATGACGGTTGGTGGGCCGAGGGGACGACCGCGCTCGTGTCTTCCGTTTCGAAACGGTGAGTACCGCGGATTTGAGATTGTTCGGTCGGAGAATATTCCCGATTGGCCAACGGCTAAAAGATATTTCAGCGGAAGAGGGGAGGGCGCGATATCCGAGCCCAGCCGCTTCTACCGCAGGGGTGAAAAAATCGGGCCCCGGTATTTGAGATATTTGGACCATTAGGGAAACCATAACTGTCTAGTATAATACAACCGATTTACGATCCCCACCCTCCTTTTTACGTTGTTCTTCTTGCATGGACCCATTATACCTACCCTCTTTCGGCGTCTCGAAATACAAAAATTTCGTCTCGGTTTGTTTACTCGGTGCGTGAGTTTACTATTTAGAGTCGTGGTGGCTTAAGAGCTTCCTGTAATCCTGGCGCTATGTCTTTCCGATCCTTTATTTTGGATGCTGTTTTGGAAATTGTAAAGCTAAACTAGTCAGTATATCTGACGCTCCGCTTATTAGCTACGTCCATGTCTATTTGTCGGGGCTATGCCTAAAACGAAAACGCGATGGTCCGATAAGAGGTAGAAAGAGGGGAGAGTAAATTTGGAGGAAACGGCGGGTTTTAGTGGCAACGATGTTTATTTGTTGACTCCGGGCTTAAAAGATATATGGGGCTGGAAAAATGTCCGGAAAGAGACCGACACGATGGGCATTCGCTATTCAGAAGCGATACTAATATTCTGGCCTTCTCAATTACCATTTGAAATATAGTACGGCCTGAGGGCCGTATTTTAGAAATCAGGGAAAGTATTGTTATTATTAAAAGTAGAATGAATAAACGCTCATAGTTCATTCCAGTATTTTATTAGATTTTATCATTTCTTTCTAGAAATAACAGTAAAAGCAGAAAGAAACAAATTCCAGTTTCTCCGATACAGATTTAAATTATATCTGTATATATAAAAAATGGAAAACCTCGTGTAAAAAATCGTTAGCATTTAATAAGTTTTTCGAAGAAGTTTTTCTGTTTTAATTTGGAATATAATAAAATACAAAGAATATAAATCTTTCATGAAAAATGAATAAATTCTGTTAACAGTTTTAAAAACCTGATAAAATCACGTGTCTGGAATTATCATATGTTTGCAGGTGAAGCAATAACGACTTTGACAGATATTAAAGTTCTTTGTTTAGAAAGGAGGCTTTCTTTACAATTACGGCATTTACGGCATAATCTACATAATATTATTTAGTCCTAAAACAGATTAACCGGAATAAAAAGGCGTTCCGTTTATCATATTCAAAAAATTATTATATTAAATTTTAAGTTTATTCATAATTGTCCATTATTTATCTATTCGTAATAGTGCTGTGTAATTATACTCCTGTGTCAATTAATAATATGAATATTATCGACGGCGTTGTTCCAGTTGTTATAAAAAGATAATTACGTTGTTCAAAGAAAAAACTGGTTTTATAGCATTAATTCTCGCAGTCCTCGTCAAAAATACAAATAAAAGTCAGGCTATAAATAACTCTCACAAATATAATGTTAAATTATGTTGGGTATGATTTCCTGCCTTTTATCCTATTTCTTCTTTACTAATAGTTCTCTAATAATAATGTTTTATAATTATTATTATTGGTTATAGATGAGAATAGCCAGCTTTAGTGACATAGGAAATAATACCAAACCAAGTAATAAAAAACCGTTAACGATAAATAAAACCGAATAAGTTAGACTGAAATCGACTAGTTGTAGACCAGTGTATTTGGGGCGGGAGCACATGTGGCACTTCCATTGTAGGTGAAAATACTTATATTATTAACGTTATAAATATTATACTTCCTTTAAATATAATGAGTATATATATATATATATATATATATATATATATATATATATAATATTGACAATTGCCAGCGATATGAATGGACCACTCTCCCCCGGGTAGAAGGGATACGTCTGGGATCCGTTTATTCTTGTCCAAGTATCGTTGACTTAACAAGGGCCTATTTAATGTAAACGTGTGTAATGTGTAAACGGGAGGTAAGAACTGGGTTTATCCCGGACGGTGACAGTGTCCAAAGGAGGAGTATTTAAAGCGGGACTGGGAAAGAGGCCCTTCCCTTGGCGTTTTAACGCCGATTAGTTAAAGTTGAATTCGAGTGGACAAAAATTTCCGCCATAAGTAGAAAGCCATGCAATTACCCCCCCTCCCCAAAAAACCTAATTCTTATTAGTCTCCCGATCTGGAATTTACATGGGACCCCCTACGCTGTTTCTATTTCGTCGATCGACCAGTCGCTTCGTTCGAAACAAGCGAACTTTTCAGTTCGTTCAAATTTTTATTCGCCGTCTTTCGGTCGGAGGCACGACCCCAATTTGACGCGCTCGATTTTTATATTTCGCCGGCTTTAGTGACCGGCCGGTGATTTCGATGCCGCGAGACGAAAGGGAAAAAATACGATAGGCATTCCACGATTTTGTTGTAAACATTGGGATATATTATTGGAGCAACGGAGGCCCGCTCCCCCCCCCCCCACACTTTAGTGCCACTCTTCTACTATTATTATAACTGGCATTTGACGCGATCGTTTAAATGCAACGCGTTTCTCCGTTCGACCGTCTTCGGGTTAAAATCAAATTTTAAGACGGGTAATGGACTGGCCGCTCCTAGCCGTTGGGGGTGCTCGCCAAAATCGATATGAACGCCCCCCTCCCACCAAACCACTGTGTAGCTACTCTGTCGGTAATCTTAACCAAATTCGGCGGTGACAAATATACGGTACCCCGGTGTGTATCCCGATCGGGCGGGGAGGCGCCCCTCAGGCCGCGCGCCTCGCCTCCCTGTCCGACACCCCCGATCCGACGTCCCCCCTAATAAACGCTGCCTATTTATAGCTTCCGTTTGTGCTGACGGGACACTTCGAGTTTACGCCCGTGGTGTCAGCGATATCTCTCGGCTATTGTCCATTTCCCCGTGGAATATCGCTACTTCGTTAACGAATATATTTATACCATCATTTTATATTGCACGGAAGTAAGATAATCTACGAAATAGACGGAGGTTTATCGTTGAGAAATTAGGCCCGAGTAATTTCATATAAGATACGGAGGAAATTACGCCGACATGGAATAAAATCGGGATTCTCGATTTATGTTCAACAGAATTTTAGTCTTTATTTATCCCTTATTTTTTTCCCGATTTTTGACTGGAAATGGAAAAGAAATCCTATATAAAGCATTTGTCACACAAACGTCATTATTTACCTCCGGAATTGAACGA
This sequence comes from Lethocerus indicus, assembly GCA_019843655.1. Classification (NCBI taxonomy): domain Eukaryota; kingdom Metazoa; phylum Arthropoda; class Insecta; order Hemiptera; family Belostomatidae; genus Lethocerus; species Lethocerus indicus. Next base: position 36,780,004 of record JACDQD010000001.1, read on the forward strand.
ACGAAGGAACAGAAATTAAGACTTTTTAAATTGGCGGATTTACGTAGGTTATAAATAGAGTGTATAAATGGAGCGTGTCCATTGTTGGGGAGGGAGGAGACTGTGGCTGGAGTTGAATAGTGTTTGTCATTTAAAGAGAGCATTCTGTTTTGTCGCGGACGTGTTGTCCCTCGGTCATAAATGCCAGTTGTAAAAGTCTGGCCTGAGTCGTTTTATCGACTGTCCTTTAAGTAGTAAGATTCTCCCATCCCTCGGCACTAATGGCCGGGAGCTCTCATTTGTATTACAAAAGCAAATACGACCCCGACATCCTATCGTTTATTCGTCGAGCCACTCGTCGATTGTATAAAGGCCGGCTAATTTAAAACTCGATGTTTTTATTCCGCGTTTTATTTTATACCGGGCGATTATTTAATTTATTTTATTTTTAAGGTGTTAACGAGCTACGCGTATTCGGCACATTAAGCTCCAATATCGCGTAATTCAACGACGAACCGTTTAGCGGTTTTTTAATTTTTGACACGAAGAAGTTACCCGCCTACTCGGTACGAAAAGAGGACTGCGATGAGGAAGTATACGATGACCCTCGTTTCGTTTACTTAGAGATGTCGACGGTTTAACATCGACGTAAGTATGTTATAAATGTTTAAACGGATACAAAAAATAAAATTTGCGATCATTTATACGAGACATTTAGCACCTATCGACGTAAACGCGGTTCCGAATAGAACATTATGATAAAACCGGTCATACCGCCGCCCCCCATTTTCTCTGTCCTCTTGTCTAGTCGGCCTTAAACTGCACCGTTTAAGGCTTTTCGGTAACATTCGACCGGAATAACCATAATATTATGGTATATTTATGGACATCTCCAGAATATACTAAGAACAAGATACGAAAACATTTCTCAGTTACCTCCTATCGTTACCTGTATTAAAAATATTTTTTCTGGGTTATACGAGCAACTCTTTTGGTCCTTTTTTCAAAATTTTATTTACGCTGGACGGCCTCCCACTCTGTAACTATAAATAAACCCACTAAGAATTTTAAGAATCAATTTTTGCGGTAGACAAATATGGGTCAAAATCCTGTTCTTCCACGTCCTGAAAAACAAAAAAGAGTTTTCAAATATTAAAACGAAAATATGGTGTAGAATAGCGGGACAATCTGGATATCCGTTTGAACTATAATTGAAAACTATATGGGTTCGTAACAAAGCGAATAATAAAAAGGATACTCGAAATATCGATTTCAATAAATAAAACCCCTTTATGCTAAGATCTCTGTGTGAGCAACGGAAAGAGAAAAGTGTTCATGAAAAAACATCGACGATTTTAAATATCTCATCGGATTATAAATAAGAATTGCTTTTTAAAAATGTATGTCGAATATTTTCAGTCACTCGTCTCGCGAAATTGGGGGTTAAAAATACGAGCGAAAAAATGGAGTAAGAGGGGAAAATTGTTGGTACTGCCGCTCTTGCCGACAAATACGGTAATATGACCGGGCCAGATTTCAAAGTACGCGATTCGATGTGAATCTCCGGTTTAAATTCAGTTAAGCGTTCCAGAAAAACTTATGGAAACCTGTTATTTTATCGGTCGATAATTTTAGTAGAATATTATAAGATTAAAGCGTTACGCATATCACATTGGAAATTAACCGCGATAGATATTCCGTTCAGATAGAAATGCGTTCAGACGTAATCCCAGCTTGTTATTAGGGACGTTCGAAATTTAATTCGGGAATTAATTATATCGCAGTCTAACTATAAGCAAAGTCGGTCTTTCCATCAATCTCAACAACTACCCACTATACCAATGGGGTCGTTCTGCTTTTCAACAGAACTCGTGTCACCCGACACATTGATTTACTCCTCTACCGGAAAGGAGGGTCAGTCGAACGACCCGTCTATTCGCAAAAACCAAATTATTGTGTTGCAAACAGGCGCCCGAAATAGATAGAACCAGTAGTGGGGCCTGCGGTTTTGCGCGGCTAAACAGTTTTTGGAGACTGCGATTTGTAGATATGCAAAATTTAAACTGGGCAAAATTGGGGATTTTAACGCGTAAAATGTATTTCTAATACGGTTTTTCTGGTCGACAGTGCTATGTTCGGAGGACGAGGAGCGTTTGGTAAGGGACCTCTTCAGGGGCTACAACAAACTTATCAGGCCTGTACAGAATATGACCCAAAAAGTGGACGTCCGATTCGGCCTCGCCTTCGTCCAACTCATAAATGTCGTAAGTGAACAAATTCCGGTACCCGTATTAACAAATTCCGCGAAATAAAAATAAAAGAACCGTCTCCCTACGATCTTTCGTTAAGATCCGGGCTCCTAGGGGCAGTGGTTAGGAGTGGATTCGATTAAGAAATCCCGTTTACTTCGGTCCCGGCCGACTTGCATTTTTCCGATATCCCTACCGACATAAATGCGCGAGGTTTGTAAAGTTGGCCAGTTCCTCCGCTCTTTATTTCGTCGACCTAGATTCGATGCAATTTTTTCTGGATTTCGCCTAACACTTTTCCAGTTAATGTCGGGTGACCGACTAACCGGTGCGACGGGTATTGGTGACAGCCGTTTTCACCCATCTTTGTTGTTCGAGCGAAATGGGAAACGGACGGACAGAGGAGGAGCCAGTATACGCGGAAGTATACTCGCCAGTATATGCTCCGACTCTAGGGGGGAATTGTCCGACTCTAGGGGGATCGCTCCGATAGTTGACAGTTAACACTGTTCAATCGTTCCGAACAATGCGTTAAAAGTTGGAATTGTAAACTGACGGTGCTTAAAACGGATAATAGAAATTGAGAGTGGGGTTTTAACGTTAATAATATATTGTTTCCACAAATAGACACGGGATGTTAACCTACCCTGCGATTGGTGCGGTTGTCCGGACGGTCCTTGTTCTACTTTTATTTCTTAAACTCAATCCGATTCGGAGACAAAAACGATACCGACCCGAGATTTCGGATTTGAGTCGTTTTTTATAAGGTCCGGAGAGAATTATTGGCAAAAGTTTCCTGAGCGCCGGTATATTTCTAAAATATTGAATTACGTAGAGTGCGATTATCCGATTGAAAATCAGCTGACAAACCGAATCTCGTTCGGTGATTTGACCCCGCGTCCGGTTCGAGGGTAAACAAATTTGATCGATTCCGTAGAATTCCTTTTTACTTTTTTCATTAGTATATATATTTTTTACAAAAATTATAACTATTTCTTTTTTTACAGAACGAAAAGAACCAAATAATGAAATCAAATGTATGGCTACGACTGGTAAGTGAATTGCATTTCTTTTACGATAAATTATATAGAAACGTACTGGTTAAATCTACAGAGTTAAGAATAAATATGGTGTATACGAATTATAGTTAAATATAGTTAAATCGACGGTAATTATTTAATAACCTGGACAGCGCTTTCGATAGGGAGCGGGCTACTAAGCTTACAGGTTTAGAAGCGCTTTGTTCTAACTTGGGTTTGTGTTCGGTTTCTAGGTATGGACCGACTATCAGTTACAGTGGGACGAAGCTGACTACGGGGGCATAGGCGTGTTAAGGTTACCACCAGACAAAGTTTGGAAACCCGACATCGTCTTGTTTAACAAGTGAGTCGACACTTGTTTAAAACCCTACCTACTTTTCATCGACTCAAGCTTCATTTGCAAAAAACGGGACAAATTAGCTGGGAACAATTATACCTATTAAGACACGTCCGGTTTAAAAATAAACCGATATTTATTTCTCGGTCGATGATCGTCGATGATTGACACTATTATAGCCAGAATCTGTTTTAATCTAGTTTTCCGCACAATTTCCTAATGTACGGAACACATAGGCAAAATTTGACTTATACGACATTGAGATTTCCCATAACCTTATCCTTATTAGGATCGCATATTTACTCAAATATATGTGAACAACTCCTCCACTCGAATTATGCTTTCAGATATCAGACGTAAACGATTTCCAGCCGTTTCGTATTAGTAGGAGATAATGTATTTTTATAGACTCGTTTATTTGTTCGCCTAATGTATGTCAGTTACTGAGATATGCGTTAAAATATTCTACATTGTGTTCCAGCGCCGATGGCAATTACGAAGTTAGATACAAATCTAACGTCTTAATATACCCGAACGGTGAGGTACTTTGGGTTCCTCCGGCAATTTACCAGGTGAGTTTAAATAGCTGTTTACTCCGTACGGCATGACTCCTCGCCCGATAATATACGCTCGGTTCGAGGTTTAAATATTTAAACGAGTAATTCGTCGTACAAAGGAATAATTTAACGCTCGTACGTTTCTTTTTAGAGCTCGTGTACGATAGACGTGACGTATTTCCCATTCGACCAACAGACTTGCATCATGAAGTTTGGCTCGTGGACTTTCAACGGTGACCAAGTGTCCTTAGCTCTGTACAATAACAAAAATTTCGTCGATCTCTCGGATTACTGGAAATCGGGAACTTGGGATATAATAGAAGTGCCGGCGTACCTGAACATTTACGAAGGCAATCAACCGACGGAAACGGATATTACATTTTATATAATCATACGGAGAAAAACGTTGTTTTACACGGTAAATCTGATTCTTCCGACGGTGCTGATCTCGTTTCTTTGCGTGCTGGTGTTCTACCTTCCGGCGGAGGCCGGGGAGAAGGTGACACTGGGAATCAGCATTCTCCTCTCGTTGGTCGTCTTCCTTTTACTGGTGTCGAAAATTCTCCCGCCCACCTCTCTCGTACTGCCGCTCATAGCCAAATATCTCCTGTTCACCTTCATTATGAACACTGTCAGCATTCTCGTCACCGTCATCATCATCAATTGGAACTTCCGAGGGCCGAGAACGCACAGGATGCCTTCTTGGATAAGGACCGTATTTTTGTACTACCTGCCGATAATACTTTTCATGAAACGGCCGAAAAAGACCCGTCTGAGGTGGATGATGGAGATGCCCGGTATGACCGCTCCGCCCCACCCTTCCTACGGCTCCCCCGCAGAACTGCCCAAGCACATCGCTCCCCCTGCCCCAGGCAAAAGCAAGATGGAAGCCATGGAACTTTCCGACCTCCACCACCCCAATTGCAAAATCAACCGGAAAACCAGCACCGAAAGGAGAGAAAGCGAAAGTTCCGATTCTTTGCTTTTATCCCCCGAGGCATCCAAAGCTACCGAAGCGGTTGAATTCATTGCCGAGCATCTGAGGAACGAAGATCAATACATTCAGGTAAATTCATTTACCGCCCCCTCCGCGGTTCGGCACAAATCGGCTCTCATCCTATTTTCCCTCTCTACTCCCCCGTTCGGTGTCAAGCTAGACAGGTTTCGCTTTTTCCGCATCATCGATACCATTCCGAGAGTAATACAGCCAAGTACCTAGGCGTACCGGAGTCGATGAATCTTAGCCTTCCTATCGGCGCTAGCGCGGTTCCTATCCTACAACGGTTTTGGGATTTTCCTCATACGACACGCCTAACGAACTAACCGAAACTAGTCTAGTTTAACGCTGCATAGGAGCGTGGAAGCATAAAATCGTTGAAGTGGTCGTTAGAAATATTCGTGTAAATTATTATATCCCTCCGCTTTTAAATTGATAGAAACCAGTATATACTCGAAAACGTAAGTATCTAATGGACATTTCTTGTTAGGGAAGGGGGTAAAGGTAAATTTAGAGACGCTACGAATTTAAATATTTAACGAAACGACTGATTTTAAATTATAGTATAGTAGTATTAGGTCTGATGTGTTTTAAAATGTTAATAAATATCTGTCGCGGGAAGGATTTTCTCGGTATAATATTAATGGAAGCGATTGGTTCTCGAATATTAATATTGGAATGGAACTGATATTTGAAAACTGTGGATACATTTAAACCTCGTAAATATTATTATTCTAATGTATATAACGGCATTGTAATAATTATGTTCCCGAAAGTTATCGGTTATATACACTATCGTTAATAAACAATAATTTTTATTTTCCAGATTAGAGAAGACTGGAAATATGTTGCAATGGTTATAGACAGATTACAGCTGTTTATATTTTTCATAGTAACTACAGCAGGAACTATAGGTATACTAATGGATGCGCCACATATATTTGAGTATGTAGATCAGGATCGTATCATTGAAATATACCGTGGGAAGTGAGATGAAGTCATACTGTTACCACTTTTTGTTACATTAATATTGACTATTGACACAAATAACTGTAATTGTTGTATCCTTGTCAATAATATTCATATCTATTATTTTAAATAGAACAATGGGGTCTTTTTTATTTTCAAAATTGCTCAGTATTTATATATCAAAGAAATTATTATTAATATGAAGACAACATACATACAAGTGACAATTGTCAACTAGCTCGTGATATTAACAGATATGGTTTCTTGTATCAATATAAAGGAAGTGTTAATACATGTCACGTCTATGAGAGTAGCTAAATATATAGTAGTTTTCATAATGAAAACAAAAATTTTCCAAGGAAGAATATATATAAAATATATATAATATTTATATATGTGTCTCTAAGAAGACACTGTTAGGGTATGAAAAATTTGTAATACAATATAATATACTAAATAATACTAATGAAACAATAAGATGATAGACATTGTGCACATAATGTTCCAATTAAAAATTGGTCAGTGGTATGTAGTGCTCAAAAATTGTGTTAACATTACAAATTCTATAATTATGTAGGATTTAAACAGCTTTGTTATTGAGTTTTAGAACTTACATACGATTATATAACTGATTTGAACATTCAAATCTTGGACATTACCTTTGTTATTACAAAGTACATATAAATTAGAAATATAACTGTTAGAAATGTTATGACATCGATATTTTCTTGTGAAATATTAAATCAAACTGAAACTCATGAACATACTCCCGAATTTTTTTAATTTTTATTTCAAAAGCTTGTGATAAAAAGTAACATGAATGAACAAAATGAAGTTAGAATTCGGTGTACTTGTATATGCATAAACCAATACCATATCGAAATCACTGTAACATTTCTAGCCTATGAAAAATAAGCAGTTATTTAGTGATAGTATTTGCCAATGTAGCCTGGCAGGCATAATTTAAAATGATCAAAAAGTAAATACTCTCAGTGAGATAATTTAATGGTACAAATACCTTTCAATGTATGCAGTTCATAAAGGATGTTATGTTTAATTTATTTTGACAATTCGGTAAATTGTTAGTAAGTATTATGGATATATCGCACGCAAATATATTTTCTAGGAAGAAGCCAATCACATATTTAATATTATTGTAATTATTAAAAAGTATACATATATAAAATAGCGGTTTAATATTTTTCATGTAAATAAATTGAAATTTCACTTGCCTTCAACTCAAAGAATCTTACCAATAATTTTTATGTTTAATATTAAAATTTGAAAAATGATGATGCTCTACTACCCACATACTTTTACTTTTTATTTTGTATTATCTATTTGAATTCTAATATACGGAAGATAAGCTGATTCTTCATTTAACATAAGTCTTACTTATTGTACCTTATAAGAGGCATTAGATAAACAATCGATGTTTCTGTAGCTTGCTATCATGAGACATTAGGTTGGTAGTTCCTTTCATTGTGCCCAGCCATATATTTGTGTTGAAATTAAACTGCCAAGTGCCCTCAACCATCGACATAGAATTCCATTTATAGAGCTTTAAAATTACCCTCTAAACAGGGTAAATTGTACCCTAAATGGAAGTTAATTCAAGGTAACTATTTTAAGTGCTCTTGTACAAAAATATATAAAACTTTTCTATTGCAAAATACATTTTTAGATTTCCTATAATTTAAGAAATATATTAACAGTATTACTTCATATATAAAATTGTATACCCCATTTTTCATAGAGAAGTGGTGATGTGTTGTGATGGTGATGTCGACAATGATTAGAACTAATAAGACAACATTTTAACGTGATTATGAATAATATTAAATATTTAATGTTGTATAGCTTTACTAAATGCTCACTTTAATGGTAGAACAAATTATTATCTTAATAAATATTAAATACTATGTTTGCAGGAAAGTATATAAAAATAATTTTTCCTTAACATTGATTAGTATTTACATAATCATATACATTTTAAGATTTAATTTATTAAAAACTCTGTATAAAAAAATCAGAGAGCATTAGTTTTACTGATATACATATACATGTTGACTAATACAAACAAATCATTTTAATAGATTCAAATGAACATGTTATATGTAAATACGAATATCAAAATCACATAGTACTATAGAAAGTCTGCATGGAGAAAATAAACATTGTAAATGCCGATTTTGACAATAAAGTTTATTATGTACAAAATTATCTCATTAAGAATAACAAAGTAAAAATGTTACCAGATAAAATTAATGAAAACTGATTATTTTCTTTTATATTCCAATATGCATATGACATTACTTCATGTCTTTAAATTTCATTCATACTAATTAATTATTTGAATATTGCAATCCTACAAAAGGACATGTTTTATTAACACACACACACACACACACACACACACACATATATATATATATATATATATATATATATATATATATATATATATATATATATAGTGTTAGTGCCATAGATAGATAGTTCTATTATAATTTATTGTATTGTTAAAATACAAGGGTCTAAGAAATATGTTCATAATGTAATAAAACACATTTTTGATAATGATATAATGTTTAATGTCATAATTACTTTTAATATACAAAATTTTGAGTAATATTGTTGTTATTAATAGATATATATCAGTAACACCTAATGGGAAAACACAATTGCACAATACAGCAAGACTAATTAAATATACGTCGAAACGAGTAATACGTTTTATATCAATTGTTCTTTAATGCTGCCGACATCTCGAAACTCTTCCCGACCTCTCTCACATTCGTATAATCGTTATAACACAAAATTGTGACTAGATTTTTAGGATTGTTATATAATTATGTAATATATGTTAGTCTCGCGATCTTCCGTCCCTTCCGGTAGGATCGGACCTTTACTACAGATCGATTTAGATTCTTGTGATTTAATATAATTATTCCATAACTTAATTTTCGATTCATTTTTGATGACCGATGCGCATTCTTACATTATAAAACGTAGCGTATAATTAGATAGTATATTACAGTTGCTGGAACCTTGCAATCTTAAATTAGTTAGTGTAACGATTCTAATTAAGAAGGCTGTGACTCACAAAGAGCCCTCTAAAATGGCAGGTATGTGGTATCTTATATTTTAAATTTTAAACGGTGATACAGGGGGCTGCGTAGCTCAGTCCGATTATCCAAGACACGACGGAGTAATGTGACTACATAACGCCATAAAAGATGGTAAAACCGATCTACCGGTGAACCAAAAACGCGAATGGTATTCGAATGGCATCCATCGTATCTTCGATAATATTTTAAATGTTACAACACCATGCATATTGTATTAAGAGATGCGACTTTTGAGTAAATAAAAAAATATTTAAAGGAATAACATCACTAGTTACTTCTGGTAATCTGCCTTTTTCTTGGGTGGAACATCAAATACAGACCCTTTGTACTCGTGAATATGAATACCTTTTAGAATATGAATGGGCTATGAAATGGTAAGAAAATATACATTTTTTATGTACCATCTTGAAATATTTGGTAGTCATGATTATATTTGAGGGCTACTGGAATAATGCGGTTGTAACACTGAAAATAATTGATACCGAAAGTTCTATAAGTCATGAACTCCCATGTGATAATAAAATAATTTAATTATGTATCGAGTAATGATCGGGTTTTTAAATTATTAAATAAATTGTTACGAAAGCGCGACAAAAGTAAATTTTTACCTTCTAATTCGTATAATAGTACAAACAAAATTTTCGCCCGCTTCCTTTTCTGTAAAATGTTTTCATTTTCCAAAGTTAGTAGGAGTAAGTCAAATATGTTGTTTAATAGAACTGAGTTACAAAAGAAGAAGAAGAAGATGAAGTAGAAGAAGAATGGAGTTCAATCAATTTCGAAATTTGTTTAATTAATAATTAGTCAATATATACATTTTAATGAGTAATATAAATTGTGCTTTTATGTTTTAAATTATTGATTCTAGGCATTATTCATATTTTTTAATCATTTAAATATAACTGCAGGGAGGAATGTTATATAGAGTTTTCTTAATAAATATAGTATTACTGTTAATTGAAAATATTGATTTCATGTTTTCATTTCTTTGGGATATAATTAATTGGGTTTATTTTAACATATATTATAGGTGTAAGTGAAGTTACATCTTCTTGCCACAAGGGTGTAAATGTAAAAAGTATTAGAAATTGGACACCTAATGATATCACCACTTATATTGAAGACGTTTGCAGCCTGATTACTGCAACATATGCGTCCAAGTTTATAATTCATGTAAGTTAACATTTATTGTACCAATACCACATGTTAACGATATATAAATGATTCTTTTTTCGAAAAGGATGTAGATGGAGAAGCATTTTTGTTACTAACTACTAAGGTGATGACTGAAAATATTGGAATTTCTAGAGCAGCAGCCACCGAAATATACGGGCTCATATTTATGATAAAAGAAGAAATAGGAATGGGAAGATAAATGTCACTGGTTTATGTTAGGTGAACTAAGTGTGATTCCTAATCTAAGATGAATGCATCAGTCATTATGTTATAGAAAAACAAACATTATACAAGGCACTAGTAATGAAATAGCCTTAAAATAATGTTATAAATTACTTAAAAATTCAGTAAGATATTATAACTATTAGAATCAATTTAGACTGCATTATGAGGAAAGAAATACAGTTGAAAAAGTAAATTTCATTTTTGTATCTATAAATTCACTGTAATATTACAAACACAATTAGTAATGAAATAACGTTAAATTAATGTGCTCTTATTAATCATTTTTTTTACCTTCATTTGTATAGATTATGAATAATTTATTAATATCAATATACAAAAGAAAGGATTTAATATTCATTTTATTTGAGAAACGTTTCTATGAAGATGTTATATTTTTTACAATTATATGACAAAGGAACAAAAAATAAATATATTTATTTGTGTTTATACAAATTCACTGTGATAAATAAGTACACATATTATCTTCAAATTAATATTTATTACATCAATATTTAATATATTTCCAATTAATTATTAGTCAAATCACGCATAAAATTGGAATTCAATGTCAATTTTATTTTACAAAACGATCTACAATATTGGCTATAAATATCAACAATTAAGTAATGTTATTTTACCAGTTTTATATATATATATATATATATATATATATATATATATATATATATATGTGTGTGTGTGTGTGTGTGTATATATATATATATATATATATATATATATATATATATATAAAACTACCCTACGAACTTCAGTGGAATGCATTCCTGCGCCACCATCCGGGGGGCGCTAGCGTCGCTGTGCTCGTAAACCAAACGAACTTAAGTAATACTTCGCTTATCTCGCCATGATAAAACTAACAACTTACTTATTCTTGAAGGAAATCTAATAATCTGAATTTAATTTAATTTTTTATAATATAATATAATATAATGATATTTTATATATATATATATATATATATATATATATATATATATATATCAAATGCTTGTAAGATTACAAATGGATATTCTAAAGTATAAAGTTGCAGATTATATTCTTGTCATCGTATTTCGTATTAATAGTGTTATACTAACTATAACTAACAGATCTATCAACTGCTAAAAAAAGTTCCGCCGTTTTTTAAGTTCACCATTTTTATTTTAATCATAGCGATATCTCCTCATAAATATCTATATCGGGTGATTTTTCAGGTGGGTCTAAATGAGTACTTATTGTTCTGTTTGAAAGAGATAGATTGTCCAATTGGGGCAGCAGATTTTCAATCGCTTTTTCAACATCCGTTGAATCTAAAATCTCCTGCAAGTGTTGTTTTAGTTTATCTTCCATTACTTCAACAATTTGAAACCTTAAAATGTTCGGTAAAATATTTACTAGAAATTCGAGTAGGTAATCTATCGTTCCGATTCCATCCATCCTTAATTGAATGTTTCCAAGACTCACTTCCAGTTCTTCAAGTTTAGGCCTGTTTCTGACGTCCAACGATTGGTTCAGTTTCGTTTCAACAGTCAGGTATTCGATTGAAAAGCTGGAAGATCCGTATCTCGATAAAAATCCGCCAAACGACAACTCCCATTCACACTTTCCTTGCAATCGTTTAGTCGAAACATGAACTCCAAGCTGCAAGGTGTTGTTGCGCATCGACAGTGTTAAATTTCCTGTCCGATAAAATGACGAAAGGCCAGACACAAGTATGTTGGATATATTGATTGCAAATACACCTACCGAATGCTTATAGTCCGGTATTTTGTACGGATCGTAACCGGACTGCCTAACATACTTCCTACCTTCCGCAATAGCTAGATCGATTGGTGCAATTGAGTTTGGCAGCGTTTGTTTTTGTAAAGTCCTAAAAAAATCGTTCGATTTCTGAGCTGTCCCTTCCAAGTGAGTAACTATAAATGGCTTTACTAAAGAGAAGGCTGTCGGGCCTAAAGTTTTTACGATACCTGAAAAAAAGAGGTATTTTAAAAAAAATAACATTTTCATCTTCGGTGAAAATGTTATTTAAAATAACATAAAATGTACTTTTAATGTTTTATTAAAAATGGTTTATAACCATTTTTCTTTCAGAATAACCGGAGAGTTAGTGGGGTTAATATTCACCGGTTACGTAAGGAAATAAAAATATATTACCAGAAAATACCGAGCCACTGAAAAGTCCTTTTGAACTCTCAGTGTCTATAGAAATATTAGCCACTTGCAAATCGATGATTTTGATTTCTTTCGCTTCTAGATCACCGTTTGTAGTTACATGCAAGTCAGCTTTACACTCGCCGTACACTCCGTCCAGGGTTAAATTCATTTTTCCAGATGTACGCATGGGAAACAATTTGACTGTGTAACCTGCTTGTACAAATAGATTTGCAAAACTGAGAGCACCAGAGAGCTGTAAATTAACAATATTACAATAATTTAAATATTCTATCGAATGTAATAACGTCGAATCGTAATATCGATTATATATTTTATTAAATTAACGTAAAGAATTATTTAGAATAAAATGGTTTACTTATCATCGTCATAAAGAATTAGTAGGCATATATAAGGAATGGGCTGTTTATTGCCCTTAGTAAGAATCCCCACTTACTTGCATGTTCGCCAAGTTTGTGTTGAGTTCCTCAATTTTAAATTTGGACAACCCATATATCTTGACATTCTTAAGAGAAACTGCGGCATTATCCGATGTCTCGGGAATAAAAAGGGGATCTGGAATGGGAGCTCCCGGTAATCCGACGGGGTCAGGCTGCTTGTAGTGGTCCACAATTGCCAGCACTTGATCACTGATGCTATTTAAATGCGTCACAGATATGTCCTCTATTTCGTCGGTAAATCCTGTTGGAAAATCATAGCTTTAGTCTAAATAAATATCAAGTCTGAAATCAATACCTTTCCCACTGTTATGTCCAATCAGTGCGTTTGTCCGCATGACCGAAATGTCCAATTTGGGCGACGGAGTATTACAGGTTGTAAGATTTCGATAAAGTGCGGTTTGTAAAATGTCCATTAAATAATATATTAATCCGATCGAATTGAATATATAAATTCCTATCATGTTTCTGTGACGTAGTGTCACAGAATTCTAGCTGGAAACACCAATACATTATAAATGCGAAATATTTTATAAAATTATCTATTTTGAGAATTGAGATAGTTGACAAACCTTACATATTCAGTTTCACTGTGAAACTGCAACATTTTCCTTGTCGCATCCCAAATAGAATGTATTAATTCTAATAAATGTCGACTAATGAATTTCAAAATAACTTTTCGTAATTTTGATAAATTTTTTGATAAATTTACAAAATAAGGAATGGTGGAAGCAAAAATAATTGGGTCCCATTCTCATCCCCCTATTAGACATAATTTATCGCTTTCTAACTCTCTCAAGTTGGTCGAACCATGAATGAGAAGTTCTTCCACATTCTTTACGGACACGATGAAAGTTCTATTTCGTATTTTTCTGTTCGAAGCATGTAAAAATTGTTCGACTCAGTCAGAGATCGCATGTCGAATCAACATCTGGCAGATTTTTTCCGCTTTTCAGTTCACGAATTTGAAATAAATGAGGTAGAAAGCATATATATGTATAATTTACTTATTAAACAATTTAATCGTTAGTTCCAACACTTGCTAATGCTTTTGCGAAGTTAATCAAAAGCGATGACTATACATGCATGTTAAATTAACTTTAAGTTTTATAAGGAAAGAAATTTTTGACTATATATAAATTAGATATAATAAAAAAAATGTCCTTACCAACTTCTATCTTTGCATAAACAATTGTCCAAGACAGAATAATAAACAAAATTTCCCGGTACATGTTTTCCTCTTCAAACACAACAAACACAACCAAATTGTGACTGATTTATATGTTACTTTCGTGAGATTATGCCATCGTCTGAACTTTAACCTCTGAAAATCTATCGCTGATAAGTGATCCATCTCGTACGACTCTACTGTTGATAGACATCAATTTAGACAAAAAGAAAAATTGATTTAGGAAATCGCAGTTAACATTTTTTAATTTTATGTTTTAATCTATATATGTGTATATATATAATCAATAATCCGGCTAATACGTATGAAAAACCATGCGTAACGTACATACATATTCACACCGCATAACTCTCAGTGATTACATTATTTTTATTTCATTAATACGGACGCATTAAAAATAATGTCGTTTTTTTCTAGTAATTAATTTTTGTACATTTTCTGGTCAAATTGGAAAATGTACGTTTTCCCGTTTTATTGGTCGCATTGTGTGGAAGGTGTTTGTTTACATTTTATCAGTTGGGGTTAGTTGGGCTTCTGGAAGGGCTCGTCATTCTGTTCCATTCTAGGGATGTTAGACGCATTGTCAATATTAATGTTTATCTCTGATAACATTTTTTAAACTGTATTACCGCGAACGTTTTCCAGTTGCTAAATGAACAAATCTGTGGAAAATGACGTTCAGTTGGAAGCAAAGGTTAAGAAAGGTATTGTTTTCTTTCGTAGGCATAAATTTCTTATTATATATGGGGGAAGAAACCATGGATTAAATCATTTTTCTTCCATCAAATAGTGAAATTATTGATTACTGAGAAATTATTGATTACTCTGTGTTGAGGTTACAAAAATTAATGCACATTTCCACTTACAATATAGAAGTTAGTGAGTAATTAATTTATCTGACAATAATACAAAGTGTTGTAACATTCATTACTATTATAAACTATACAATTATATCATATCCGGTGATTTGAATATTTGTAATTTTGGCCCTCAATCTATTACTCATTCTAATCCATTGTTAGCTTTTTCTTTGTGTTCCAAGATGTTCATTATTATTAAACTTTAATTTTTAAGCTACAGAAAGGATTTCAGAAAATATGCACATAGTTGCAAATGAACCTTCATTAGCATTTTATCGATTACAAGAACATGTTCGTAAAGCTCTACCCCCAATGGTCGATAAACGGATAGAGGTTTTAAAGTTACACCAAGAGCTGCAGGGGCGTTGTTATGATGTTGAATATGCTGTCAGGTTTGTATAATCCATGTAAATAAATTTCTACATTTCCAAATTTAGAATATCAACTAACTTTTTCCTTTGATAACTTTACCAAGAACTTATTCTATTGTAATTGTATGTTATTTAACAGTTAACATAAGCAAAAACGAGCTAAAAAAAATGTTTGTTTTAGTGCTGTTAAGTCGATGGAAAATGCAGAACAAAGTTTCCAAAATACGCAAGAACTTCTACGAACTGCTTTGTATACAAAGCAGCAAATGAAATACAAAGAATCAAGAAGGTATTTATGAAAAACTGAAACATGATATATTAATTGACATTAATAATTTAAATGAATTATAAAATTTGTTAGTTGCAACAAATATTTTAATTGCATAATTTTCTCTTATAAAGCTTACATACATGATACAATTTTTAATTACGATGATATATTCACAAACTTGACTGAATGGCATGAAAATCAACTAGAAAAAGTGACCTTTTACCCATTCTACAAATGCACACACCCATATATATATATATATATATATATATATATATATATATATATATATATGAATATTTTATGCTATTGGTGCTAATGTTATTACATGCATAGTATTGTATAAAATTATATTTTTCAATTTATGTTCCTACATCTTACATGCTGCCTTGAAAATTCAATACTCTGCGTTTCATCTACAGATGAAAATGATTAGATAGTATAATTAATTATTTTTTTACAATGTAAAATATACTCACAAACAATTTCATGGTTCATAAGCCATGTGATCTTTGTGTCCATTGCAGTGTTAAAAATTATCTCTAAACCATAAGCTCATGGAACTTAATTTTCTAGGTTTAGATTTATATAGTCTGTTATCATAAAGTAGTATTTTTTCAATTTTTGAGAGTATAACGGAGTGTAATTTAAGAGGTGTATATATATATATATATATATATATATATATATATATATATATATATATATATATATATATATATATATATATATATATATATATATATATATATATATATATATATATATATATATATATATATATATATATATATATATATATATATATATATATATATATATATATATATAATGAGTTTCATCAGTTTATTTTATCCAGTTTATGGATTTGTGACTTAATGAAGGAGAAATAATAATTTCATACAAAATAATATAGCCTTGGTTACTTTAACAGTTATTAATTAATTGTTTGTATAAGAAAGTTAGTATATTATCAAAGGAATTCCTCTTTACCTTCCAATCCTTTTTTTAATATTAATATTTTGATTGACCGCAGTAATTTACTTTGTACATTTTCTGATTGCATTAATCTAAAATGTTACCATTATGTTCTTGTTTAATTAAAGAATGCATTGAAAACACTGGTACATATGTACTAGGTATTGTGTAATAAAACGTTTTTGCAGTCTATATAGAAAAAGAGGAGAAAGCAATAAAAGCTATATGAAAAACTCTATTAATAAAGTTTTATTGAATGAAACATTTAGTGGCATTATTGCATGTATAAAGATATTTAAATGTTATTACATTAGTCAAATTCTTTTATATTGTTATAAATATATTTTATATTTCATTTCTACTCATAATTTTTGTCATAAAAATATATGTAATTAAGGTTAAAATGAGCGACTATTTTTAAATAATGTATTAGCACATTCGTGGATTCATTTAAAAATGTATTCTTAATAATATTCTTTAAATGTAAAAGGGATGACTCTGTTGAGTGTATCATACCATTAAAAAATAGGCTATAATAAAATAAAACTACACATGATAAAAGTATTCTCTGTTAAGCTAAAATTGTCATTCCCTTAATATGAATAAAGCAATGTCTAAAATTCAGATGTCTACGAATGTGTAAACATATAGTAAATTATTTCTATTATATTTGTTGATATATTTATTTAATGTAAATTCATGAATTTATTAAAGTAATGGTTTTAAAGTTGTAAATTTATTTTCATTCCTCTTACTTAGCAACAATTATTGTTTTAATTTTAACAAGTTTAATAAAAGTTAGTTCACATCTAATTTATAGTGATATAATGAATCTGCGGGTTAATTATCAGAAAATATTTTATTCACAGCCAACTTGAAATTAATTTTCTTTTCAGATTGATAATCAATTATTAATTATATAGGTTATAACATTCGAAATATGTTATCTTATTTCCGTGTAAATAATAAAGCTGCAATACTTCAAAAATGGGAAATTGTATGTTTGATGAAGTCATATATGTACATCATATAAGGGGGTAGAAAGAAATACCCTAATAAGAAAGGAACTAGCTTTATAAAAATCTCTTCTTTATGGCTTGTTTTGCATTCAGAATTTGCTGACTTAGATTTTCAATGGTATTATTCAAATAATATATTTCAATTGTGATGGAGAAAAGTGGTTATAACTTGTTTAGGATGTGCATTTTATCTCCAAATTATTAATTACAGTTTCTTACATTTTAGGAATAATAAGGAGCCTACATCTGTTTATAAGAGACTTTCAGCTCATATTACTATTGATTTACCAGATCTACCTGAACTTTCTGATGCACTGAGGGAAACTGCATGTAAAGTTGAATCTATAATGGCTCAGGCGCGAACATCAAATCTCTCTTCGGGAATAGAAGATAACTGAATCCAGAGTTATAATATCAACTTGAAAATTACAATTGAACATTTAAATAATATACATGTACAGTAAATATAAACAATAGACCTCCACATCTAAAGGGAGGGTCTTATGTAAAGTTTGAGTTTGTATTTGGTGTATAGTTTGTCATGTGACAAAGTGTTTGTGTTTCCAGTTTTTTATATGATCTGCTTTGAGCTGTTATATATTTGACTATCTGGGCAGTACATTATGAAGTTGAAGTGTGTCTTGTCTTATATTTTCTGGAAATAAGCAATTATTGTCACATTTGAATACTTTCTGTCTTTATCTGAAAAGCAGTTGGCGTTTATCTTATTTGAAATATAAGTATACTATTATTAATATAATAGTATACTAATATTAATATTAGAATAATTAATATTTGTTGACTTTTTTATTATTCTTCATTCCTTTTGCTGTCTCATGTTATATAGTAAATATAGACATACTGTAGTTACACTTGTATACCACAATATTACTTTAATTCCTAAAATATTTAATTAATTTATTTAAATTGATTCGCTGCTTTGTTATAATACATATTAATCTTATATTCCCCCCCAAAAAAACAAATTGTTTTTAATAATTGCTTTATCTTGATAGTGCTTATATTTATGAATTAAAAGGGTTATCTATGAAATACAGGTTGACTAAAATATCCTATCTATATAAGAAATATCTGAATTCACATATATCATATATTGAAATTAATTTTGTTTCCCCCATCACTATTATGAAAGAAAGCTAATGCTAATGCTTTTTAATATGTTTGCTTTATTTTCCTTATTTATTCAATTTTTTCATCATGCGGTTCAACTGACCTTTAATTACTAAGACTCTAATAAATCAAAACAGTCTGCTAAATACTTTCTTATTGTTCATGGTAGTAATAATCATCACTTATACTCTGTTTAAATACCTGATTTTTTGTGCATTCATTATGTATAAATTAACAAGAGAAATGTAATTGCAAATAGTACAATTCTTTATCAATTAAGAATATCTGCATAGTATCCATATATGCTATTCACCACCCCATTAGTTTCCCATCAACTAGCTCTATATTAAACATTCTGAATGCTCTGTAGTCATTGAGTCAAATTATTAAATTTGAACTGCTCAGGAAATCTCTTAAGAATGCTCTTCTATTGAATATAGCTGTTTATTACATATCGGCTTAAGTTATACATGTGAATTAGCTGTTAATACAATAATTCACATAAACAAATCATTTTTAATTTTATTCTTTTCATGTTCATAAAAATATAATAATTTTATCAATATCATGATAGGATCATTCAGATTTAGAATCAAATGGAGTTGTTCCTTAGATCAAACAAATATCAATATAAATTTAAACTCTAGTAAAGACAAAATTTAATTTTTAAACTTCACAGGTTGAAATATTTTATTTGGTGGTCCACAAGTGAAATGCACTTGCCCTGCAATGGCAATTTCAAAAATTTTGCCCAATTTGTCCCATACTCTAAAAATTGATCTCCAAATGAGATAAACTTGGAAGAAAGAAAAGTTGAAAAATCGAAAATTATTGAATATTTATGAAAATTTGGGTATATACAACAGCGCATTATATATATATATATATATATATATATATATATATATATATATGTAATTGCTTATATTTATATATTTTTTAATTCATAAGCGATAAAGCACAAGATACTAATTGGCAATTTACAATAAATTTGGTTTTACATTTTTTATGATTCGAAATATTTTTTCGTATTTCACAAAATGCGCTTTTAAAAAACTACTAAAAAATTTACTTTTCTCTATTATGTGAGTATCTGTTTTTCCTGTGTCAGTTGTATATTTGTAGGTAGGTTTTTAGTGAAATTTTGATGGGTTAGTGTAAGAACATGGTGGTTCTGAAGTTTCAGATTAGCCAACGTGTCTGTACACTGATGTATTTTGAATAGTGTATTCGGTTTGTTTCTCTTTGCTGAAAACTTAAAAATGGGTTAGTATCGGTTATTTATTAGTTGCTACTTGTTTTTTCAGTCCGATCTCGCAAATAGAAAATGAATTTGTATTTATACATTTATCGGTATCCATCTCCATCATACAGGTATCGGTAATACGGCTGGTACTGACTTTATACTTTAATTTTTGGCCAACAAATGTAGAATTCTTTTATCCGCACTTTATTATTATTCATTGCGAATTTTAGTTTTATACATATATAAGGTGAAAAGATAACGAAAATGTTTACAAAACTTACATACTGTTGTGATTGTTAGGAGAAATAAATTGATGTACCCAAACAATACATGCATTGTGTAGAATGCAATATATTGGAGGGAGAATAGGAAAATTATGTGAACTATAAACAAATATTTATTTTACTGTGTTTTGATAATATGTGTTATGCGATGGATACTTCGTTTATTAAGTTCAATATAAATGTGATATTTTTGTTTTAGAACGCCTGTTGTGTGTATCCCGCCAGACATCTTGTATTTTGGCTACAATGATGTCTATTGTCTTATTTTGTGTTATGCAAATGGAGCGTCATTGGCTTGCTTCATCTCAACTTCACACAATCCTTGGAGGATATTTAGGCTCTTTTTTATTTACTTCAATGCTTACAGTATCCTTTTCATAGCATATACATTCTACAATTCTGTCATTATATACAGGGTTTAAATGTTGAAGAGTGACAATAGTTCCAATAAAATTTTAAAAAAGGACAGAAAAAGTTGTTTTTAATTTTTGTAGAAAAAGTTGTAAGCTTCCATAATATTAGAAGTATGTATTGTAAGTAGATTTTAAAATTCTTTATTAATTATTCTTTACGTAATTGTAAGTTTCTCAATGTATTATTTCACATAGAACATCATATTATATTGTTTAATATTTAAATGTGGTAGTGTAAACCTTTTCTAGGATTTATCTTAATATCAACAATGAATAATTATGGATGTTTGGGAATATTTGCCTTAATATTTTGAAGGCGATGGGAAATATTGAGTCAATCATTTTTGGTCCACGTTTTCATACCAGGCTATTTCCTGAAGGTGAGTTATGGTAAACCAGCACTTGCCCTTATGTTAATTGATTAATTGATAAAGATAATATTATTTTATTTTAACAAGATTGTGTTCATTTCACCTATACCTAAAGAAAAACAAGAATTATATTTCTTTTGTTATACTATCACAGTAAGGTAAATAATGTATATGATCATTTTTATTCATATTCCATATTAAATGCTTTAATAATAAAGAAACGTTTTATTTTGATTTTATTTTATTTGGAATATAGAAGCTATGGCAAAAACAAATATCATTTAATTGAACTCTCGATTCAAGAATAGTTTTTAGTGTTTGTGTAATATTACATTGTTATTGATTTTACTCAATAAGACTGAGTATAGAAATATATATTCAGCATCTTTTGTTATTCTATCACAGTAAGGTAAATAATGTATATGATAATTTTTATTCATATTCCATATTAAATGCTTTAATAATAAAGAAACGTTTTATCCTGTTTTATTTTTATTTGATTGCTATATTAAGTACAATGCTAGTTATATTTATTTTTTACTGAATTGTTATTCCTAATTTCATTACAACTATAATTATGATATATAATAATATAATTAAAAGATCACTTTTTATGCTTATATTCAATTATTTCAATTTTGTATTATTTCAGTATTAACAAATCTTTTTTATTAATATTACTGTTTGATAATGTATTAAGATTTTCCTCATACATTTTTTTAATATTAAATTGTGTATTATAGTTTTCTTGTGCCTCGTGATGGCTATGTTGGCTGCTGCTATGATACATCGAGTGTGCATAACTACGTGGTTAGTATATGAAAAGTCATTATAAATTATATAAATTCAAATGTTGGTGAGAATAATTTGTATTTCATTAATTTTTGATAAATCAGCACCAGTTTGTTTAAAAATATCTTTTCTGGTTTTCAATGTCCAAATTTTTCTTATTTAATTTCAGACAATTATTCATCTGGAATATACAAAAACTATTGTCATCATCTGCCTTTAGTTTCCTTGAGTTCTTCATGCCATCATTATTTTGTAGCCATATTAATCATGTTTTCTGTCTGTTTCAGTTTAATTTTTTCATTAATTGCATTGTACCACATGAACAAATTATCTAAACAAGCTTATCCAGTATCTACGTCCGCTCCATCAGTAGCAGCCAAAAAGAAGAAATAAATGTATACTTCACAAGGCAATAAGCATATCACAACCATCATGTTATAACAATTAATAACACTTTTCTCCTTGTGCAGTTTTATCTCTCTGTAACAGAATTGTAAGATCATATTTTGATGCTGTCAACCAAATCTACTATTTGTGTATAAAATGAAAATAACTGTCTATTTTATTGGGAATATAGAAGCTATGACCAAAATAAACATCATTTAATTGAACTCTTGATCCAAGAATAGTTTTCAGTGTTTGTGTAATATTACATTGTTATTGATTTTACTGAATAAGACTGAATATAGAAATTTATTTGATGATTTACATCTAATTACAAATACTTTCTATAATAGGTGAATTGTATACAGTAAAGTTTTGTTTGCTACTACCATTCCACTTTTTGTTATGGGACTTAAACAGTGAAATATATGTATGTTTCTATGTATATACGAGCACATATACATACATACAATGCTAATCTACTGTGATTGTATATTTAAGGAAACAAAGATTTGTTTCTTTAACAAAAAAATGAACATTTGTATTAAATATAAATGGTAAATTTCCATTTGTTCCTTTTATAATCATCCTGTAGTTTATTTTTAGTAGATAAAATAGTAATAGAGCCTAGGTTATCTCTCTTAATTCTAAGTATTATGTTAACTAAGTGTTTAAAGATTTATTGGAAGTCAGTTGCTAACCCTATTGACAATTATGCCTTAATCCCAGTTCTTTATGTAAGTTCTAAAACTAATATGGTAGGCTCTGTTGGCTGGATTTAGGTTACTTGGAGATTATCTGGAAGGAAATGTGGGATGAACATTTTTGTGAGTGAAAAACAAAATTATTATTTGTTAGTGGGGGCCCTACCATCTTATACAATCCACATTTAGTTTCTCTAAAACAGTGCGTGATTTACATTACGCAAATGTAACAACAGTTTAAATAAGATTCAATATATAAACTCAAATAACTAATTGTAATTAGAGTTCAAAAACATGATTTAAAAGGTTCAGGTCGTGTGACCTATGTCCATGCGACCGGTCGGCAGTCGTCGGTGTTATGTATCGAAGCAAACTAAATTATTGGGGACAAGAAAGACAGCAGAAGATAGTACGATCGGTGACATTACGGTGTACGATGTACATTATTGTGAAATAGTAGTTCTAATCGATTCCCGTTATTTTAATAGTTGATTTAAAAAAAATCGAGAAATCGATTGTCTAGAAGGTTACTCGAAGAAGGTTACTCTCGTTTCTTGTTTTTTCTTAACTGGCTGATATTACTAACGTGTAGATAACGTTTTAGGATTTTCTTGTTTCCACATTATCATGACACCATCGGATTGGCCCTGGCAGCATAGTTTTCCTCCGTTTTTTACGTAAGTTAACAGGTTTTTAAACCTAATTTGTTCGACCCGATATCGCAAAATATTAATACAGTATCTATCGTTTTTTAAGAAAATGCGTTATCTTTTTATATTATTCACGGCCCCATTTTGCGAACAATGTAGTATATTTATTGCATCTGGTTTTTTCTTATTTTTAAATTCGCCAAATCGTTTTCGATCTCGTGAAAAAAATAGATAATATATCGATAGAGCAAATTTTAAAGTTGATTCCTATAGAACAATGAAGTTATGGGACTCACTAGTATAGTTAAATAAATAAACTATTTATTTTAATTGGTGTTGACAATATATTTTTTGTTTAGAATACAGCCTAATGTTGAAACGAGGAAGAAACAATTGGAGGCATGGTCTGATTTAGTTTTGAAGTATCATCGAGTAAATAGGTCATATACATTAGATATTAGGGACTGCACATCATCACCTTTGTTCTCTAATTCTTCTATTCGCAGTATCCTTTACATTTTCTATTTTAAGCATCTTTTCCTAATAGTACTATTAGGTATAGTATTGTTAGTAGCTGAACATTTTATTATTATTTTTCTGTATTTGTATTATTTTCTACAAATTTTACTATTTTTTACATTGTAAAAAATGTTAAATTTTTTATATATTTGAAATACATTTAATTCTCATTATTAATATAAATATTAATTCTTGACAAAAGTTAAGGAGTGCTATCCTCAGATGGTATAACAACAGTTTTGAACGCATTAATGCAGACTGGTAACGCTGAACCAGTTGATAAGTCAAAGACAAGGTATGTGGTTTTCTAGTCTGTATTACTATTATTTTATTGTTTGAATTAAATCGAAAGATGGATCTTAGAGATTGACTTTATTAACTACTGAATGAAGAAATCATTTTGTACATTTAATACTACAGTATTATATTATAATGGTATTCTATGTTTGTTTATTAACTGGTTGTTTTTATTCTTAGGTGGTTTATTTATTGGCATACACTAGATGAGTGGGCTAGTTTGATTTATTCTTGGGCCCAAGGTAACAATCAAGTTGGGACTGTCTGCACATTTTATGAAATTGTTAATGATGATTCTGCTGGTAATTTTAAAATATTTGATTTTTAGTAAGTTTAGTGAACTATAGTTATAATATAATAAATCAAGATGGTGGAGTGATCTATAATAAATAGATCAACAGCAGCAGCTCACAACTGCTGTATTTCAAAATAGGATGATTGAAATACCTAACTAGTTAATGCCTAAATGTCATAACTATTTATGACCTTTGCATGCAAAAAAATACATTCACGTATGCATACATTCACGCATATTCATGTATGAGTGAAGAAAATGGCTGAGTTGAATTATTTTGTCACTACTGGAAAAATATAAATGAATACTGCCATTGAGAATTAATCATTGTGTAATTACCATGATATAGGAAAGTCTACTTCATCCATGTATAATGTGATATGTATCATGCAGGAATTTATAATTCACTCTTCATTAGGAAACTATTTTCAGGATTGATCATTCTGAGTTGTTATGTTAACTCTTGTTTCATGGTGGGTCCACTTTTTAATCATGTTCTTTACCCAGATATCCACTCATTAGAGTTAAAACAGAAATACTCCTTAGTATTTAGTAATAATTATGCCTAATTTTTGTTTATTATAATTTCAAGTATATTATTTATTAATGAATTATAACATTCTCATTTGTAGTGAACTTTTTTTTTAGAATTTTATGGCATAGATGAGCGAGTTTTAATAAAATCACTAAGAATTCTAGAGAGCAAAAATATGGCGGAAATAATCATGTCCGATGATGACAAGGGAGTAAAATTTTTTTAGTAACTACACACAGATTATATTATGTGATCAACAGACTGAAGAGGTTGGTGTGATTTTAATTTCTAATATTAGTTTATATTATTTATGGAATTTATACAAAGGTTACACTTCTTGACAAATAGTACTATTCTTTAAAGTTTTAGAAAAAACCTTTCTTTTTTTTATTGAAGAAATAGTATACAGACCGGTAGAATTTATTTACGTAGTTGTATTATAAAAGTGATTCAATATCACTTCATATCAACATATCATTTCATATGTTATAACATATATGACATTGTATTATTTATGTTATTTATATTTATAAATAATATATTAATAATAAATATTTTATTTTAATATAATTTACATATAATTTCAGGACTAACAAGAGCAATGAAGGGTACAACATACAATGTAACCAGAAGTTCATGCTTAGGACCTTTAACAAATTACTGTTAATTGTTTACTATCCTGGGCTGTTGTTGCTGATTGATATTGATCAGTAAGCTATTGAAAATTTATGTGACACTTATCACAAATAATATAGTATTGTTTATTTCCACAAAGTTTTTTAATAAATATTTCTATATTTATCCTTTTTATTATTTATATATATATATATATATATATATATATATATATATATATATATATATATATATATATATATACATTGTACAAACTATTTAGTATAGGTTCCATTTTTATTTTTAAGT
Organism: Lethocerus indicus; assembly: GCA_019843655.1. Lineage (NCBI taxonomy): Eukaryota > Metazoa > Arthropoda > Insecta > Hemiptera > Belostomatidae > Lethocerus > Lethocerus indicus. The sequence continues at coordinate 36,806,509 of JACDQD010000001.1, forward strand.
GAATAACATTTATAAATTGGTTACCCCTTAATTAATTTTATATTTATACATATTTGTGTACATTAATATAGGGATTCTTTATTAATAAAATGTGATTATTTCCTTATTTATTTTTGCTAAATAGATGTAGTTTTAAAATATTTGGTAAGTGGTTTTAATTTGATTTTCAATTTTGTTAATGGAAATTTGCTCAGTAATGTTTTTTACTTTTTTCTTTATATTGTATTTGCCACTTAAATAGATTTATTTCATTTGCATCAACTGCTTATAAATAAAACCGCTTGCCTGAAACTTGGCTTTCTTACTGTAGAGTTGTTAAACATAGATGGTTTTCTAGGATTGTCTAGTTTTTTCAGATGACAATTGTGATACACAGCTCTATCTATTTTTAATATTTACTTCACAATTGGTCTCATTGCAAGAATTAGAAACGATATTTTTGTTAGGTATGCCTAACTTATTCTATAAGTTCTATTACATGCCCTTAGTTTGTATGTCACTGTGAGAATGTGTTAATATGATTGAGTTAAATGTTTCTTTAATGTGTCACAGAAACTTGTACAACAGGGAGAGCATCTTCATTTACTGAAAGAAAACGTGTTTAGGAATATTAGTAAAAGACAAAGGGAATAAATATTAGTATTAAATATGCAATTTAACTTTATAAGCAAAAGCAAAAAAAATTCCATTTTTATGAATTTCCATTGAAAAATAAAGAAATATGATTAAAATAATTAAATGATCTGAAACAATGTATTGGACATATAACCAGCTAGTTATAAAATATAAATTTACATTTCTAAATATTTTGTCATTTATATTTTTTAAGAGTTTTATAAAAACTTAAATGAAAAAATTAAAATTATCCAAAAATAACAATTATTCATGAATACAGATTTTACCAGCAGCAACATAAAAGTCCTTAAGAAATCTTGGTGGATTATCATTATAATCAATTACAGAGACATGTACAGTTGCATTTGGTGACAATTCTGGAGAACCACTATCAGTTGCTATGATTGTAAGGGTATATGAAGAAATCATTTGCCTATCCAACCAAACCAATATGGTAATCCAGCCTTTGTGGGAATCAATAACAAACACATCACTTCCTGGACCAATTAGAAGATACCGCACTTCCCCATTAGCTCCTTCATCACCATCATCGGCGTGAACTATTAAGTAAATAACAGAAAGCAAAATTAATTAATAAAATAAAATTTATGTGTAAATATTAATTCAGAAATTTTGATGAAGTGAAAATTACCTTTAAGTATAGAGCTCCCTTCTTCAAGAATTTCAGCAATCATTATATTATACACATCACTATGGAATTGAGGCCTATTATCATTGCAATCCAAAACTCGGAGAGATATTTCTGTAACGGCAGTCAGTGGAGAGCTGGAATCTGAAAATGCACATAATGTATGAGAAGCAGAAGTTTCTCGGTCCAATTGGCCAGTCAGAGTGATTTTTTGTCCAGTTGGATCGATATTGAATAACTCCAAACCGGATACCAGTTTATAGATATTGTATCCAAACCAGGTACTAAATAAGTTTTGTACTCTAAGGAAATTTAGGGATAATAAGATTCGGGAATCTGTGGTGAACTCATATGAAACAATCCCACTCAGCCGAGTACTCGACATATTATCTAAACTTATAATCACTATAATATGTTCATATACTGCTATCTTTGGACTGTACAATTCAAAAGAGAATTTTATATTTTGCATTACAAAAAATAATCGATTGAAATAACAAACAGGATGAAAGAAGCAAGTTGCATTTAAAAGCACAAACAAAAAAAATTCTTGTGCAATAGTTGTACAAGGTTTTAACAGATATACTTCAAGTGTTAGATTTAATTTTCCTTTATGCAATTAAGTTCCAGATTTAATTTTAAATAGTCCTTTTCAGAACATTTTGTTTACCTTGGCTGGTAAAAATAAGGATTCAACAATAAACACCTATACAGGGAACAACTAAACATCAGTTTTCCTATATTTGAAAATATAGGGAAGCTATCCATGATGTGCCAGCATGTTAGTAACTAATGTTCCAATAGGAGCATCTTCAGACAAAGTGGCTGTAAAGTGAGATGCTGCAAAAACATCATTGAGATCTAATATTGTAATATCTATATGTGAGACACATTCCCAATCTGTCTGTGAAGTTTTGGTTCAAGATCTAGGTCCGTGGCTAGTACAGACAAGATGTATGTCCCGGGAATAACACCTTCAGACAATTGATGATTCTCTGTATCAATGCCTTAGGCAATATGGTTTTTTAATCTGAAATCACAGAATGTAAGCATTTAATTACCCAAATCAATAGAAATACAAAAATAATTATAAAAATGATATAGTCCACGGTAAATAATAACACTGTAATATATGGAAAGTTTAAAAAAGGAATTGCTATTAAAATGAATGTTTATGCTTTAGTAGCATTTTGGACTAAATAAACTAATTTGATTAATCATTTAATTTAAACTATTACTTGTATCAATTTTATAAGAATGATGAAAGGAGAATAATGGTTTCATTATGATCTGACTGGATAAAAATGATTGGCAACATGGTTTTTAAATATTTGTTACTATAAAACTGGAAATGTGCAAGGAAGTAAAAATAAGATATTGGTTCAAATGTGTATTTGCAAGATAAAACACTATAATAAATGTTCAAAGTTATTCTCATTTTTCTGAGTGCACAAGTTCAGTATGTGTTGCAGAGTAAATTGACTGAAATATGTTGTACTTCTTGCTTCATGTCATCCATATTACAAAAATTTTGTATCAAGCAATCAGGAAACCTTGCAGACCATATAATAGGATATCTTAACATCTAGCTTATAACATAAGAATCATAAGGAATTGGTTGAATGAAGCTAATGTTGAATAGTGGACAAATGGAACTATAATATGTTTTGTTTCCTCCTTAATATTGATTCACATAATTAGGTTATATTGGCTCTCGTCACTTATACCATACCATATGTAAATATATTATAATTGATTGTTTAAAGAAATTAACTGTAACTCACTGCCCACACAACACCAAACTGCATTTCTTATGCCAATTACGAATTGTTACGAATCAAGATGTGAAATTTGATATTGTAAATCCAATAAAAACTATTATAATATTAGAAAAAATATTTACAATATTTTTTAATTTTGCCAATTAATCCGAATATCATTTAGTATATTATTGTCGCTTAATTGCGTACAGTTGGTGTTAAGGCAGAGTCATTAACCAGGTCAGGTTTCAGAAGTCTAGGTTTGATTATGTTGTGTGTTACGTATATATGAGAGTTGATTAAAAGACCGCAATTTTTTTTATTAATTCGCTTCTGTTTGCCGCTCGTTTTCATCCCCTGAAGTTTTACAGAATGGAAAGATTGAACAGGTTTGTGACGAGAAGATGCTTTCGTTTGTTAATTGTTTATAATTAAATTTGTTTAATGTTGCCAGAACCTGGGCTTATCTTCGCTCCTTTTTTATTGTTAGTTTACAAAATCTAACCAGTTATCTCCTATTAAGAACTGGATAAGCGCCTCATAAACGTGTTTATCAAAGTCTACACAAGTTACCTTCATAATTTAATGCCGCTTCAATTATGTTATGATACGGATCGCGTATTTCATATTTCCTGCATTAGTGTTTATACACACGGAACTTGCTTATAAAAGTAAGTTTTACTAATAATAACATTTCTTAATATTTTTGTATCTTTCTATTCTTTGAAATAATGTTGTCAAAGGAACATATTTGGAATAGAACGGCGCTATACTCTTTTAAGAGTGTCTTTGAATTAACTTATCAGTTATCATTATGCGAATAACAAATAAATAAAAAAAAATTATGATTCTATATGTATTGGAACTATTAAACAAATGATAAGTTAGAATTGGCTTTAAATATCTGAGATCTTTGTTTTAGAGTTTATAAGGTCTGATTTTGGAATGAAATATATGTCATTTTCAAATTTTAGTTACCGATAAGTATTTTTATACCTTATTATCTTAAAAAACATAACTACTCCTAGTTATAACTACTCTTGCACCCGGGTACTAAATATTCTTCTCGAATTATATGATTTTGAATTATTGTCATTTATAGACACTCATCGGGGGATGAGAAGCAATCAAAAATCTGCAAGGAGAAAAATGTTAAGTGCAAATATTATAAACACAAGAAAAGGTCGACTCAAATGAATGGACTCTCTCAGGAATGGTTGACTAGAACTGGGGATGACCGACAGAGTGATGTTCATTCTGGATACTGGCCACCCTCCCAAAATCAGAAGTTGTTTCCAGCCATGTCTGACCCAGCAGTGTGTGGTTATCCAGTACCTTTCGGCTACCCTTTTGATCCAGTTGCTCTACCAATTTATCCAGTAATACCTGCAACACCTGTAACTCGAACGTTCAAAACTCTTGTGTCCTATCCAGATATGAAGCCAAGAAAAAAAAGACAGGAAATGTTTCAATCTCCGAGCCAAAAAGAAACTCAGTATACGAGCTTGCCACCGGGTAATGGTGCCGACTCTGGGTCTGACCAAAGGAGAAGGTTCAGTGACCCGGGCTTAGCCAATGCTCAACAATCCGATGAGTCTTATTCCAGCAGCAGTACCAGTGATAACGAATTAAATTTCTTAGAACAGATGAGTTCATTAGTCACTGAAAATGAAAGACTGACAAAAGAAATTAATTCGACGAGGGAAGAATTACAAAACTTGAAACTGGAAGTAAACACCATGCTTGAATTACAACATTCTTACCCGGCTGGAGCTGTTACTGGTATGTTTACCTATTGTTTGTTTGCATTTTATCATTATTGTTAATATTCCATGTATGTATCAATCTGACAAAGGGGTTTTCAATGAAGCATTCTGTTTTAACCAGATGGTGGTAACCTTGTTTTGTTAAAAAATATTTCACCATAGGATGTATTCTATTTCGTTTCCAATGTGAAATTTGTATTTGGTTTGAATATCTTGTATGAGAAAACATCCTTTGTGTTTATCTCCTGATGGCATTTGGTATCCTTCGGATTTGCTTAGTTCCAATTGAAATAATGTCCACCCCCATCAACAAGAACATTATAAAATAGGAATAGTTTTTTAGTGCTACCGTCCTTATTTGGAATGTATATCAAATAATTTGATTAGAAACTGTTATTCTTCTTATATTTGCATGTTGTAATATGAATTTATAACTTTTTAAGATCGATATATGACATATAATTAAAATACTTGCTGGATAATTGTTAAGATAAAAACAAATATTTTGCTTCCATTTATCATAATTGATCTCTTATAATGTGGTAGTGGATGATTGTTACATTTTCCTTAAAATATATTTATAATAGGTGTTAATGAAATATCAAAAACTTTAATATATATTATTTTTTCATAACATTCTAGAAATGGTGAAAGAAGTGGAGTGTGCTTTAGGAATGAGAGAAGAAGCATTAATTGTTAAAACACAACAGATAGTGAAGGACTTTTTAAATGAAATGGGTTTTAAGAGAACAGCACAAATAGTGAGTAAATTATTTAAAAAGATACTTGCAGTCTTTTTCTTTTTTTTTGTTTCTGTATGACAAATTACTATGGAATTCCTGGTTTGGCAGACAGCATTCCTTTTTCTCTGAAGCTCAAAATATTGACTTATTTTACAAATTTTTCTGTGATTTAAATTTACTAAATAATAATTTAACTGTGAAAAAGCTACTTTTTTATTGGTCTTCAATAGCTCTTCAATGATATTTCTTAATGAAAGTATATAATTTTTAATGTACAAAAAATGAGTAACTTTTTTCTTTGGGTTTTAAAATTCTTACAGAAAACAATTTATTTGATAGAGCCAATCAACAACAAAAAAACACATATTCATATTTTTGTGGATCAAGATATTTCCAATACCAATTGGATTTGTTATTGTATCTACTGTCCTTTATTGTGATTGAACAAATATTTCTCATTTCAGATTTCCAAAATTGTTTGCGCTTTATATTATTTTTGTGTTTTTAACTGCATTTTAAGAGAAATGTGAAATTATACTTTGTAATTTGTAAAGTACACACTATAAGTAAATGCATATATGTTTAATGTATCTCAAAATTATGTACTTTTAAGTGGTATTAAATGTTTGTATTTCTATTGGTTCTTCATAATAATTTTTCTTGAGGAAAATTCATTAAGGTTGTTATTTTTCTATGACTGATATAGGAAAGAGAATATGTGCTCTCACATTTATTTGTTATAAAATTATAATAAACCATTTTTCTAAGGTCTTATTATAAGAGTTTATACATTTGGTCTGTAGTAGAATAAAAAAAGGTCATTCCTGCCTTGGTATTTAATATAAGGCAACTACATTTCCGTAAGAAATTCTTGAAAATGTAAACAAATTAATTGGGGGAATAATTATTTTTACATATTTCTCTAATTAGTCGGTTACTGTTTGTATTATTTTTATCCTTTGCTTTATACTATGTATAATATTTATACTGCAGTCACTTAGGTCTAGACTTATTTGAAAATGATTACTACAATTAATTATTAATTTTACTGTAAATGAAAATCGTTTATTATTTAATTTCACAGGATAGTGAAAAAGGGCCCACAAAAGAAGAGTTTGATGAGGTGAAGGTAAAATATTTAGTTTTTTAATATAAATATTACATACTCTTTATTCACACTTAATCAGTGGATTAAGTGTGAATAAAGCTGTAAAAAAATTAAATGTTAGAGTTTTTATCCGTTAATTTATTTTATATATTACACACACACTCACGTATGTGTGGTTACATCAGTCTAGTTGACATCTGTATCAAATGAAACAAGGGTTGGGTGGGGAAGGTTTTTGTAGGCAGATGTAGACTAGTCTGATGAGAGTAACCTGATATCCAAAACTTGATGATGGAGCCACTTAAAGGGGCTAATATTGACATTGAGGGTAAACAACATCATGGTTGACTGACTTACCACTCTTTGCCTTCGCCTAATAATTTTCATTAAATGTTATTTATCTCATTAAAAAAATGAGTTACTCATTTATGTATATATCATTTAATCTAATTATTAATATAAAAAATAATGTGTTATAATTATGCAGAGTACTCGTTGCTGTTTTTGGTTTTTTGAATGTTAATAAAAACCACTATTCTTGTCCATTGTTTGAATATATTGTTTTTATTATCTTTCAAAAGAACGTCTTCTGTTTAGGCTAAACTTGATGAACTTACCTCAGAACGTGATTTGTTAAACAAAAGGCTTATAAAGTTAGAGTTACTTGTTGAAAATTATATGCGGGAATCAAGGTGAATACTGTATTTTTAAAGTTAAATAGTGACACATTAACAATGATATTGAATTACTATATTTAGTAAATACATTTATACAATTTATTCATTTATATAGTTGTTTATGATTATTATGTTTTTAGTGCTCTTGATGTAAAACAAAGTGGTCGAATTTTAAATTTAGAGCAAGAAGGGATTAAGATTCGGAAACAGATTCAAGAAATCCTGGAATCACAGAAACAGGCCTGTAATCTAAGGTATGTGCATATTGTAGATCTGTCTCCTCTCACTGGTTTAGTGACCAAACTAGTGTTCTACAGCTTGGTATACTGTATACAAAGCATACAGTTTGGTGACCACACAAGTGAGAGGAGACAGAAGATCGAGAAACCCTCACAGACCACATAACAGGTATTCCAAACTAGTATGTACTTTGAAATGTAAAATTTTTAGTTTTGGTAAAAATTATTAGTGAATTTTTTTGTGTTTTGGATTTTAATTTATGAGGGAATTATAAATGTAATATAATAAACATGTATCTATTTTGTGAGTTTATATACAAAAGTAAGGACCTTTTAATTTTTTGTATTTACTACTACAAATTTATTATGTCCCAAATAAGAACTAATTATAATTCCTATAGTTATTATGATAATAAACTGAAAATTAAAACTGAAAATTTTACTGTACTGTAAAATTTTGTACTTTCAAATACATTATTTTTTTTAAACTTCATTTTGAAGTATAATTGTGCTGAAGATATGTGCTTAAATAAATGTATTTAAATATTATTGTTTATAAGATTTGTATCATTACAGAACTAAGAGTTTTGTCAGTAAAGTTTCCAGTTCATTAATAAATGAAGATAAAGAAAAATGTGAAGGCGGAAATATCTTGAGTTCTCTCGACACTTGTGAATCTCTCTCTAGTAGTATAGGCAGTGGATCTCTTCATTCTCCACTAGTAACTATGTCTGGACCAGTTACAGATGTATGACACAGTTACCAAATGTCAGCTGTCTGTGTGGTATGTACTCTAATTTTATAGTTATGATAACTCATTTAAGAATTGTGATGGCTTAATAAGCTATCAGTGCATTATTTACCATTCAGTAAAAATAACATGCTTTCACTGTCCTGTCATGACTTATAGAATAGTCTGTATAAATACATTACATTACTATAGGTCTGCGTAGAGAAATACATTTTTAATTAATTGTGTAATTCTTAATCCTTATAAAATGTAAATATTTCCTTATATTTATATTATTCCTTATAAATATATTATGCCTTATATTTACATTCATAAAACTGGCAGTTCAACACTACAATAGTGTGTTAGCATTAATATTCTGAATAATTACGCAACATTAAATTTGACTGACATGGTTTCTTTAATATTGATCTGTATAAGAATTTAGACCAATGTGAGCTTTTATGTTGTTTATAATTAAATACTTTTTACTAGAAAGTTAAGATCACAATTCATCATTTGATGTTGCTTGTAGTAACTATAACTCAGTACAATGTTACTACTGCTAACAGTACTATGAGTATTGTGTTATATTGAGTTATATTGTGAGTTTAATTTTGAATCACTTCCAAATAATTCATTTATATTCAGGTTTTGCTTCTACATAAACTGAAATTATCGTATTGATTTTTTATTTTTTGAGCAGGGATTGGGATGTTCTCCCGCATATGCTGATACATTATTGTTGTCAGGGTTTGTGATCTGCTTACAACATGCCATAAAAGCCTTACAGAAAGACATTATTGCTGCAATTTTTCTGAACTTTGGACACATGTTCAGTTAAACAACATAAGTTCATCTTTATTTATACATTTAAGTGTGTGATTCTTGTAAACCAAATTTCTATACTGGCAAACTATAATACAAAATAAATAAGGAATAGAAATATAAGCAAACTGTTTTCATAGTAATTACCAAAGCATATATGTATGTATGTATGAATGAATGAGTGTGTGTGCGTGTGTGTATATATACACACACACACACACACACACACATATATATATATATATATATATATATATATATATATATATATATATATATATATATATATATATATATATATATGAGATTCTCATTAATTCCTACTGTTAGTTGTGGTTAATGCTGTGTAAAATATATGCTAATGATTCTTTCATAGTTTTTTAATTTTTAACACTATGTATTTTCAAAGAGTTTTAATAATGCTAATCTCTTAATTCCATTCTATATTATTTATTTCATGTGACAAAATTATGTTTTAATGATGGATAAGTACCATGCATAAATTTGTCAAATTATGTTGCTTTAATTACATTACTTTTAATTTGAATCTCTATTTTTGTAGACTTAGCATCACATTCCTGTACTATTAAGTGTATTATTATTATGATAATAGGAATGATGTTAATGTGTGTAATCATTTATAATTTTCACTTTCATTGTTCAAGGTTTTTCAACTTTACTTTTCTGTATTGAACAGATGGTAATGGAATAATGGTAATGTTTACTCATAATAATATTGATACTCAAATTTTCTTGTAAATTAATGTATTTGTAAATAGGATGTTAACATTTAGTTTTATTAAATGACCAAATATTGTTTTTTCAATTGTGTACTTTGTTATTCTGTGACCACCTTTGTACCTCAAAATATTGAAATAAGATGGCCAATTTAAAAACATGGCTGTACTCAGGGAATCTGAGTTTTGATTCATGTAATCTACTGTTGTTTATTACTATCTAACTTCAGGTAAGCTAATTTGGTACTGTAATTTGCTGTTTTATCAGAAGTTAGAAATTATTCAAATTCTAGTGTTGGAATCAGGTAAATAATTACCATTATTTATGTTGAAATGTGCAATATTTTGAATTTGATTCATTATTTCCTGCATGGTAGTTTGTTATTATCGCTGGTTTATTATAAATTTTGTTTATTTTTATACTGATATAATTTCTTGATGTTCAATTGTCAAATGAACTAATGAATTTAAGCAAGTCTTTTCATAAAATTGATTACTATCATATAAGGTCAATGACAAAACAAATATTGCATCGCATTAATGAAAATTAATATAGATAAGTGGTAATGTACTAACTGTATTTAACACAAAAGGAATTTAATGAGCAAGTGTGTCTTACATTTGACTATATACATATGTAGGTTTCTCCATTGAACAATTTAACATATATTATACAACAAATTTAAAAAAATTTTTTATCTTAAAATTTTTTATTTTCTGTAGTAATTACAAATAATTTAGACAATTATTATCGTCCGAATTAAATTCGCGGTCCGCAGATACGACCCCACTACAGGATGTTGTTAAGGGAACGATCCTACCCTACGGGACCACCGGAAGTCAATAACCCTGAAGGTAGGCACCTCCACAGATTAAGAATCCTGTCGATTAATATTTACCGGAAGTGGCGCAGTACCAGTACGAAAATTTCCCCCCTGGGTAGATTGCAGGTAGAAGGTTGGCAGGAGTGTCTACCCGACCAGGAATGGGTACGTATATACCCTGTGTGTGTGTGTGTGTGTATACACACACACACACACACACACACACATATATATATATATATATATATATATATATATATATATATATATATATATATATATATATATAAGTTAAGCGCCCTTTGACTTATATATATATATATATATATATATATATATATATATATATATATATATATATATATATATATATATATATATATCATGCAACAGTATTCGTTATATTGTGATGAACCTTGTGATGAAAAATTCTCCATCATTATAAATTATTTGTTGTTAGAACACTATTTATATATTTTCAATTCGCACGATTAAAAATACTGCCGTCAATCTTATTTATTGCACAACTACACGACCATATATTAGCAATTGGGGTAACAAAAGAAAATGGCTAACACGTTAGGCTACATTTTATTAACTAAATACCTCATCGGTTTTAAACTTTAACATTCGTGTTCGTTTCAGAATTCTCGGAGCTAGAAGATTTTAAATAAATTATTATTATTAATCGTTATTACTCGATTATAATCGAGTAATTTAATCCAGTAGTTTAATACAGAAAGGGTTATGATCGGATCGTTAGGCGGATGTGATCGATGTTGGGGAGCCCCATTCTCGTGTTTGCATTCGCGTTTACCGTACGGGACAGGTAACGTACTGCGTTCAACGTCGGAGTATATTTTGTTTTCTTCGGCCGAAGGTAAACTACTCACGTACGCGTCCCTATTTAGCCGCATTATCAAGGCATTCTACCGGTCGAGAAATGTATTTCGAACGGGAGCAGAGCGAGGACTGCACTCAACCCACCGTCATCGAAAATCTTCTCCCCTCCGTGGACGCAATCGATTAAGGGGAAAAATAAAGAAGGGCTTTCGGATAAAGGGGCGGTATAAGGCCGCTAAGAAGAAAGTGGGGCTGTAAGATCGGGTGGCATCGATCGAAGAGAGGGAAGTTATTGGAGTCGCGGGTTCGATTCCCGGTGGAGGATTCGTAGAATTCACAAATTCACAACTTGCGGGCGGCTCGCAAATAAAATAGGTAGTTTTCAATTATCGGCGGCTAATAGATTTAATAGACGGCTGTAACAAAGCGACACGGACGCCGGCTCGTTATAAATGCAGTGGCGACAGTCGGGAGTAGCGCGCGACACCCACCGGCGGTGTTCCACGGACGGAAAGTTAAGCGGGAAAATAAAAAGCGGAGGAGGCGAACCCGGGCGCCATTACCGGATATTGACCCAAGTCTAATGTTACATGCGCACTTCCGGTCAACGGCGGCCCCGCTCCCCTCGACTCGCCATCCTAACCTCTACGCATTATATCCTCAGATTCGTTTCGCAGTCCAGGGAAGAAGAAGAGAAGAGCGAATTTTTAAAATTAAATCCGACGTACTCGGCTGGTCTCGAACGACGGAACGGGATCGACAGAAGGGGATTTACCGAAGACCCTCCTATCACGGCTAAATAAATATTCCTTTAATTTCATTAAATGGAATCGCGGCCACTTTAATTTTAGGTTGAAATAGTGTCGGAATACCTCATTCCGCTCTGACGAGATAATGAATTGAATAACAAAATCGCAATAGAATAGATCAATTGTGTGAGCCGCATCATAACTTATATATATATATGTGTGTGTGTGTGTGTGTGTGTGTGTGTGTGTGTGTGTGTGTGTGTGTGTGTGTGTGTGTGTGTGTGTGTGTGTGTGTGTGTGTGTGTGTGTGTGTGTGTGTGTGTGTGTGTGTGTGTGTGTGTGTGTGTGTGTGTGTATTAATTATAGTTAGGAATATGGTGAGGATTTTGGCAAATTTATTAGCTGGGCATAGGGCAAAATTGGATATCCGGAGTGGGGTGGCCGGGTCCGGGTCCCGGTCCGGGGTCGGGTGATAAGGCGAAAACCGATATTTAGTGGGAGGAGGGAGTTATTGTTTGTGGAGAATGCATTAACGGGAGGTGAGCGGGGCTGTGTAAACACAGGCTGTGTGGTCCCGCCTTTATCTGTCCCCGACCGCCCACCTTTTTCTACCTAGCCCCCTCGACGTCATCCCTCCATAAAAATGAACTTATCGTAGCGTCCTGCGCCCCCCCAGTCATCCGACTCGTCTTTTCCGCGTCTTGTATTTATGTCCGGAAATGTTTTTCGAGAAAATTAACTACGTCCCGAACGAAACGCGGGAGGAAATCAGCGGGGATAAATATTAAATTCTGACGCCGATCTTTTCGGCGGGATGGAAAAAGTATATGAAAACACAAGAATAATATTTATGTATATATAATATATAGATTATTCGCGACGGAATTAGCGGTAATGTTCGGAAAAGTGCGGACTCTAGTTCCCGCCAGGACGTTATCCGTCAGAAGCCAACAGGAAGGGTACACCCATCGAAGAAACGGATCGGGTCGCTTCTCTTACGCGGATCGGGTCGCTTCTTGGACGAGCGATTAATCGGTAATCGATAGTAACGGCAAGGCTCCGCCACTATTATAGCCATAAGGAACTATTATATTTAACGGAATACGGAATAGCCCCAAAGGTCGTCGACGGTGAAACGGACGCTCCGTAAAATTTAAATTCGTATTCCGAGGATTCACACATTGTTCATACAGAAAGAAAAGCTAATCGGTAACGGTGTACCGTACGCTCTCTTCGGAGTCGGGAGGGGCAAAATAAAATTTAATCGGTCCCCCGGTATAATTTTAGCGTCTCGGTGTTTTAGTCAACAGAGCGGCGGACATAATGCCTCGTTAATATGTTATACAGCGCCAACACATTCTTTCTCTCACCAAACTGCTCTATTTTCCTGTGTGCTTTTAATTTCGAGTGTGCAAACTGTGCCGATCTCCTATATTTGTTGTAAGCGGTCGTTCATGAAGCAAGGTGTTAATTATTTGCTCAGTTATTGCCCGTGCCTTTGGGAGGGGGAGGCTTAGTTTTGCGAACGCCGCCTGGATCGATGAGGCCGATCTGGAGCCGGCGATCGAATGCCGGTAACGACATCCGGACGGGATAGCCGGAGGAAGGAGGAGCGTGTCGAGGAGTCGACGGGCGGAACGATAAACAGACCGAAAATGAAAAGTAGGAAGGGCTGGCTAATAGTGACGGGGCAGGTGTCGGGACGCCGCTATTAACGAAGGCCCATTGTCGGAGTCTATTATTTAAATAGGGGAGGAGCGGTAACGAGGGGGCATTGTGCCCTACCGATAATCAAATTAGCCGGCACGTGGGGCCACGGCAGGGAAAAAAACGAAAGCGGCTTTTAACTCGAGGCCTCGTTAAAATAGCCATCAAATTACTACGTCCGATATCCCAGTCAGAAATACACGGATGTTTACGGTCGAGTAGAAATACACGTCTACCGAATGGGATTTAGGCGTATAAAATGATTAGGCCGCTCTTATATAAATACGCATATGCCAGGATAGGGAACGATGTTTAAAGTATTCCTTGGGATGTCGGTCTCGATCGGTGGACGGGATATCTTTTAGTTGCCTACGACTCCCGGTGTCCCCCCACCACTCAGCTAAATAACCCTCTAATATCCTCGGGAAGTTCGCCGGTTCGGACTCCCGAAGGTGCGATCTATGAATGACTAAACGTGATAATTGATACAACTTATAGTGACACCGCCTTGTTTAAAGTTACGTGGCAAAACAATTACGTTAAAACATGTATCGTATCTTATTACAGCGAAAAATTAGAGCAGCGCGATTACAAACCTTATTGTTTGACGAATATTGTACGATATATAACACCTTCGATAGTACCATTTATATTGTAGAATTATTAGTTATCCTTGGTAAATATTTACTATTATCTTTGTTAATATTGTACTATTTGTGTGCTGGGAGATTGAGGAAGATTAGAGTAACATTATCGAGCGGTCCTATTATACTATTAAACTTTTACAAATAAAATATAAAGCTAAGAATCTTTATGTAATTAGTTCATTTTTTGTTTGTTCGGTAGCGCAAACTCGACAACTGTGATATTAGCTAGGAGCAAAGTTAATAAAGGGGAGATTATCCTCGGAGTGGTGTTTGGGAGCTCCCCTTTTCTTTTATTCTCGCTAATATCTATTAAAGTTCCAAATAAGACAATGCGGCGAGTTACTAGGATTTTTGAACACAAAACGAATTAAAACAATTTTAATGAAATTACTATAGGAAAATAGTACCTTCTTAACGAACCTGAGATAGCATTTTGTAACGGGAGGATGGATATATTTGACGGCCGGTCGATAGAACACTAGAATATAAAAATGTATACATTAAAACCGACGGATGATAAACACAAAATCCGCGATTTATGTTCAAGGCTAACTGTTAGAAATGTAGTCGGTATACCGCGTTTAACTAGTCGATATGAAGCACCGTAAATACTATACGTAAAACGAACACTTTCCGTAGAATAAATTTGGGAAAAAGGATTTACCCGAAATCGAGAATTAAAATACCAGTCGTATCGTAAATTACCAACGACTCGGGGGAAAAAAATGAAATGTCCAGTTCGGCTACCCAAATACGCGTCGGCCCGATTAAGCCCGCTGTAACTTAATCCGGTCCTAGTGGCCGTTCAATCAAATTATCGTCGGGATGATTTGTGGAAAATGTGAAGAACCGGTAAAACGAAAGGGGGTCGAATAGCGGTTCCTCTAATAGCGATGGCTCTCATAATGTTAAGTCATACCACTTAATTGATTATCGCCCCTGGCCCCGGCTCATTTTTGAAGACTATCGAAATAAAAAAAATCCACCCGTCATCCTAGCCTACTACCGTCCACTCGAGTTTATTATTACGCGCCATGGACCTTGTCGAATCCAAACAATTTTCGGTTCGTTTTAACGTCGGCCGGAAAACCGCGTTTTCTCGATTTTTTGAGATTTTTTTTTTATTAAATAGCCAAGAAGATAAATATTAATATAGAGTCCTACTCAGTCGACAACGCTGTGTTGTGCCGACCTCTTTCCGGTAGTGTTCGACCCGCGTCTTCGTCCCCCGTCCCTATCGACACATCGGAGGGGGGCCGGACGGTTAATTCTTATTTTCGTTAGAGATAATTATCGGGCTGTTCGATCGAGGATTCACACGGACGGCGCCCATACATAACCGGTAGGCGCGATTTTAATTTACCGTACAGTAAGTGTCCCCATATCACACGCCCCCTTATCAGAATTAAACTGAAATGTCTCCGTCTTATACTGCTCCGTATTAGTATCATCGAGTATATATATATATATATATATATATATATATATATATATATATATATATATATATATATATATCGTTATCGAGGTGTGTATGAAGAGGCAAGGGTGGCTAAGAGGGAGCCCGAGGATCGATGGAAGAAAACTGATAAAAAGCCGAACGGAGCGCAGCCTACATTAATTATGTAGCCGGCCATGCCCAATGTAAATAGTCGTTATATAGCCGGCCAAACGGGGGCCTCCTCCTTTACATTATCCCATATTCCTAGTGCCCTCCGACCCACCCCTCTTCCCCAGTATATCGATATATCGATCTTCTTCCGAACGGTTTTCCGGTGTTTCGGTCTACGGATAGAAAAATATTCGTTCGAATCGGGAAACACGCGACGAGGAACAACGCGTGAATCCATCCTCTCCTCCACTAGATTACGATATATATTCTTTATACTCGTATTCTCTGGATAGAAAATAAACTCGAATTATTATTATCGCGTCGAGTCTATAGCAATTAGTTAGATGGGGCCGGCTCACTTATGTCGTATTGAGCGGGAACCCGACGATTAAATTCGCCGGACAAATTAATTGTGGACGAGGGAAAAAGCGTTCAAATATCGGAAAGAGCGGGTCGATACAATTTAGGAAGAGTGTTTATTCGGGGAAGTAGAAATAGGAATGGATTGGACATGTCGGCCGGCATTCAATTCGGTTAATTGATTGGTGAGCGGCCGCTCAAGCGGTTATGTGTCCCGAGTTATATTTCCCGCTAATACTCACTCTCCTCCAACCGATACTCGGAATCGAATTCCGCATCACATTCCGCGTTTCACACAATTGTTACGCCCATTCCGATACGCCCGCTTATCCGTTTCTTTCGGATCTTAGAAGGCCCCCGTACGAGGACTTCCTTTCGGAGTTTGTTTACACCCCTTTCCCCTCACTCCGTCATTAATTATTAAGAATAATTCATTAGATCGTGTCCGGAGGAAGAATGTTATGAATATGGTATGAATATGAAGAATGTTTAAACATATTGGTATTTCATTCGAACGAGAAGTCGGAGGCAGTATTCGATGTTTATATCGTGACATTAAAAAGGAACCGCGAAAAACTGACTATTTGGCATATATTACCGTCGATGTCCATAGAAGCTATTATTTACAAAATGAAATAAACACGTTCCTTAAACGGTTAATGTGTCCGATCTTTACCGCCAGATTCGGAATCTACAATATATATAGGTTACATATTTAAATAGTAATGGGGATCAAGGAGGAAGGTAGGAGCGATAGCGAATACAAAAATAAATTTCGTAGTAAAACTCCTCAGGAGAGATGCAGATTTTCAACTGGGCAATGGACGGACGGGATTTCCGACTTACAAAAGCAGATTTTCAGTCAAGTTCTGAAAATACGTTCCTCCCCTCATCTAAGTTAGATAACGAGACGGCGAAGGCGCGTCTATCTTATCGCCAGAAAACTACTAATCGGCATATCGGGCGGTCTTACATAATCCGATCGGTAGCGACGACAGAGTCGTTTTCACCGATAGGTTTAAACGATTATAAATTTATGTCGGGCCGTCGGTAGATTTCTGTCCGTAATATAGTACATGGCTAGAATAAAGCGACCCGGCGTTCTCTGTTGGGGAATAACGAAGCTCGGTCGTCGGAAGGTGAGCGCTATGAGACAGGCGGTCATGGAGGTAGGCCGACCGGATCAGCCGGGTGGTCCCCCGTCCCCTTTTAAGAGATTCACTAATATTTACACGCGTTATTTCGTCCTCTTCTCTCTCTTTCTCTAGAGAGAGAACGAGGGGTAGAGCCCCCTCGTGTTTATTCTCTGTCCGCTGGCGGCCGGAAACAAAGCGGACCCGGCAGAATTTCCTTAATGGACAGGGAGACCAGTCCCTCCGGGTATGAATTATGACAAGATTCTAAAATATTTTGGACCTTAGTTCTCCTAACCCGATAGAACCCGAATGCATAGCCCGGATCTATCATAGCCACCAGATTTAATATCATCGGAAAGTCTCAGATTTGTCAAACCCCGACACGACACCCACACTGACATTAAACTCCGTCCATTATATATATCCGCCCGTCTCTATTTATGTACATATATAGCGCCAGTTTTCCATTTACCGACAATCCGGGGATCATTCGTTTGGCCTCGGTCTGACGAGCAGTCTAGAATTACTAGACTGAGTGTAATATAAAATATTTTTCCGGAGCCGCCTAATTAGGAGAAGCACTGCGAGACCGGTGGTTTCCCTTCGATATTATCTCAGTTTTATTCGTTCAGTAGGCCGGTCCGTTTAAGATTAGTAAAAGTGTTGCTCTCGTAATGCCTTAACGTCCCGACTATCTTCCCTATCCACGCGGCGTGTCGTCCCGTCCTTCCTAACGGCATTCTTCAGATTCCCCATTGGAGTATCTTGTCGTTTTTCACGAGAAAAACGGCCGATAAGTTAGTAGGCGATAAAAAGAAATTTCACGCCCGCCCCAGACTCTTAAGATTATAAAACGACTTATAAACAGACGAAAAACACGACAAAACCAATCGGGCACACTGGAGTAATCCGGTTTGGCGAAGTCTAAGACATGAAACATCATCGCATCATTCGGCACGGGAACCGCGAACGCACGATTGTGACCGCGGATATGGAATAAGAAAAACCTAAACAACAATTAAATACCGAAGTGAGCGGGAATTTACCAACTTAATATTTGGGGAGGATGACGGAGTTGGATCGTGCCTTCTACACTATCCGTATATATGGGCCGGTCTATAAAAACGGGCATTTATACCGCCACCTCCCTTCTGTTACTTTCGCATTTCGGCAAAAAATGTGACTCTAATGTCAGCCCTGAGGGGCTAAGCCCGAGCGCCTATCCCCGAGCACGTCCTCACGGACGGTCTTCTGTTGTGGGGCGCCGGATTTCTCCACCACTCCCTCCAATATTCCATCTGTAATCCCAAAATAGTGTTGTTTGTGTACAGTTTTATTATTTCTGTGCTCGTCGTACGCAACTAGTACGGAAATATCGCGCGCCTTATCTTTAACTTATTTACTCTTTGATTTTTTCCGATTGTTTCGATAATTTCCGGGAGGCGATAACGACAATTAAAATGGTGGACAGTATTGGCGGAAAGATGGCTTGTTTTCGAGCGGAGTAAATTTCAATGCGACGGATGTAAAGTATAGTTTGTCTATTCGGAGAGCGCCTAAAATGGCGGAGCCACGCGTTCTGTTCAGTTTACCCGCACCGACCGCATTTCGGTCAGCGATTATTTCCTGGACGATAATCTTAATATACTTACTTTTAACGATATTAGTACTATAAATTGGTCAACGAATATGCCGCGGATGGTCGTCGGCCACCCGATATAATTTTGGATCGCGATTTGGGGCGCTAACGTCTTTTTCGCATTCTCGTCCCGTTCGGAATTTCGTTGGCGAAGAAAAAAAAATTAAAAACGACCGTGAATCGTACGTTCTTGTACGTACGGTTGGGGAGAGGAATAGTAGTAGAGGAATGTAAGATGTACGGGCCTACGCCTTATCTTGTGTCAATACACCGACCTCATCCCCGATAACGTTCCCGAGTTCTCGAGCTAGTAGAAAATATTCTCTAGTCCGAGCGTCGAAATAAAACAAATTTCTATTATAATAGAACGTCGACCACATCTAGTTTCATATATTAAATTGTAACCAGGCGGTATTGCACGAACCTTAAAAAAATCATTACCGTCGATGATGAACTCTTCGCCAAGGTGTTCCGGCGACATTATTATGTTTTATTTCCCAACGTTCCGAGCTCAAAATGCCAACATTTTTTGTAATTTGTAGGAATTAACGCGGCGGTTCTGTATCGCGCTTATCTCGAAGGCTATTCCCATCAGAGTACGGCCGGAACGATCGGAAATATATTTATATTTAAAAATTATGTCCGAAGTATCGGAATAATCCTAACGACAGGCGATCCGATGACGCGGTGTGACTCCCTCTATTATTAACGGACAACTACCGACGATGGCGAAAAGCGGAAACTGCGGTGAGGCGCGAAATCCAAGTTCATTGTAAATTTATTCGTAAACAGAGCCTTAATGTAAATCGCGGAAGGGAGGGTGACCGGGAGTTAAAAAGCCGGTGGCATTTATCCGATCGGGATAGTTTATATGTTTGTCGGCCTTCCTCGGCTAATATTTATAAACGAAAGCTGCGTTTATAAGATCGTTTAACCGGCGGTACTCCTCCCCGACGGCTTAATACCGCGGTTCGCCTTTTACGCGTCGCCGAGAAAGAAATTTTAGAACGCTTCCACCTCTCCCTGCTTTCTCTGAGCCCGGGATAATATCCGCCACGTTTAAATACGGGCCTTAAAACGCTGGAAATATTCGCCTCCGCGCGTCGGTAATTTTGTCTCGGCGCTCGCGGGGGCCACGATAAGGGAGGACGCTCCGGGAGGGGCTGTCCCCCTCCACAGTACGGACGCCGGCTTTATCCGATACGCCGTTCTCCTCGGTTTGTAAGTTGAATCCCGACGCCGGTGAATAGGAATATGGGAAGAAGTCGGATCGGGTAAAGTCCGCTACCGGGAGACGACTAATACTTGTCTCAAGACACTCGTTTAATCAAATCCGTATAATAAGGGGATAATTAAAAAAAAATCGATAACTCCCGAAACTCTAATTAGAGATTGGGGAGAACGGACGGCCGGGTAAATCGGTGCGGGTATCTGCCGAGTATAAGACGGTCGGCGAGCGGTTCGCCGGGAAGAGGAGCGTGCCGGCCGGGTAATGAGTAAATAATGGGGGCGGCCGCATAATGTCTACACTCGAGTGGGCCCACTAGATAATACAAATGATTCACTCTCTAAACAGGGGCCCCTCTATCTCTATCCGGCCACCCGCCTCCCACTCCCCTCGGCAGGCACACCCTCCCCTCCCAACACGAGCTTTCCCTTTCTCTTCTCTTCTATAATCCGCTAATAAAATTTGTAGCGGCGGCTCCGCGCCTACTATCCACCACTAGTACCCAGATTAAAACTTATCTGGCGCTTTACCGGCTCCGATCGCCATTACCGCGACGTTAACACTTACCACATCGCCACCGGGATCGCGTTACGAAAATCGAATGTACATAAAGAACAGACATTCCTCGAACGCATCCAAGGCGACGAGACTCCGTCCCTCTTTTTCTCTCCCGAGGTCCAGAGTTCGGAATGTTTTTTCGTTATATATTTCATAATTACGAAAGGAACTGCTCCGAAAGACTGCGGGCATTCTTGGAGATTATTATACGTCGGAAAGATAGATAGCTCCATACCGATGATGGCGGGAGAGATCCGACACCGTATCTATCAATCCAGCTATCTATCTATCTATGTACCTATATATATATATATATATATATATATATATATATATGTATCTATATATATATATATATATGTGTGTGTGTGTGTGTGTGTGTGTGTGTGTGTGTGTGTGTGTGTGTGTGTGTGTGTGTGTGTGTGTGTGTGTGTTTGTAGATATGTATGCGCGAACAAATCGATGTTAGTACAAATTCATGCCTATCTTTATCCATGGAAGATTGTAACCCGAGCGAATGAATTGAAGGTGTGTCAAGTTACTTTCGACGCCTCCGATAAAAGGATACTCGACCGAAGTGGGCAAAAATCCTCGGCGCGGTTAAATTATAGTATGAACAAGTATTAAAAACGGCGTTGTCCGTTTATTTAAATCGATAAAAATATTTCTGCCCTTATCGCGCTACCGGTTATTTCTTATTTTGTTACATTCGGTTTCTATTTTTACGTTTTTCTTTCGTTTGCGTAACACGATTTAGTACTGTAGGAGAGAGGACGATGGTAAAAGTGGATGGTGGGCGAATAGGAGTGTGTGTGTGCGTGTGGGCGCGCGCGCGCGAATTTCCTAAATCAACTAATCATTATGGGTTTGACATGGCAACGTGACTGTCGTCATGACGACGGGTCGGCCGGCGCCCTTCCCCCGAAATCGGCCCCAGTGCGGAGTTAATGCCGCTCTTCACGTTGACCGCGTTCCTCTCTCCACCTCGCTACATAAATATCTTTCCCATCTACGATTTTCAGAAGACGCACGAAAGTTAAATAGACGATAGTTAAATTATAGAAACCCTACTTTTCCCCGAAAAACCTAGAGACAGGCGTCTCGGCCTGGGTCTGCGTGTGACGAAATGGACGACTTCGTTCCGAATGCTAAACTTCGTTTGTAGTTCGGCTTCGTTCAAATGTCCGACCGCCGGCTTTATAATCCATTTATCTCTACAAATCCCCGGATGTCTAAATTACAATGTAGAAAATTATTGTAGGTCGAAGAATGCCGTTTTGTATAAGGCGACGATTATACAAAATTTATCTCCTTACTTACTTCGCGAGAGTATTCTTACGTGTTACGCGTCACCGGCAAGCTGTATAAAGACGTATCCGCTTAAATTTCAATAAAGCGAGGACGTTTTCTCGATGATAATGTATAAAAGTACGCGCTAGTCGTGAAATGTGAAAAAGAAAATTTCTCGATGAGGAAATATCGCGTATATATATATATATATATATATATATATATATATATATATATATATATATAACACAACCTTGTTGACTAAATATTTTGGTAAGAACGAGTGTTCCAGCGAAAACACCGCCAGGGTAAGGCGCGGGTGACTCGGATGATTCGTCGGGAGCCGATATGAGTGAATAGGTACATAACGGAGGCGCCGATTTAAATCTCGTTTAACGTGAAGGCGAAATCGGTGCGGCTTAATTAGGTGGACAAAAAGGCTTACGATATCGCAAAGGGGTGGCGATATTCGGATATTAGGGCGTATCGGATAAGGATTCCGAAACCCTTTACGAACTAGTGGCGGCCTATACTTTGCTAATTAGTATTTGGCCTTTAATAATCGGGACAAAAACCTAACCGCTCAAGAGAATATAAAGGGGCGTGAAAAGTGAGGCCGCCCCTTATGGTGGTGGTGAGGTGGGGGTGGGGGTTGACGGGCGGTGAAAGCAATTTGCTATTGTTAATCGGCGGCTGTTTTTTCGGAGGGTCTCGGGATAAGTGTTCCATAATTGATATAATGCCGGTCGCTCTCTTGCTGGCTATCTCCGCTTTCATGTTATACCACCTTCTCGCCGCCAATATACCTCCAATATTGACACGTCCCATCAATAGTGCAGAGTTAAAACCACGTTTTCTCTTTCCACCGATACACTTAGTTTCCCGCTTTATTTATAAAATCGTTAACCTATTAATGTTCCATTTTTTCGATTTAAACTCTAGGTTTTCACGGTTCCTACGGGTCCCGGAGGAATTTATTTGCGGAAGAAGTAATAGAGCGTGTTTGTTCAGTTCGGACTTTCCTATTTGCTTACATCCGTCTGTCGTACAGTTTATTTATCCGGGAGATGCGACGGGGCTCCTTGTCAAACCGGCGGTAGTGTAAATATTCGGTCCGACGTCGAGCGTCGAATATCGACGGTAATTGTCGATCGTTAAGCCGAAATTCCGCTCTGTGCTCCGGTAGTGACGACAGATTTCTGTCGTAAGGCTACGTTTCCAAAATTCGCAAAATTTTCATAAAACGAAACCTGATGGTGAAATAAAACGGGTCGGTAGCGAGCGATCGAATTTGTATTTTTGCTAAGGGGATCTGGTAATAAGGCGCCGGTGGGGAAGGGAACTGCACTTAAACGGAGGCGATATAATAAAGTAACTGGGCGGGCGGAGAACAAAAGCCGAAAGAGATGAAAGGAAGAAGAAACCGGTGTTGTTAGAGGATACCAAGATTGGCCTATATGTACCCTCTCACTGTGTGTACCTTCGGCATTAACATGCATTTAGATGGCTCACTCTCTTCTCTCGGGCGGCGAGCGGACCTCCACTTCCTTCTCTCTCCTCTCACCCCCCCTCATCGCTCTCTCTCTCTCTCTCTCTCTCTCTCTCTCTCTCTCTCTCTCTCTCTCTCTCTCTCTCTCTCTCTCTCTCTCTCTCTCTCTCTCTCTCTCTCTCTCTCTCTCTCTCTCTCTCTCTCTCTCTCTCTCCCTCTCTCTCTCTCTCGCTCTCTCTCTCTCTCTCTCTCTCTCTCTCTCGCTCTCTCTTTCATCGGGTTTTGCCTTTCTTTGGCAAACATCAATATTTGTCATCAAACGAGCCGAGTCTGAACGGTCCGGGGAACCGCGAGCGGGCAGGTCCCCACGAATTATCTCTGTCTGTTCTAATGCCGTTTAGAAGGATCGCCACAAATATTGATATTAGCGATAGGCGCAGGACACTCCCCGTCGTTAACGCCTCATTCTTATTTTTGTCCCTCTCCCCCTTCCCCTCTACCTTCTCCTATAAATGACGAGTAACTAAACGAGCGGAGAGTATCGGGAATCACTTTCAAGGGTGTAGTATACGGAGATTAGTAACCGAGGACGGTGTTGAGGGTTTACTTTGTAATTAATTTTTGTCGTAGCTTTCCCCCGGGTTCGCCCACTAATTAGGAGGAATTGTTCTGTAATGAAAGCACGCCGCTTCCGAATTACACTTAGGACTCGGCGCAGGAAGTTTAAAAACTTAGATTAACGAAAGTTTTGTCGAAAGGCTACCCTGTCGAGCGGAGTTTTCCCGGACGCCTAATTAACACCGCCGCCCCCTTCCCGCCGCTTCCCGAATATTAATTAATAAACTTATATTTAAATGCCGTAAATTTAAGTTTCGAGTTTCCACCTCTTTAAAAGTTTCCCCCCGGGTTTCCTTGGCGATCGCGTTTTGGGGATTAAATTCCGCATCGACGGAGGAATCTTTCTTTTCGCAAGGAGTCGGGCGGATTTGGCTTTCCGCCCTAGAAATTTTAATTGCGTTCCTTATTATTACAATTAGAGTCGGGGAGGAGAGGGGAAAATTAACGAAGCCCCGCTAACCGGAGAAAGCGAGCTTTTCCGCGAGGAAAGCCGACTCCCATTTCCGACGTCTTTTATATAACTCGAACGCCACATCTCGCCGGCCGAACAAAATCCAAATTTTACCGATTCCACGCTCTTAACGGCCCCTTTTAAACCACGACGAGGGACTCGTGAAGGTCGTCGGTTCGAAATTAACTAAAAAGAATCTCGAACTTGAACAAAGAGAATGGAAAATAATTAGCGATATAACATTCGGGTCGGGAATGGAATTTGGGCTATTGAGTTCAGCTTGTGCGGCTCCCCGCTACCGTCTCCTCAATTGTTGCGGCCGAAGTAGCGCCACGCTCGCACGCACAGACACATTTAATGTGCTCTGAACACCTGTTACTGCCTCACTCTACACCGGTTATCTTATTAAACACCGAGAAAAATACTACATCCCGATGCTCCCGACGATCCTAACATTTTCGGCCGACGGAAGGGAGAAAAAGAATTGGACGGACTTGTATAGGCGACATATTTAAAGCCGCTCCCAGAGGCGATCTAGTGGGCGAGGTATGGCTAAGCGTTAGGTTAGCACGCCAGTGTAGCGATAAAGGAGAGGAAGAGAGAAGCGGGAAGGGAGAGGATTCGATCGGTGAGCAAACAAGGGAGAAGTGAACTATACTAATGAGCCCAGTGTTGGCCGATACTAGCCGAGTAATCCCGATTAAAGGAGAGGCTCTCTAAGAAATAAGCCTTGGCTCGGACGTCTTCGAGCTGTGTCAATAGACTTTTGGGATTAGAGGGTAAAACTCAGGAGCATCCACTTAATGTAAGCTCATAACGGGCCGGAACCGGATTATATTAGAGTCCTCCCGCCACCCCTTTACACCTATTTAGGAATTATGTAATATGTATCGTAAGTGTCGTAATCTTGTAAGTGCACAAGGGCTCTTCTCTATTTATTAGTTCCTCTCCACCGGTTTCTAAACATTATTTACTAGGTATCGTCATTTGCGTATACGCTATCCGTTTGGACCTCCAGCGTTCGGCTTACTTATTTTATTCCACTCCCACATTCGGTCTTAAGCTTGCGCGGTTTCTGACTCTCCCTATAGTCAGTCGGTATAAGTTCGGCGATAATTATCCTAGGTATCGGTGTCGGCGGGGAGACGAAATCTATTCGATGATACATTCTCCATATTTCCCTCTTAACCAAGCAGGAGTGTTTAAGATGGAGCATTTATTATTTCGTCTGTCACTTACATTTTAAGCGGTCAATTTCCGAACGCGATAACGAATTATTAAGTTAATATTTGAGACGCGATGAGCTTTGCGATATTTCTCATCTTTGTGTATATCGATGAGTTGGTGGTAATTCCAATCTTCAGGATTGGACCAACTGTCCGGCAGCCGATTGCGATGAAATAGAATTGTCGAGAGGTTTGATCGAGGGGTCCGGGATTTTCTGTTTCCATTGCGCTTATGTTGAGGAGGACTGGGACGCGAGGCTCCCAATGCCGGTGGCAATGTTGACGCCCCGATGGAAAGCTCATAATTGTGTTAGCGGAGTTTGTTCGGGGAGTGGAAATTATTGATTAGTGCGGGGGTAATAAACCGGTTTATTTGTTCACCGGTTACCATTTGCACTCCGACGACCGAATTTTACGCGCTAATTAGTAGCCGCCTACCTACTCCCTTATTACCCGATAACCCTACTCCGTTTACCCTATTTTCTGCCACCTCCCGCAGAAATCGTTTTCGAAATATCAACAATCCACCGCAGTCACAATTGGCCGAGCCGACTTACCTTATTAAAATAATTATATTATACTATAGCGAATATGACGAAATATAAACTAAAGTTACGATCTTTTAAAGAATATTTTTAAAACCCGTATCCCCCGATATATGGAAGGAATTAATTTCCAGTTACTTTTCTTTTTATTATTGTGTTTCGGTTTTTTTACCCGCTAGGCACTTCCATTCGGATTTTTGCAATTTCTTGCAGTTTTTGCGATTGCAGTTCGGGAACAAAAACGATAAAACGCATTCATTAGCTACTTCACGGCAAGAGTGCACGAATTTCAATGAAATACTCGATTAAAACGGGATCGTCTACTAATAAATATTGTGCGATTGGGTAATAGTACAGTTTCCGGCAGGTGAACGAAATGTATATATTGTCCGAAAAATCGCAGCCTTAAAATCTTCCGTAAAATGCGTTCTAAGAACGTGGTACCAATACGCCTCCGATATATATGTATATATATATACGGAACACGAATATAAACATACTTTAGCGGGGATTTTTATTGTGAATGTCGCTTATCGGGGAACACATTTACTGCGACTGTGCCTACAGGAGGGTTCATCGGCCGACGTGCGTGGGCGCCGTCACAAATTTATCGACGGAACATTCTCTCATCTGGGTGGGTTCCAGCTTCAAAGTTTTGCTCTCGATAATGCCGTTTGACTGGGCTCGTTCTTGGCACTACCGACAATGGCGAGAAGCTGAAACCGGCGGAGTGTTGTAGGCCCCGATAAGCGAGATCGCAAGAGTCGACTCCATAAACAAGTATCCGGCTTTTAATATTACTAAATTCGATTTAATTCAGCTTTTATAAAGGAGTAAAAGCATATATACGCCGTTTATTTATTTTCAGACAAACAGATAAATTGGCATTATTTTTCTCCGCACTCCGGGTTTGATTAACTTATTCCAATATAACGTTATATCAGAATAACGAACCTTAGTTAAGTACATTTCCGGACCACACTCAGGGGGGCGCTAGTTAATCTGTGTAAGTGCACCCAACGAACTTTAGTTAAGTATATTTCCGCACTTTTAACTTTTATGATTGTAAATACACAATACCAGATAGGTTTCCTGTCATATATTTGGCAGTCAGAACCTAATAGTTGTGACCAGTTGGGTGATCAAATATATATTTGACCGATAATCCGAGAAGGACTTAAGCCGATTAACAAAATCCCTCCCAACCCAAATAAGACAAACAACATCCCCCAAAAACACAATAATAAGACATATGTATACACACAACAAACAGACAACCACCACAGTACAAGTGACAGTGACAGTGCAGTGAGGATGCTTAAAAACACCCGAAGTGCCAAACTGAAACCGCTACTGATGTGATGGCAAGCAGGCAAAACCGGTTTAGCAAAAGACCAAATCAGCGAGATGGGAAAAACACGAAATCTACGGAATAACGAATAATACATATTAGTTTAGCACAACAAATGTCGCGTAGTTCAGTGATAATGGGCGTGTATTCCATTTGTCATAAATAAATAAAATGTATCCAGGTGGCGGATATTTTCCACCGAGTTTCCACCGCTAGTTTCATCGAAAATCGTTATCTTATTCTGAGGTACGGCTATCACTAGACACACTCACCATCGATACGGGTATCGTTATCGATAATCGATGTCCGGATTCGCATTATAATCACCTAGTGTCGTAGGGCAACCGAGAACATCATCCTATCTAATATTATCACTATCAATATGGAAACTATC
This sequence comes from Lethocerus indicus, assembly GCA_019843655.1. Taxonomy (NCBI): domain Eukaryota; kingdom Metazoa; phylum Arthropoda; class Insecta; order Hemiptera; family Belostomatidae; genus Lethocerus; species Lethocerus indicus. The sequence goes on from JACDQD010000001.1 coordinate 36,835,028, forward strand.
CATCGCCCAGTTAGACTCGTTCAATGCCCTGTCGTCCGTCATGTAGCTCTATCATAGATTTAAAATATATTACCGTTGGAATGCTAACCGAAAATATAAACCGATCCAACGAGAATATACAATCCTCCAATCTGGCCAGCCCAATTCGATAGCCACGAATTCGTTTAAATTCCTCCAGGACCTGACTTCGCAATTAACTATCGCCCGTTCCGTACGTCTTCGTACCCCCGCGTTTATTCCTTAAACAAAAGTGCCGACAATGCACGGGACTAGTCCCGAGAGGTAATTTAACTATTCTAAAAGTCCCGTCATTCAATCTCGCTTTCGCTGGAAGACGGGCTCAACGCCGCCTCGGCGATCGGTTCCTCGTTTCGGGGATATACTCACCCCTTTACTTATACCCTATACTTGTAATCGACTATATTTAAAGCTTGGCCGAGGGAATGCTACCGACGATGACGATTTACGGAGACCTCCTATGCTAATTGGAGACAATAACAGCGATGGGTTCCTAATAGGGAAAATGGTAAGGTAAGGAAGGCACCAAGCGATCGGGGACAAACGCGCAGAGTGGGCGGGGGCGGTGTTTCCTTCGTTAGCGGTATTATTGGAGGGGAGACGAGAGCTCGACATCTGGCCGGCCGCCCTCATAAGTAATTCGATTAATTCTGCTATCCCCGTAAACCAAATATTGACGCTCGGTCGTTAATTAAGTATCCGGCGGTGCCACCCTCCCGGCCCCTATTTTTTTACCGGAGGGCAGTATCCCTCTACGATTTAATCGTCCTCCGGTTATAACGAGCCGCTCTCCCCGTCCGCATTATAATATCGGATCGGTAGAACGCAAACCTTTTTTCTTACGCTCGAATACTACTCGAATCCAACCGGCAAAACGGCCTACCGGTTTGATCGCTTCTGTACGGTCCGACTTTCGAGGCGGTACGATATCGGAAATATACAACGCTGTCTCTGGCCAGATCGGTAAATGCACCTCGTTCGGAAAAGCCGGTGTTCATTCCGGGTCGAAATAAAGGGAGCTGTGTTGGTGGCTGGGAGGGGGCGTACGTGAGAGACGAGAAGGTAGCTAACGTTCATCGGTTACGTATTTTGCCAATCGGATTTTTACATTTTTTCGAATATCTACATTTCTTTAAGACGCAACCCCGTAACGATACGGCTATGGGCCGAGAGCGCCCGCGGCCTTTGCTTTTAACCGATCCGATCGGTCGATATTCTCCGACTTAATCTCCATAGGAGGCGATTATATTTTACGATTCCAACAGCGACGATCTACTCGTTGGAATAATGTCCCGACGTTAGAATAGCGTTGAAATTGAAATCGAACCATTATGATAGTTTTCGTTTAGAGTACTGTTTTGTGGTCTGCGAGGGGTTGGAATACTGTAGATTTCGTTTTGGCATTAACCGCGACTGATTATATTGAAGAATGGATACATATGTATGTATATATATATATGTGTGTGTGTGTGTGTGTGTGTATCTTAACATATTATTAGGGGGTTGATGACATAAAATCGTCCGGATTAATAATAGTCGAATGTTAACGGGAAATCACTTTGTCGGCGTTTTCATTATTTACGAGACGTTTATTCCGCATTCTGTTTATTAAAATATTATCTGTTGGGGAAGATACTCTGCGATAGACAATGCTCCCGTGGTATAACCATATTGGCCTGTAGATTGCACGATGTGGGTTTTCCCACTGATTACCGTATTACTCCCCCCAGATAAGGTCTCCATTCGGCCCGACTCGGTCAGAGGCTTCTAGTTATCTTATTGGGCGTATAAAACCGAGGGATATATCCGACGTGTATCCTCGTCCGACCGATACGTGTCTCTAAGTCGGGAGCACAATCAGGACTCGGTCACCCAAGTTACTGCCTGTCACTATCGATGTTCTCGATACCTCAAAAAGCTACCTCATTCGTTTCGTTATATTTATGAATTCGCGATTATCCGACAACAGAAGCACACGAGGTCACTACGCAGACATTTTTATATCGATCGCGTTATTTTTATTCCGAGCCGTTCCGACTTCGATTTATTTAATTTCGTTTAAAATAATTTTTATAAAGAAAAAGGAGGAGACTCGCGCAGCGATGCAAACGGCTCCAAAGTAGCGAGGAGAAGCGCCGAGAACTTATATCGAGTCCTGTTTTTTCGAGGGAGCAATAAACGACGGGATTAAAGAGAATTCGAACGTAGCCGAATTAGCCGAAATACAATTAGGAGGAGCCTAAAACCGGTCTGGAGGTTATGCGCCTGTCTTAACCTAATCCTAGCTATCTTAGCGGGCGGCAAGTGTCAACAACGCTAACTCTAATTAATTATTATAGGGCCCTAATAATACTCCTACCCACCCTAACCGCCCTATCGACGCCTAATACACCCTACCTATATTCGGGAAATTCAAAATTTATTTCTCCTTCGTCGGGGATTGTCTACGTTTAAAATATAATTTTGCCGCTTCATTTTGCGGTAATAGTTTGATGGGATATTCACCATTTCAGATAGAAGGAATCCAGTTTACCCCCACCATCAGTTTAGAAGGAAAAAGGACGACGTAATGGAGCCCATAAACTCGACCTTTGGGATCTTCGTTATTTACGTAATTATCTTTATTTACAAAGTATACAACAACCTGTGAACCGGACGGTATAGAATAGGCGAATTAATCGAAAAAATAAACACGAATAGAAATAGAATATCGACTATACTCAGAAGGTTTTGAGTTTATTTAAGGAAATGGGCAAACGATCCCGGTTATATTCGAGGTTCAGCGGAAGTGGGCGATCGATGGGCTCTCATGCTTAAGCCTAGGAGTTCGCTCTTAGTTATTTGTAAAAGCCTCAACCATTTTATCAATAAATTATGACATCCACGGACTTCTATCCTGCGGTACGCTAATTGTTAAGACTTGGTTAATCAATTTAAAGTTTAATTTAAAACGTATCCATTATCTCGCTCGTATATACATTCCTTTATTTGTCTTGTGCCTGTGTACATTCGTGATTTCACCTGATCCGTCAGCGCGGATACAATATATCGCGTGCAAAATTAACGAACTGTGCCGAAAAACAATAACCGCTCCTCGGTTAAAATGAATCTCATTAAATAAACCTCTTTTCGTTAGCGTTCTATACTAATTATATCGAATTTTTTAGTTTACAAATCCTCGTTATTAAACAAACGGCCATCCAACAATCATCCTTTTCATATTACAAAATAAAAATAGGAAAGAACTTACCTCTTGTCGGTCATATATCGTTTCGTTTAATTTATTATATTATTTTAAAATAACATTAGCCCCCGGAAACGGTATATTGCGTATGTGAACCTAACATGTTATTACGGCCGAGCGATATGTAAGACGCAAATAGCATTCGATAAATTAATACGCGAATCGTTCGCGTCGCTTATATTTTCTTAATTATATTTTCCAAAGTCTATAAATATGCCCATACACCAACAGTAGAAAACAGAATATATCGGAAACTGTTTTGTAATATTCGGCGTTCTCCCGGGCGCATATCCAATCTCAAGAAATTGTTCCAACGGTATTCGTACGGCCTGGAATGGCCCGAGAGGAAAAATAATGTAATGAGAAAGGAGACGGCGCCTCGTAAATAGGGCTCCGATTTCGCTTAAGACCGCTAGTTAATTCGGATTTCTAAACTTTTAGATTCTAAGATTACTTTTACCGAAATACTACGTAATTCACGGGCGTATAAGTTAATCCGCGCGTCATCGTTTCCGTCTGGATATTCTATGTTCATTTCTAATTCGCGCAGATTAAGTTTTTCGTAAACGGCGTCCGTCGTTATTAACGTTCGAACATACACGGTATCTCCGTAAAAACCGGTCGAGGTCCGCATAATAAACGATAAGCGGAGATATAGTGAGCGGGCCGGCGGAAAGGAGATAGGAGGAAGAGGGCGGGAGCGGAAAGGGGGGAGAGAAGAGAGAGTGAGTAAACGAGGCTGAGAGCGAGAGCCGGGCCGGAGGAAGAGCGCATTTTAAAGAGATCCCTCCGGAGTGCCGCCCGAGAGAGAGAGAGAGTGAGTGAGTGAGTGAGTGAGTGCGTGCGTGCGAGAGAGATAGACTTCCGAGGGGGGGATCGAGGGGGAATGAGGGGAATGATGGGGGTTTAGGGGAGAAAATGAAAGAGGGTGATGGTGAAAGGCGGAGTGGCCCAGGTGGGCCTAGCAACAAGGAGGGGGCGGAGACAGGGGAGGGCCCCGCCAATCCGGCAGAGGGAGCGCATCGATCCCCCCACGCCGTCCCCGTCCCATCCCCACTCCCGACCCCCTACTCCCAACTCCCACTCCCAACTCCCGCTCCCAACTCCCACTCCCAACTCCCACTCCGCCCTCGACCCCACTCCCCCAATCCCTCTAGCCGTCGTCATCCGATCCGGCACGCTCTTTATAAATAACCGCCTAAAACTTGTTCCGTACACAGGTGCCTCCTCCCCCTCCGGTCTTTATTAAGTGCGCCCACTTTCCGCCTTAATTAATGAAATTCGACCGGGAATTAGGCCCATTTTTTGTCGGCGGCCGATGCCGGAACTACCGCCGAAAATACTAGCGGAAGGGAGGCGCCAGATTTAAACCGCCGTCGGCGGTAGATTTTTTATATAAATAATATCCCATCTTCCCCGAGTTTTTGCGACACCGAAACATTCCGCGCCGTACGAAAGGATATCGATCGGTACCGGTTGTATAATCCTGTATCGGAGGATTATACAACCGGACTGGTCGGAAGGAGGAATATTTGACGGATACTCGTAAACTATATAGACGTAGGATTCTTGTTAGTCTTATTATTACTATAATAGTCGTAGGATTCCAAATATAAAAGTAAGGAGATATGATTGCCTATCGAATACTAGCCGTTTCCAATAATTTGCAGTACTTCAGCGTCGAGTTACGCGTGTAATTACTTTACCGACACTACTATAATGTTTTTAAACTTAGGATATTTAGAAAACAAGTTATCACGAAAGAGGAGTGGCGGTAAGGGATGATCGATTCGACTGTCGACTGGTTGACGTGCCCGTCCTAATTACGTTACGGCGACAGTACCGGAACACCTATTATCCGGTAACGTCGGTTTCTTCGCTGTTTTTCTTTTCCCGATATTTTATATTCGGAAATGTTATAAACGCGGTATATTTAATTGACCTTTGCCCGGATACTCGGCTTTACCTCATTATATAGCGCGGAATATTAACAACTGGAATGTAATTTCTAAGGTAGGAGGATTCTTTCTACTGCTGGGGCCCTCGGTAGATATCTCTCATTACAGTATCCTGAAAAGTGGTACTTGTCCCAGAGCATTACAGGTGGATGTAATGTGAGATTTTTTAATCGTCAGAAACCCGATCGACAGTTATCCACTGTCGACTGCGGAATTCACTGAAATAAGCGAATAAAACTAAAAAGGAATAGACTATAGTTGAAAGGAATTCGTTAAAAATGGCTTTGTGTTTAAACTGTCGGTTCGTTTTTAAATACGGTCGTGTAAAACTGGAAATCAACCGGACGCACGATATCCCGGAGTTCAGTCCCACCTTTTCGAGTAACACCGAAACCGCATTTTTGTACCGTAGAAATATTGTATAAAATTGTAATTATACGAGTATGGATAATTAAAATAATCGAATTAACGCTTGCCCTATGGTTATGGGGTTAAAATGGGTAGGGGGCTGGATAGCTTTCCGGTCGCGTGTCACTCATACGAGAGACTTCTTCCGGTCGGTATTTCCGGTCAGGCACATTATCCGCCATAATAAAAAATGAGCAACGAACAATTATCAGTATTATTGGATTATATACACACTAGACTCGTCCGGGGCCGTTGCACGTAACTTACTAAATTTTATTATCTACCCTTTCATTTTATCGGGCGTCAAATGACGTAAATTTCCATAAATATTGAACATATAATACAATATTGAACATTTTGAATTTACCTAAGTACAGTTACAAATTTGTTAATGTCAATAGTAGTTTTTTTTATTGTCTGATCGTGAGCTGTTCCCACATAACGAGGCCGGTAAGCAACTTGTCAAATCAAACAATCGGAGGGAGAATTTCAAATAAAACATTTTTATCTCGTTCTTACAGTTTATTTCCGGATCGCTCCCGGAAAAAAAGTTTTTCACCGGTGCCGAATAAAAAAACCGATGGGGCACTATAGAAGGGGGGTCCCACTTAAAACCACTCTGACCCACTCCCAACGCACTAACCGATTCCATGACACTCGACACCGACGTTTTCACATCACTTAACACCGCACTATAAATGCACTCGAAACGCCTGTGTCACTCACACTCGCATCAGATACACCCATACGTACACACAAACAATACTGGCGATAACATTTAATGTTGTTAACAAAAATCGTTTTTATACTGTGCATTGCGTTAAGATAATTATGGGCGTCGCGCGTTAATGTCTCCCTTCGATTTTAAGCCCGATCGTTGGAATGGATTTTTTTAAGGTGCCCGTACGTTTTTTAAGGTTTGGAATATTATATTTTTATATCAAATGTTCTCCCTTCACTCTAATACAAAATGGCCGAATTTCGTAAAATAGTTAATTTATTCTATTCATCTATTGAGAATTTTCCCGACAGCGGGATTAGGATACCGCGAGGTTCGTTCCGATTCAATTCCTATCTGTGTTACGCTTTTCCGTTTAAATTGAATTTTATGAATATGCGATGTATATGCATTCAATTCAATGTACATATGTATATATCGATTGAAGTGCCACCTCATAATCGACACTTGCTTTTCAATCAAAGACTCGGATACAGCGAGTCCAAAAAATGTTCCGGTAACGGGCATGGCATCCATAGTGTAGTCGAAAAGTGTATTCGATTCGAGCCGGGGATTCTTGCCCAGCGGTTTGTTGTACCCCTTCGGGGATTGAACCCCGGCACTGACTCTGGACGCGGGGCTCTTTCCGGTAGTGGAGAAAAGCTGGGTTAAATCCAAATCCCAATTTAAATTGTAGACGGGCGGGATTAATTTAGGAATAAAATATAGTCGGGGAACCCGGGCCGATATTAGGAAGGATTTAGTAACAGCGGGTAGCGCGGCACAGCCTGCACAACCTTTGCACAAGTGTTCCTTATTAACGAAATAAAGAGTCATATTTTTCATCGGGCCCTGGCCCAGGTTTGCGGGCTGATGACACCCTGTTATATACTATCCGACGTAACAGCCGGTTACAACGTTTTGCATTTGTAACTGCTTTTGGCTTTCTCTTCGATAGTGTAATTACCAAATTGCACTTTTGACGTTTTCCAGAACACGAACTTAATTGCATCTACCGGTTCGGCGAATATATAATCGTGCTCCTACATATCTGAGTCTGCAACGGATCTACACTCGTTTAGTTCGTGTTTCATAAAACTCGCCATTTTTCTAATAGATATGTTTAGCGGGTTGTCAGTAAGAAGTTGTCAAATTAATAATAAATCCCTCGTATTAAATACCGGAGAGTATAATGAAATCGGTATTATAAATACAAAAGAGGTATACATAAATACAAGTATCGAAAGGAATTTTTTCATATTCCTATATATACATTCCTCAGGCGTCGAATTAAGGATTCCGATAATCTCATTTATAGCGTAGTGGAAAAGTCGGTATCCTAATAAACTTGTGCTGTAAATATTTTATAGTCTAACTATAAAAAACGGCCATATATGCCGGGTTCTATATGAGAAAGAAACTGGACAAACGGCGCGTCGATAGGGGGAGACGTTGTGGCGAGGCGCGTCGCAATATTCGACTCGTTCATTCTGCCTTTATTACTTTTCCTCAGATATTGTTATTAGGTATTTGATGCGGTTCTTCCGTGTCCCAGCCCCGACAATATCCCTTTATCGATACAATATACCGTCGCGGATATTTTAAATAGGCCTCAGGTCCTAGTTTTACAGGAACCAATCGGTAGAGGCTCTATTCCGATATCTTACTTCCCATTAATTCTGGAAAATGGATGGAATAAATAAAACCGTAATACTTACTTCCGGTATAAATACCTTAAAATACACCCAGAAATAAATTGACTAGGAGAACTCGATTGTACGGAATTAAAGGGAAACCGATCTTCCTGATGAAATGAGTGATGATCCCCCCCCCCCCACAATCGGCGTAAAACGAGAGCGATTAACTTTAAATACCGCTTTTTGGAAAGAAAACCCTAAATTTTCAATTTATGGATAATAAAAAGTAGACGGGAATGTTCTAATGTTCCTAATATTCCAATTAGGAATGTAGTGCAGGAGCTTTTATTTATAAAACCCCACCCCTCGAATATCCATCCAGGTTACAAGTAGAAATCGAAGGTAGAGACGACCCTCCGAAGGATTCTTTTATTATGCTACTCATTATTACGCTCGAACTACCCAAATACGATTCGTATATATGTCGAGTGACAATAATAATGCTAAATAAAATCCGGGCACTTTCATATTGCGGGCGTATATTCGGTGAAGATAGTTGCGTTCCTACGATATATATATATATATATATATATATATATATATATATATATATATATATATATATATAATTTCTTCCAGCCGGAACCCAGTTACAACAACCTACCTTTAGTTTTTATTAAAACATAATCGGAAAATATAGACTAACCTACTGTAGATATATATACGGAAATTCGATATCGAGTACCAGTCCAATAAATTAAGCCCCGAGTATAATATATTTCATTCTCGAATAGGTTTCCTCACAATTCTACATTATCCCCAAACGGGGAGTTTTAATTAATTGTGTAAGACTAAAACGATTTGCAGGAAGTAACTGGAAGTGCCTGGAAGATAAGAACTTAAAAGATTATGTTATGGGAGAGAGGACATAAGGCGGCGTGTTTTATTTAGCGTGGGGCGGTCGGTAGCGGGTATCGGGCGATGTACCCGTCCCGGGATAGAATTAATAAAGCTCTGGGTGGGGGGTTCGTTAGGGGGCCCTAATCAGGGATGCGGTGCTGTTTGCCTCGTAATCCGCGCCCCCGCACAATAATTACCCATCCGAAAATGTCGGGCCGCCGAGGGCTCAATTATTTAACGCCGGCCGGCCCCCCCGCACCCGGGTAAACAGGCCCCCCTCCCTCCGCACACACATCCATCCGCCTCCCTTTGTTGTTCACCCGCTAAAAATAATCCCCGCCATTTAAATTCCTACCGGAATTGAATTACGCGCCCCACCGATTCTCTTTATCCTGTATTATCGTTTTCGATCTACGAATACACGAGTTCTTCACGCTGCCCTATCTATCTCGGAAGTCCATCGTAGAACGCGGGGGAGGGTGGTGGCCGGGCCACGTCATCATCCCCTTCTTTACGCTTTCGAATAAGTACGCGATACATTCGAGTCTGCGATCGAAGGGAGATTCGACCTCGGAGAGCTGTATCGGCGGTTCTAAATCGTGTACTCTTCATGCCGGAAATATTGTGATCGGGAAAAGTAGTAAAGATTAAAGAAGTAATAAAAATATAGGCGGCGTTGAATGATAGCGATGTACGCAAATAAACGACGCGGAAGTCCCCTCCCAGCTCAACTCCGTCGCGACGCAGGCTCGTAAAAACGTATACTTCGCTCGCGACTTTCACGAATTCCATTACGTTTTCGAGGAATTTTCGTTCCTCCCGTTCGATTACTCCGTTCTTCCGCCTTACGCTCGAAAATTGAACTCTCGCAGTTTCGAGTCGTGTATATAAAATCGTGCGAGGCCGGATGTCAGACTGCCGATCGGAATCGGAATACGCGAAACGGGCAGAAATGACGTCCGCATTCTGCAAATTATGTACCCGGTTGGCAAAAACATTCGAAATTCGGTACGATATTGCTCCACGATAATTTTCGGATCCGCATTCCCATTTGCGACGAAATGAGCTTTTTTAAGCCGGTCGTTTAATATCCCGGCGGCAAATAGCCGTGGACAAACTAAAAACGTAAAATAACGCCTCGAAAAAAAACGAGGTACGACGAGCGGGAATCGGCCCCGGGATGCTCATATCGTACATCGATAAATGAGATCTCCCTGTGTACATTAGAGCGAATTAGAATAAAAGCTTTAATATTTTATAACTAGTTACACCCCTAATCCTATTAGTCCTAATAATCGTATTTACCTTTTAGTCGGTCCTCAGAATTAATACTAAAAATCATAATAAAAGTATCCAATAAGAATAAGAAAATGCCCAGGTGTTCTGTCAACTATTTGCATTAGGGAGTTTTTTTCTTTCTAATCTTGGCCTACACTTTTTATATACACTTTACAATTGAGAAAGTATAAACCGAGGGTAAAAAATCGAAATGGTATATCTTTAAATTTTGTACGGAATATAATTAAATCCGAAGGGACTGACTTTCTCCAGAAAATAGTGGCATAGAGGAGATGGAGCAGTCGAGGTTGAAGTGAGGAAGGCGTGTTTTTTCTGAGCTTTAACGCTATTAGAGACTAAGTGCCCTATGTTTAATGCTCTATTGTTGACTCTGCCTCGGCCGCGCCGTCACGAATACTAATGTGCCTTCCACTTAGTCCCTTCCACTTCTCCCGTCCTACCTTGGCCTCCTCCCTGGTATGCCCTCCCTATACGAGCCCGTTCGAATTTTGCAGAAGCTATACGGGCGCGTATCACCAAAATGAAAGCCTAGACCGTTTATTTTAACGATCCCAACTGTTATAATATCTCCTCCATAATTTTCCTCGCTTCGAATTTTAAACCGTTGGTAATTTTAAATTTTAAAAAGTTGGTAGGTGCAACAGCGAAGTTGGGAGCGGTGGAAGTGTCGGGAGGAGTTTACACTAGAGTATCGGTCGGGACGTGTCTTCGGGAATGCGCCAAAAGCTTGATGCAAATATATATATATATATATATATATATATATATATATATATATATATATCCACACTCGGGGGGGACTCGTCGCGGGCATCATCTTGCATCACCCTCAGCACACCGCAGAAAATTAGAGGTCGGAACGATCGGAATCCACTATATATAGGATAAGTGGGCCTAACCCCAGATATCGGATAAAACGGAGACCGCCTTCACCGTGTTTACGAAAATATTCGACTATCCCCGAAGGAAGCGTGGGATTTTAGTCGGGCGTTTAACCTCCCGGATGTAATTATCGTTGGGTGGGGGGTCGCGTGCCGCCCCCGGAAGTGGGTCGCCGCCGTGCGTCACCCTCGATTAGGCCTTTTTGGACGTTGGTCAAGTTCGACCCTTTTTCGACGCGAGGCCGCTTTCCGCCCCGACTGGAGGGCACATTTCACTATTGATGCGGCACAACGTCTCCGTTCTTAGCGTAGTTCTCCCTCTCCGATCCGACTCCCGTTCGGCGACTTCTTGGAGTTGTAATCTTGTTTGAAAATCGCTGTAATTAGTCTGTAGATTTAACCGACTGCCGGTTTCGGTGACCCGTTCGGTTCGCCATCGTTTCCACCGCGCCTATCGAGTACTGTAGTAGTTGTGGGATGGAGCTCATTAATGGCATTACAAATAGTGGGCCTTATTGGTATCATCGTCTTATGAAGGGGGGCGTATACGCGCGTACAGCCAATTTTGTGTAATACGCCACAATGGCACCGGACCAGTTTTTGTGGTAATATATTTTTGTCGCAGTAGCGAAACAAATAACGTTTTTATTCTAATTTGTACGAATTTAGAACCTCTCTTATTTTGACCACGGCGTTCGCGTTATTTATTTATAATTTGATTGCACGTGTCTATAAATTTCCAATAAACCTCATTTATCTGCCTATCTCTTTCAATTCCGTCAATTATTGGAGGACTGGGGTTCAAAGAAGATGTCAACTATAGAATTAACGCGTTTAACGAAAAGAAGGAAATTGTAAGGAACAATTTAGAATAGAGGTATCGATCGGGGACGGATTGTCGGCCGGTTCTCATCGGCCTAATGGACTCGGCTCTCGGCTGTTTGTCATCGGCCCCAGTCTACAATTTAGCCGGCCGGGTTGTTTTTCGCATATTCCCCCACCAGATTTTATTCGTACCCCGATATAGCCGATATAGGGCCCTCGATGAAGTAAAAAATAACCGGCTTCCGCGTCTCGGAGCCTAAAAGAAGAGGTAATAGCCGTCGTTCGCAACGTTTAAAGAAGCGATGTATGTTTAAGGAAGAGTAAAAAGTAAAATTTGAGCCCGAATCGTTGAAAATGACGTCTAAAAGTTGTTTGCACGGACAAAATACGCGGTATTTAAAGGCAAATTGAAAAATCGACTAAATAATCGTTAATAAAATAATAATAATGATAATAAATAATAAAATCGTTATTCGGTTCTCCGTTTTATTGGAATGAAAGAAATTATTGTTCTATTACTTTTCGATGAATCTTCTTCGGATTATTTTATCGGATAAATAACACCGAAAAATATAAGCGAACGTGTTTCAACTATTGCTAAGACGAAAAATGGATATACTTCATTTCCATAAAATGAAATATCGTTTCCCACAGATTTTTTTATTTAACCTGAGGTTAACTCGCGTAAACGTTTCCACACGCCCCGCATTAAAAATAAGGCCGTAACAATTTATCGGAAAAAGGCTATTCAAAAGAAAAGGAATATAAAAATCTGTACCACGTAATATATGGGCGATTTTCCTCTTGTTTATATAAGTGATTCCTACGTCCATTTCGGCCATGGGGCTTTTCAGAACGGCGAAATTCAATTTTATGTTGCCCACATTGATTGGTTTAACATATTCAATGCGTCATTTGTCGATTTCAGACAATAGCTCGCTTATTCTCACCTGTTGAGGCTTCTAGCCATTGTACTGCCACATGTACACAGACGGCCGACGTGGAAACAATTATATATATATATATATATATATATATATATATATATATATATATATATATATATGTATATGTATATAAACTCGGCGAGAGGAGACGGAAGGCCGAAAGTATAAATTTAACCTTTCTGGACCGGACTTCAAATCCAACTGTAATAATCTTTAAACATTTTTAAATGTACAAAACGTAGAATAGACAACGCAAATTGGTACACCGCAATATTTTGATAAACAATCGAATTCCTTGTAAATGTACCAGGAACAGCCGTAGTGTTCGGCTGTCCATATACGGCCGGTTCTAAACAAAAAATGGTGTTTAGAGTGTGCGTAAAGGCCGGGGGCCTTATTCCGTAATTTGTGCCGCCGGCTAATTGGCTACCGGGCACACCTTTTTATACCAGCAACATTTTTCATTGTGCCCCGGTACGCATACAACACCATTGGAGCTGCCTTAAAAAACAAACACCCATGTATTTTGTATATCTGCTTATTTCTACGGACTATTATTATTTATATTATTCTGTTTATTTATTGGAAAAGATCTTCACGTTGGCTGCAAAACTGTAAGCCTCTATAAATGCTACTTGAGAGAATTTGTTTCACCTAAAGAACTGTCCGAGTCGGCAACTTGTTTCCAACCCGACATTCTAAATATTTACACCTCCGACGTTTACGAACAGTAGCGGGTGACAATAATTATTCCATAAATTAGAACACGTACTCTAACGTTTCCCGTCTATATACACAATTTTCACTGTCAGATTTCAGTAACGGTTCTACATTCCCCGTTGTTATCGTCATTTATAAATGACACATTACAGATGATAATTACATTGTTAAATCCTTATACAGGGTAATTTAAACATGCGTTTAACACGATTATAAATCTGGGATTAGGATGTTCATTAGACGTTCTTCAATCGTATTTCCAAAGTTTTGGAAAAATTTATGACGAAGTTTATAGCGAACGTTATTGGCGGAAAACTAAATAATAAATGGAACGGTTATATAGAACTATAATTATGTAACTACACTATGGAACTGTAGAATGCTTAGAATATAAAGATATCAAAAAAGAAAGCAAGCTCGCATCCGGACGATGTTTTCGTTAAACGGTCGTTTTAGTTGGTTATTACATAAGGAATTTCACCGTCGGGTAGATAAAACAAAAGCGCTCGGTGAACCCAAGCCAGACGCGGTTGTTAATTCCCGTGAGAAACGTCCAGATAATGGAAACTTTGTTCTCGAATTCGGCTCCTGTAAACAAAGCGAGCTCCTTATCTCCGTTTCGACTAATCCTTCCTCAAGAGCAGTGGGCTGGAATCGAATTTTAGGTCGTTAGAATTTTGACTGCCGTTCTCAAAATCGGATTTAAATCTCAAGACCCATGTTGTATGCCCCCACCGTAGACGGGGACCAGTCTACTGTTTCGTTTGCAGATATTTCCTGTGATCACGTATTCAGGTATTCCCTCATGGGATTTTTATAACCGATGCCAGTATCGTTGGATAAAATTCGTTCGCACCGCCATCAACGTTTAAGAGGGGAAATTATTATTTTCTCGGTAAATTTCTTAGTCTGTAGGGTGGCCTTTATGAATGTGGGACTTCACTATACGACGAAGTCCTCTCTTCTATGACTACGGAATTCGGGAACCGGAACCGTCCGACGCCTCTACCAATTCGTATATTTCGATAGAGCCAACGTGCCTCATCCCACCGTTAATAAACACGTTAAAATAAATTAGTTCCGCACATTAAATTCAATCGTAGTATGTAGGGGCTGGGTTTTAATGCGCCATTTTGTATTGTAAAAGTGTGAAACACAAAACAGTACATTCAACCATTGTACTAATAACTATAAGTAGTTGATTGTACAAAAATAAAGGAAATTAAAAAAAAATGTGAAACATGTTGCGTAGTAGCAAGTATTTCTATTCGATATTCTTAGCAGTCTAATTAACAGTCGACGGACTGTTTCTTCATTCACGCTTAATACGGGAAGGAGTTATATAGATAATTTAGGGATGAGGCGCGGAGTAGGTGCCTGGTGAGGTGGGGGGTGGGAGGTTCTATCGACTGTCGGCCGCAATTAGGCTGTACAAATACGGGCCTAATGGCCGGCATTATACCTAATAATCCCAATATCGGCCCTGTTTAATGCTATCCCCCAAATCATCTCCTAAATCCCCGTTACCCTCCAGGACTGTCATTTCAACCACAACATAATACGGTACGGAAGAGATATATTTAATGACGGACCGTCCAAATATTTGTAGAAACAGCGGCGATTTTATTATTTCATCTATATAAAGAAAACGGTAAATCCTCGGGAGCCTTCCCACTTAAGTAACCGTGTATACCGTGTAACGGGTGTATTAGCAGTGGAGAAGCCGAAAGCTGTCTCCTTTAAGGCAGAATATACGACCGGAGACAGAAATAGTGGTTGAAACGAACGTTATATTCGACTGCGAGTTGTACAAATAAGAGGAGGAATAATACATAATTTTTATACCGTGTTATTAAGTTACGCCTAACCGCTTATATCGTTAGGTGGGGGATTAATTAAAGGGAAAGAAGGAGCGTTTAGCCATATTAGTATATGGTATTTTAACATAGAGCGTGGTCGAAAATAAGGTACGTACAATAAATTGGGAATGTACGATAGGCGGACGGTAAAGACCTAGTGACCGTCCCTAGTCGGTTTTTTAAAGCCTCTTCTGTCGACACCAAGAGATCGCCTACACAACACTAGAGGGCCGCGTCCCCATCCTTTCGTCGAAGGCGAGCGCACAAGACGATGGTCAAGAAGAAGGGTATAGGTATATATATAGGCCTCGTTATAGGGGAACATCGATCGCGATCTCTACATCCTGTATAGCCTATATATAGGCGGCTCGGTCGCAGTCTGAAATGTTTTCGTCTGCAACCGGAGCGCGTTCAATTCCGGTTCATTTAGCGCTAGGACCGGCGGACACCTGACGCGTGCTCCGACGAACTCCGCTCGATCGATATTCCTTTTTATAGGGGGGATTTGCGGTGGAGTGCTCTCGACTCCGCTCGACCCGTATTATTTGCCCCGACTCATTGTCCGAGCCCTCCCTACTATTTCCGATCGGCCTTTCCTTAATAATTACTACGGCGAACGCTACGTCCGTTCGGTTCCGAATTTACTCGTTTGGGATACGCGGGCCCTCTCGCGCCCCTCTCCCATCGTCCATCTAGGGAACGCACTCGGAAAAGAGTCGCGTTAAGAAATAGTGGCGTGTCATATACGGCGATAGGATGCGCGAGGTATGCGCTGAGAAGACGGTGTTCGCCATATATTTGGCCGGACGACGTGACACCCGTACGTCGCAAAAGAGATCGGAAAAGCCCGGGGCACACCGAGCGGAAGGAAACGGATATATAAAAAATCCACTCGGCCATTCGGCGGACCGGTTTCGCCGACCGAGTTAATCACTATTGAGGACGCTCGCTATATCTACATATATAGGGGTGCGGATTGTGGGTGGATAAAGGAAGAATAGCGGAGATATTCGCCGGAGGCGAGCTTTTTATAAGGGGGGCGGGCGGGGATCGGGCAGAAGGCGGGCAGTTGTGGGCCCTTGACTCCCGGCGGGATGTGGGATGTGGGCCCCTAAATCCCATCCAATATTAACGGGCGGCCTCCCGTGAAAGGGGGCTTTGTCCCGGCACAGGTGCCCCGCCCTGTTTACAGAATCATCTACGCGATTTCATCCGAATGAACGGCACTAAAGCGGTGGCGTTTACCCGCCGAGACCCCTTCTATGCCTCCCCTCCGATCCTTTATCCCGTTATTGATATTTAGACGAGGCCGCCACCGAACAATAACCCGATATGCCCGTTTAAATGCCTATATTCGACGTAAGTGTGTACGACCCCTACTGGGACCGCGAACTCGGCTTTTAAGAGGAATTTAGCGTCTGTCGGTGTATTTTGTTTTCCCGATACGCGCTTTTATTACAACCATTTCCTACTCATTGTAAGCGAAATTCGAGCCGTATCCTCCTCAATAGTCTACTTCTCTTTTCGACTAGTGAAATCCGAACGTCCGTTTTTGCGTCTTCTTCTCAAACCTTCATCGGCCGTGTTGACCGAACATTGTTATACCGTTATGTCCCGATTACTGCCGCGACTAAGTAATCCCGAAACGGTGGAGAGTACGATCAAACGAAGAATACACTACGTCGGATCACGTTCCGTTCGATAAAACTAGGCTTTCCCGGCTTACTTTACGTATTACGACGCTCTGTACTCGTTTCGATATAGACCCGAATTCCGCCCTTATCGGACAATCGATTTGTGACCGCTAAGGACGCGTATATATGTATTATTTCGCAGTCCGTTTTACTCTATTTATTAAGTTCTTAATGGACGAACAGAATAGGAAAAGTAGGACTCTCAGATCCGATAATACGGTGATAGAATTACCCGAATCGTTTCTTCGAGTTGAGACAAAAACGGAACGCGGTTTAATAAATGAATAGACGATGTTATTATAAGTTAATACATCAATAAATATCTAAGTTATATTTTAAACTGTTTTGGATAAAAAAGGACGGTCTCCGCTAGTAGAATGACTAGGAATACAATAAAATCTCTATTTCCGCTGGCGGGTAAAAGAAAGGCGAGCCGTATGGATTTTAGCGCGTCCTCGATTTCTTCTTTTTTCGTCGTCGTCTTAACCCGAGGCGAGGTTGTGTTAGACAGAACCGGTTTGAGAGGGTGAAACCCGTTTGATGAGCCGGCCGTCACTTTCCTGGGAATCGGGTCCGACGGGACGGGTTTCGTCATTCGGGCACGGTTTTTATGCGCTGCCCCACCAGGCGTTAATTGGTCAACACACCGTCCGGGCGCTCCTCTTTAGGGGCGAGCCGCTAACACGCAACCGTTCGCCGTTTCCGACCGACAATTTTAATATTCCGATGGAACCGCCGGTTTCCTCCTACGAAGGAGCTTATTATTAAAAACGATCCGATTCTTCCCTAATCTTTGTATACGCCACCCACCTTATTCCCCGGTTAAACTAGATACAACGAGAGTTGCTATTTCGTAAATTTCGATTCATAAAATTATGACGCGTTTAGACATCGCCAAAAAAAAGTCGTGTTACCCTGGCGGTTACACGAAGATATACACACGGTACACAATAATACCTATATCCATTCGTTTACAACCGACTTCTTAAGGAAGTGTGTTTTTTACTTTTCAGTTTCTGCCAAATTTACAGGGATTTCGCGATTAAATGGCATAACCTCTGGTGAATTACCAACTCGCGTACAATAATAGGGAACTTCAATTAGGGTAATACCTTAGCGTGTGATCTAAGAAACTATTAGAACGGTAGCATTTAAATAAACATTTAGACCGAGTAAATGTAAAAGTTCGTAAACTCGCTGAAGTTCGTAAAGTCGCTGGAATTTGATTCCATTCGAATTGTTATGAAGCCCTGGAAAAATATTGGCTTTTTCAATTTGCGTTCATAGCGCGATTGTATCTCCTGTGTCCTGCGGTGTTTGGGACCTAAATTTCCATTGAAATTTTAGAAAATTTAAAACTTCGGGTGTTTTCAACATTGTTTCATTTTTTAAGTGTGTTTCGTCTGTCGATCACCCTTGATAGAATTTGGGACAAATCCGGGAGGCGGGCTACACTTACCTTATGAAGGATAGTTGAAATAGCGAAAATGTCAAAAACGTTCGTGGATTTGACCCAATGGTGCTCAGGTAAGATACACTTACCCAATAAAGGAAGGTTAAAGAATCGAACCTTCTTTGAATTTCAAAAAAGTTCCCGGATTTTCCCCGTTTTCCGTAGACAGTGGTTAGCAGGCCAAATACATTAGCCCCATAAAGGAAAGTTGGAAAATAGAAAATGTTTGAAATTTGAACACGTACATCAACCCTTTCTTAACCAACAGGCATTGGTTATTGTATTTCCAATGGCACTCACATCTTCTTCCCGACTTGTTCCCTTGGAAGGCCGACTCTCTTCGTGACTGCTCGATAAAGTTTGTCCAATTCGATGTCTCCGACTGAACTGCGACTACTTAGCGTTATGTCTGAGACGGTCAACGTTTATATTTTATGGAAACGAAATATACAGTCCAAGTTTCGAAGGGTTATATCGTAAGGGAAGACCGCCCTCCGCACCCACCCCCCAATATAACTTGGCCCAGTTTAATTAACCGGCGGAGCCGCCATCCACCCGTTATTAGTCCCAGATTTTCATCCGGTTAATGTTTAAATTTGTCGAATTCTATTAAAACTTCATGCCCTGGGGGTGGGGCGGGGGAGGGGGGTAAATATGTACTCGCCGACAAACTCGCGGGGGGGATTTACTCAGTGTCGCCGCCCTCCGAATTAGTGTGTTTAGTCCCCCGTTTAGAAGAACTTCCCTACTAGAGAATACCTCTCGGATATATAACCCCCCCCCCCCTACTATAACCCTTTTTCTTAAACTCGAGTAGGTCGGACCAAACTTGGGAAGGACGGGTTACCGGGAATCGGTCCTTTACAAACATACCCGTATATAAAATCTAAATCTATCGAACAGCTAGTAAAATTTCTGAGAGAGAGGTTCACAAAAATACGATTTAAGTCAATCAGCGCGAGTTCGGCGATATCTTCAAACGCGGAAAACGATGGACGGTATGTCGGTACAGTTTGCGGTCGACGAGAAAGCCCCCTCTCGATACGAATATTCTTAAATCGTACGTATGCGCCGACAAAACGCTCAATTATTCCCTAGAAGGTAGACCACAGTACCTGGAGAACCACTTGCCGTCCCGTCGATAGTAGATGGAAGGTGCGGAACGGATTCACCGAAATATAGGAACACCCCTTAGGATTCAACTATTTCGTAGAAAGTTTTATTCGGAAAGTAAATGCGATCCCTGACAGGGCCGGATAGGATAGAATCGGGAAAATGCGGAAAGCGGAGGGGCCCGGGAGGGGGGGGGGGGCAATAATGCCGGGAATACGCCGATCGGGTATAATATAACAAAGCTACATCGGTTTCCTCGGGTGGGGATCCGGTATTAAACCGGCGACGAGCCGGGGGCTTTGAAGTACCGGAGGGGAGCCCTGTTTACACTCGGGATCAGGGCCCTACGCTTCTTTCATCCCTCCTCAATTGTATACCTAGCACCGGCCTCTCCCCCCCCATCCCCGATCCGCCTTCTCCCCAAATTGATATCCTCCCATAAATGTAAAGTTCCTCTCGCCATCTCACTCCGCTCCTCTAAAATGCCTTCTTTAGGAGTACGCGCTCTCGAGACTGTCCCGGAGCCTCCATCAATTCTGTACCGGAGACTGGGTCCAGCGACCCTGTCATACGCGTGGTCTCGAGAGGCCGAGTGGTCATCCCTACAGCACGGGTAACAGAATGAAACGAATACAAAATCTCTTCTCCTCCCCTCCATTATATATATATATATATATATATATATATATATATATATATATATATATATATAATGATTTATGGTTATTGGAGAGGCTAAATTTGGATATTATTGGTTGAACCGTTATTGTTTCTTCGACGCGAAACAAAACCACAAGATCGGAAACGGTCGGTACCCAGATCGATAAATAAGGGGGCAAAATATAATCGCTACGAAACGAGTTACCGATTAATGATTACAACCATCGAAAACCTACACGCTACGAAAGCGTCCAATCGAAGCCGCCAGCACCGAATCGTGGCGCGTTTTTTGACGACCGTTAGACCGGAGGAGGAGGACGGCCGAGTATCGGTTACATGTTAATAGTATGATTATATACATATGCTAAGAATATAGAAAAGGTATACGCGGTTTCTTCCACCGTCTGTAAACGAAGCGGATACCTCCGCGCCGAGCTCGTAATCAAGGAAAAATATCCCTAACGACGATTCGGGGTGAGCGACCGATTGCGAGAGGAAATAAATGAATTCGGAGCTTAATTTTAATAAGGTAGCTTACTACTGGCGCTTAATTTTGTGGTGGTGGTTCGCTTAAAGAACCGATCGACGAGTGAATGTAGAAGAAAATGGTCGCGAGCGTAATGGCTGGAGGCGGGTCCGTCAGCAATTACTCGGTTCCCTCCGATATTTTCACCCTTTTGGCCGCTTTGATTCGGCCTCCGGCCTAACGGAGCGTTCGTAGGGGCCTTTAATAATGAGCGGTTCTTCTCCTCCAATCCCTTCACGAGTATCCGAAATGAACTCCGCGTTGCCGAGGGTTACCTCTCGAGGGGAACTTGCCTCACCGTTACCGAATAAAAACTCGCGTTACTCATCGGCGTATGCGTAAAATAAAGCTGCGATTTGAAAACGCTCGCGCTATTTTACGTATAAATTATAGTTCGCCTCTGATCGAACGCTGTATTTCTCACATAATTCATTCGACCCCTGTAGTTTTGTTTTTAATCGGGGGACGACTTTACGTGAGAGGTCGAAAAGTAAATCGATCTTAAAACAACCCTTAAAGCGGTAATATTTGGGAACCGGCGAGAACGGGTCCAGTTAAAATTAAAAGATAGGGAAAGAAACGACGGGGAAGCGTAATTAATTTTTGCGGATCGGCCAGGGAGGACTTTTGCGGGGAGGGAAAGGTTTAGCGGTTATTAAAGGGGAGCGAGAGAGAGGGAGAGATAAAAAAGCGGAGCGGAAACCGACGTAACTAAACAGTGTCTATCCCCGGGAGTGACTATCCCAGTGTGTACTCTGCGTGTGTACATTCAATCGGAATAATGCGGGCTCCGACCCCAGAAAAACCGGCCCCACAAATATTGTATTTGCCCGTTATTAACCGGAAATCGAGGCCGTTCCGCACACTCCCTCTGTTTTACTCCGAACCGATGAAATTAGCCACGGCCTTCCTTCCTACCACTTTTCCACGGCCCACTTATTTATATCCGTCCTCACCGTTCCTTCTTTCCATTTAAACGAATTTCAGTCCCTTATAATTTAATAAAACTAGAGTCGAGCGCGGGGTTCGCGATAGTGGACCGGTACGACTCTCGCGTACCTTCCGGTATTTAGGCCGAGTCGGTCGAGATCGGGTAGATCGAGCTTGACGTACTCAACTGGCTAAGCCCTAGGGAACTAATTGTGTATCTACTGAGCCTAGACTCGACTGTGGTGGCGTCACCACTCGGCAGCCAACGAGACGTAACAGTTGTGTTACCTCGCCACCTACCTCACCCAACTCGCTCTACCCGAACAAAGATCCAGCGCGGGCGGGCACGCGTAATCCCGAGAGTGATGATATTCCCAAACTTCGAGGACCGCCGAAGGGGCACCTTAAAAATGTGTTCGAACGACTAAAATAGGATTGAGGCAAGAGTCAGCGGAAAAATGGCAAAAAAATCTCGTTCTTAAATCACTCAATGAGAAAAGTTGTTGGCGATGTTTCTTTAGGAACGTTTTGCGGTCCTAAGTATACGCGTGTAGTTTAGTTGGAAATTGGCGGCACACTAAAGGATGAGGTCGGGAGGATTTGCATTTTTCTGCTCGACGCTTGTGAAGGCCAGACGGGAGGCGACAGCTATCAATTGTTTCAACACAGGTGTCTCTCTCCGAGTATAAATCCCTGACAAACAACATGGCCCCATTATTTTTCAGTAGTTTTCCACCTTTCATCGCCCATATTAAAACCCCGCTCTTAAATACCTAAAACGGCTTAGGGATTGGAGTTTATCCATAAAATACCATATAATCCGATACAAATTTGAATTCAATAAACCTTGCTGCATCGATCATTTGTTACTTCGGCATTTCCAGCTATACTATAGCTAGCTGTAGGTACAAATTTTTCCGGCTACAATCCGGGCGGTGAATATTAGGCCAATTGCAAATTTGAAACGAGTACCAACGGTTATCATACATATAACTGAATCCCTTTTATGTTATAATCATCAGTGTATAAAAAATCGTGTTCGGAATAACTTGTATTAAATTATTGGAAAATATTATATTCCCTTATTACGTTTTAGTTATTCATTTCTTTCCCAAATAATAGAATAACGAAGGTTGAATGTACATTTACATCGACAAAAATTCATATAACCGGATAAGATCGACTTAACAATTGCGTACCAATGACGCCAACTAGAATGACAGACGGGTATGTGAAATATTCGTTTTATCGAAGACTATTCGTTTTATATTGTCTATTTCGTAGAATAGTCGGTTCGTGTACTGTCGGTGGCGGAACACTATATTTTAAAAATCTGCCGTACCCAAACCGAACTCGATTCGGTCCGTGCCTTAATTCCCTACGGGTAATTTATCGCGCGAAACACCCCGAAACAATTTTACACGGCAGCCATAGGAAGGATCTTCAAGATACGAAGAAACATGCGATGGATATTTACAGAGGGGTCCAAAAAAATGTATCCACTGTTTAAAAGTCCATAACTTGCAAACTAATTGACGGAGTTGTCTCATTTTATAGATAGATAGTCAGTGTTTTGTTGTTAGTTGTACCTTGTTACTCGAGTAAACATGGCTGGCGCAAGGCTTACATTAAACAGTGGATACATTTTTTTGGACCCCTCTGTATGTATATATATATATATATATATATATATATATATATATATATATATATAAACACAGCTCAATAGTTCTTACGGCACATAATTGCGTATTTAGCGATCGTCATTCGTTAAATAACAATTAGTTACCGTCGATAGATACTTAGGTTGAGGCTCTATTACGTTAATAATGAGGGGGTGGTCGCAATGATGTTCTGTAGTTTTTTATTTTAGTCGACTTCAGAGAGGGAAACGTCCTCTCCTAATTGCTCTATTGTCCCGGTCTCTTCTTACCGACAGCTGTTAACGCGATCCGTAAACGAAGCGGCCTAATTTACGAAACACCGATCCACCAAACTTCTACTCCTTTTCGAGTAGCCGAGTCATTCTAGAAAATGCACTCTCGCTTACTGCTTAGAGTTAAATAAACCCGCCATTACATCGATCCGCAAATGTCCGTAACACTGTCCGATTGTCCCGATGTAATAATCGAGGACCTTTCGTATGACATCCTAGGTACGACGAAAGGAATCTATAGTTTTCGAGCTACCTTTAAACATTAAAAGGAAAGGCGAATGTCGGTCGTGTAGATCATTAAGAAGCAATTATGCGTTTTCGACTCCGCCTTACCCGAACGCGGTGCTCGAGACCGAACCGAGGTTAACTCTAACATGAATTATCGGAATCGAGAATAATATTAGGGATGCCGGTTTTTCAACATAAATCCTTAGTCATTTTATCTTTGACTATATATATATGTGCATATATATATATGTATACAGAGTGAGAGAGAGAGAGAGAGAGAAATATGTTAAGAGTTTTGGTTCGGCTGGTAGTGCCTGCCAGTAAACGGGTAGTGGTAGCGGGTAGCGGGTAATGGAGTTAGATAGAAGGGAAGGGGAGTATACAGCCTCGGGGCTCTAATAAGGGCTAGGGAATATTCGAGTGGGGACGGCCGAGATTTTTGGTCGGGGTCCGGGGATATGAGCCGGCGCCTAGCCCCGGGCACCCTTTTATTGGTTCTCCGCCCCCCCCCCGCCACACCCAACATCGCTCCCTCTCCCTCTATCCTCCCTCCGTCTATCCCGATAAATTAAAACTTATTTTCGCTATAAACTTCTATCGCGCTCGCTTCATAATTAAACTCTCGTTCCGGACCTCGACTTTAACCTCCGGCCCTCGGCACCCCTAGTCTTCGTTTCCCCGTACTTCCTGGGGAAGCCCGAAGGCGGCTACGGTGCGGAATCGACCGGCTAATATGCGATAGGAATAAGTGAGACGAACCGCGTTTCGTCCTTCGTTATCGTCATCCGAAAGAACATATAACCGACAAAATAAAGAGAACCCCGACGTGGGATCGTCCGGAAAGTCGGTAGATATCGGAATCCTGGCGCGAATATCCACATCCTCAAGCATGACTCCTGGACAGGCAGTAGCACTTAGTTAGTTATCGATCTCTGAATAGATCGTCCGGAGGTTGAAAGTAGGGGATAGCGCAATATCCAGTCTGTCTTGGCTTTTCATATTTGCCGAGTGGGACGAGGTCCTGTCGGTAATCCTATCGAACTGACCCCGCCACTCCTATTACTGCCGATTTCGGGAACCGCCTTCCGGATACTATCCTCTGCCGAGAGGGCGGCATCGGTGATATGGAAGACGTCCGGTTAATGAAATTTTATTAAAAGGTAGTATCACGAAACTTACAGAATTTAGTATTATTTCATATGGCCGCACAATATCTGGCGTATTATATTGTATCTCCCCGTGTACACGGGTCACGGTTTGTGGGAGACATCGTCTTAAGGGAGTTTGGACTGGGGTTAAAGCGCCATCGCCCGGATAGAAACTTATCTGGCCCTGTGTACCGGATCTACGATATCAAAAGCGAGTGTTTGAAAACGGATTAGCGAAATTTGCTCTGGCGATAATACGAGAAGAGCTTTTAGCTCTATTAGTGTTATTTACAGCTTACTGTTTTGCGGGAGCTAACAGAACCCCACCCGGTACAGATGAAACTGAAGCTATTTTCACCAGTGGCATTTCACCGATCGATGGCTTCGCAATTACAACAGATAATAAGTGATTAAGTAATACGGTAATATCTTATTATATTTCGCATCCATGAAAATGTAATCGATACATCGTTACAGTTTCAGTGCGGATATGATGCTCAACCGACAACCAACCGTTGCCGATATCCCGTATCGTGAAGTGAACTTTGTTCTTACAATAACACAAAAGCATCTCGGTCGACGTATATCAGTAGAGGTAGGGGTAACCGGAAAGGTGTTTCTCGACCCTTTCTTGCCTGAGACCCACGGACACTTGTTATAAGGCCAAAAATACTTTACCCGTTTCACACTATGGGTTTAATAGCGTCCGGACCTCCCACTACGTGTTGGTGTAGTGTGCCTAGCATTTCTGAAAATATGTGAAAATAGTCGACGTAACCCTCATCACCGAAAGAAAAAAATAATAGCCCAGGGACCGATTACCGAAATATTATAGTTTAAGACACAGTAGGAAACATGTAACAACAGGAAACTATAACAAACTCAAAATTAAAACAAGTTGACAAATTTCAAACTCCAGCTGATCTGAAACACTTTCAAACTGAGTTCTAATTAATCCTTTTCTTCTTTTTAGCGTCTGGAATAGCTTACTGTGTGAAAACTACTATTTTTCAGGACGATTTAACAAGCGTAACGTACGTAAAAATAACGGGAACGCTCGTAATAAGAAGTGACGCAAATAATTACCGCCAGGTCTAATCGGAATTAATCCTTTCTATTCGGAGTTACATTATTATCAGATTCGCTAATTATTCTGTGGGGAAGAAATAAAACTCATCTTGCCCAGCTGTTTATTTCAGTCGCCAGCTTTGGCCGCACAAACACAGGCACTAAGCAGAAAGTCCAGGACCTCGGTTAAAGCTTTAAGCTTTCAGAGTAAACTGGGCTTCAGTTTAGAGAAGATTTAAGGGATTAAACTCAGTTCCAAAGCGCTCATAATTACCGGCATTAGGGGGCTCACTCCGGATTCCGCCAACTAGAGACAGGCTTCGGGCCTAAGATACCTTAGAGACCTGAGGAATCGACACAAATAATCGATTCGATATACATTCAGAACGAAGTGTTAAAAATTGAGTAAAAGAAATGGACAAAGATGTTGTCAATTTACAAGTGGGGATGTAAAATCGGAAACGGGGATTTTATGGCGGGAGCGTGGATCGTGAGAGGAAATCGGAATAGTGAGGTTCGGGTCGGGGAAGGTTCAGTTTCCGGGAAAGGCGGGCGCGGGCAAAAAATCTGTCATCGGCAGAACTGGTAATCCACAGGGGAGTTAAGTAAAAACGCGAAGGAGGGCGCTAAGTGTAACCGGGCTTTGTTCTATTGTCGAGGCCGACCACTCGAGCTCTCCCCGCGGTATTCATGGCACATCCCTCCTGTCACTACGAGTATTTTCATAGCTCCCGGCCCCATTGTCCTTCCGCCCCAACCTACCCCTCATCCTCCACCCAGTACACTCCCCCGTAATATAATAAATTTTTTTGCCCCATTTAACGCCGTCTTACGACCGATGACACCTAGTACGAACGGACGCCTTAAATAAATACTTTTTGTCCAGTTATCGTATTTCCATCCGACGGCGCTACGCTAATAATTTATAATAACATTTTATTTGATTTCCTATTGCTACTTTGTACGGGGGAGGAGATGGGAATCCGCGTACAATTCGTTTTAAACGAAGGATAACGCGATTTCCTAGATCTGTCGGCCTAATTAAAACTTACTTTAGTATCGAAAGACGTTCAACGAAATAACGGCTTAGGCATCGGGTAGCCGGTAATCGATTGCACTTGCCGAGATAAATTAACGCGATTGATCGAAAACTAACGCGAGGTAATTTGCATGCCTAGCGCTACACGCGGTAGTATCGGCTTTGCGGAACGCTACTTTCTTCTGTATACCGGCATAATATTTGTCGGGTTTATGAACGGACGATCGCTAACAAAGTGGTTCAACTAACACTGACTGAAATTATTTGCTCCGGGGATTAGATTACACCCATACACACAACACAAGCAAACACGGACGCGCACCTTTTACTCAACCGTTCGCGTAAAACACGCGCACACTTTTTCCTCTTTTCCTGTATATCTAACTGAAACAGTCGTTTTTCCTCGAGTTCGAGTTTCCTTAAACAGTTCTCTAAAACAACGGCATTAGGAATAAAACGTATATAGAAAAAACAATCCCCGAGGGAAATAAATAGCGATTGGTACAGTTTAATTTAATTAATGACTGTAACGAAAAGATAAACAAGAAAATCACACACACACACACACACACACACACACACACACACACACACACACACGCGTCGTTTTATCGTTTTAAAAGCGGAGTTCGATTCGACAAATTAAGAAACTTGTTAGCTAGAATACTATTTCGATTCGGATACACGAGAACTTCTTTTTTCCTGTCCGATAAGCGATAAACGTTTAAATTGACGGGGGCAATTGTATCAAAATATCCGTAAGTTTTAACGTAAAACAATAAAGTAATTCTAAAAAGCACAAAGCGGTAAGAATCGGCCTTTTCCGATTATTCTCTAACGTACATAAATCGGTTATACCGATGGGAGCGCACGACGAATATTTCCAAGGAATCGATGAGGAAGGCAGGCTCGGCAGAAGAAACAATATCGATAATTCGTGTCCCCTTCCGACCTTTCCCCACATTCGAGGTTTTCCTCAAAATTAATGCCGATCCTTACATCGGAGGAACTCGATATATCGCGATGTAAACTAAACGCACTCGATCGGTCGGAGACGGAGTGCCCGGATATATATTAGGCCGGGGGATTTAATGTACGGGAGGGAAAAAAGCGGTGGGAAAATGGTTGCCGGGATCCGGTTTCAGTGGTGGGCCCTTAATGGAGCAAACAAACATGGCGTTTGTCTTTGTCGGTATCGATCGGGAGCGGACCTCGCTCAAAAACGCCTTCCCTCCCTCGGAGACGAAAAACCTTACCCGCCCCCACCCGACACGCCGCGGCAAACCTTACACTTCTATCGACTCCTTCTCCCCGACAACGTAGACCACTGTTTTTTTTCACCCTGAGGTGTTTCCACTTGGAATTATCCGGCATGTTTCTATTCTTCGAGCCCTCGAAGACTAGTTCGGAGACAGTTTAGCGATTCTATACAAGCGCGACAATACTATCGCGAGTTAATAATACGCGGTTAATAATACGTTTCGACCGATCTATTATTACCGGCATAACGGAACGCCCGTTCCCGCAGATCCGGAAAAATAAAACTCGGAGATCGAGCGCGAGATTCAATGATTAAATCTTTCCCAAGGCTCGGAATACATACATTATGTACAGTAGCCTATATGTACAGTATTGTGTCGGTGCGGACGAGCTAGATTATTTAGCCGTTTAATTATTCGCGGAAGCGGTTATTTTTTGTAGGCGTAAAACTGTTTAGGGGCGACCGAAGGAGGAGTTAAGTCGGTGGTGGGCGGTGGGATTAGAGCCGTTCTAATTGGGGATGAGGCGGTTTGCCAAGAGCCGGCCCGCAATCCCCGGTTTATCCACTTACCGGAGTCTCTTCTTTCACAGACCCGAGAGGTTAATCCACCGTTCTCCCACCCATTCCATTTGCATTCCGTAATCCACCGATATAGTACAGTAGAGCCACTCCTAAAAGCCCTTCCTTCTAATAACCTTCGATTCGGACTTGGAGTCGTCGAATAAATAATTAAGCCCGAAGGTGAAATCGTTTTGTTAGGCCGTGTATGAAGAGATTGCAGAAGTGCATGTGTGTATCCATTAGCGGGTCTTAGAATTATTGTTTTAGAGGTAAAATACAAGAAAAACCGTACAGCGGAGAACTAGACCTGGTTAAAATGAATAATTTATCGTAATATATCGTCGTAATAAAAATTCGTATATAATTTATATGCCGAGTTCGTTTATAGAAACGAAATCTACATGTTCTGCTCTATTCTACTATAGAGTAGAATCTCACTAGAGTATTCCAATGAGTTGGAATATCTTCCCCGTTGCGGTTTACCTTTCCGTCAGAGGTAGACCGATTCATCATGTCGGTACATCCGGTTTGACCGCACTTCGTATGCACCGATCTCTTACTACTCGTCGCTACTTATTATTTACGTATATACCATATACAATCCTTACAGTCCGTAATTCTCCTATATACCACCGGCGCCCGTACGTTTACTTATCCTTTTTATTTTTCGCGGAGATTTTTCTGATATCCGGCATTTCATTCCACGATTCGGGACGAGATTATAAAGTATATATATATATATATATATATATATATATATATATATATATATTATATACATATAAATCGACGAAAACAATTTTCTAAATAGATGTCGAAACGGGACAGGATCAGATCTCCGCGTGTCGTAGGGTTATTATCGTAAGGGGAACGTGTACATTTACATGTATCGGGGCGAAGGGAGGGTAGAAGGGGGCGGGAGACAAATACCGCCTATTAGAATTAAATAGCCGCCCCCGGGGTTTAAAGGAAATGAAAAGGGGCGGCCGGCATCCCCGGAGGCCGCGTCATCTGGGCGGCGGGGCCACAGACAGGTGTCCACTCTCGGGATCACGTGCCGCCCCCAACCCCTCCGTCCATGGGAAAATTAAAATCCCGGCTCCCCACACATTCTCCCGTACCCGTTCTTATAGCTACCCGCCTCCACTCACCCACCGCTTTTAGATTATTTTCCTACCCTTGGTCGGCGCGAGCTATTTGTTCGGGACATCAACCGAGTCCGGTTGCCGCAACTTTTCCGGGCGGTGCGAATATATTACCATACCCACGATACCGCCCAGCCGAAATCGGTCTAGCTCCGGTCAAATAGGAGAAAATCGTGAAAATATTCCGCATTTCGGATTTCCCCGGACGTCGGTCGAAAAGGAATGGATTATCGGGTGAGTATTTGCCGATGTCGATTAATTAATCAGTTTTCGGGACGCGGAGTGGGCTACGAATATCGTCTTTATGCGTTAGATCGGTCGACTCTAGTACACAACGGCGATACGAATATAACCTGCGCCGTTGCCACTTGCATTCCGTCCGTAAGCGACTCGCTCGTAAGCGCGGTATATCAGTTCGATTTTATCGATTCGCCTTGACGGTTAGGGCGCGGCGGATATTCCGAACCGTCGGTGTAAATGTACCGATACGAGAGGTCGTCTTTACCAACCGGTGACTGAGGAGTGAGTCGCCGGCTGGAGAAGGGCATTTATTTTTGCTGGAGCGGCCGAGACCAATCCCGTTTTACGGTCTAAAACCCGTGGGAAGACTAGACCTTCCCGTTTTTCGAGAGTCGCCTATCCTACCACCCAACTTATCAGCGATCCCTAAAGTTTTAAAATTTCGGTAAATCGCTTCGCGTGTCTACGTTGGGTTAGTCGCGAGATTTATATTAAAGTATTATATATTTTTCCCGGAGTTAGATGAAATTCAGTTTTCGCCTAAACGAATCGAAAGCTAAATTGAATACAGTCCGTAGAAAGCGGTCGATACGAAATTCTAGAGGACGGAAGGCTTATTGCGCGGTAAGTATACGACGGAATAATTGCGAAATTCGAATTCTAATTTTCTAGAATAGAGAGCGTTCGCCCGTTCGGCCGGTTAAAATAATTTATTCCTAAGAATAGAGCGAAATTAAATAAGGCCGACCACTACGTAGTTTCGTAAGTATTTCGGCGAAAAAATTTGCCGGTCGATCATTCAATCGGCGCTTATCCGCTCCGTACCCGGCTAAGATTTATGGGCAAATAAAAAATAAGACGTTCGGAATTGGGTCTCGGGTGTGTCGGGCCCTTAACTGGTTTCGACACGCCTGGAGGGAGCCCACTTTTCCGAGTTCTTCCCCTAATCCCTTTCTATCGATGAATAGGAAGAGGAGCCGAGTAGAACGCTCCCGGCCTTCGTCAAATCAGATTTGGGCCGGTGCTCCCCCATTCTTTGCCCTCACCGGTCGGGCTAGCTTTACTTACTGTCACCGCGTCGTTACGAAATCACCGCTACCGTCAAAATGACGTATTTATTACGGTTCATTCTATATAGGTACGGAACGCATTTCTATATATAAATAGATGTAGTGTAAGGCGTGTGGGAAGGGAAGGATTAAGCCGTGAGGCCGGGTCGTGTCCAGACGGCACTCGAGTTTTCTCGCCGCGTCGATCGTGCCCTAACGCGGAAACGAGGATATATGCGATAGAAGTATATATCTTGCGCGCGTGTGTAAGCTACGTATTTTATCGTAAAATTTTAATGTAATCGGTTTGTTCCGTATGGGATCTGAGCGGAAAGAGGGGTGGCGGGCGCGGATGAGGGTTTTATTTATGGGGAGCGAATTGTTTGGGCGGAAGTGGCGACCGCCGCGAAATCCCCGGTAAAAGTTTTAGCGGGCCCTCGGGAGGGACCAACCAAATCCCATAAAATGATAAACCGGTTTGCGGGTTCGGGCCCCGAACAATCGACCGATTTATCCACGGGGGAGTTAATGAAGGGCCGCCTCCCCCCGACCACCAATTGACCGCCGGCTCCCGCCCTCTTTATTCTCTTTATCCCCATCCCTCTAAATAAGCGTCCTTTCCCCGGGCCGGATATTCGATTCTGATATTCGACCGGAGACCCGGCCGCGGTGTTCCCGCCTGCAAAAAACAAGATCGATGGACCCGTATAGAAACAGGAAGACGCGCGTATAAACGTACGTCTAATTTCCCCGTAAGATATAGCGTTATCGCGTAATTGATAAAAGCTCGGCTTAATCGGTAGCGTCCCGGGCTTTAGCGGTCGACGGTCAGCTATAAATAATAAAGGATCGCGTGATCGGTGCCACGAGTCCGCCGTAGGATAGCGGCCCTGTAATCACCGATTCCCACGGGGGCCCCTACTAGTATAATATGCAGAAAGTATCTATCCGTATCGGTGCGTGTGCCGGGGAAACGCGACGGAATCACCGTCATGCCGTCTATAGCCGGTAGGAGAGGTGCCACACTGGGGTAACATATTTGGCGGTGAATAATTGAGGGGGCGGCCGATATTGCCGAGGGCCCCCCGGGGACCAGAACAACTGTTAGCTACCTGTCGCCGATCCCCCCTAATAATACCCGCCCCCCCCAACTCTGTCTGTCTCCCACCAGCTCTCTCTCTCTCTCTCTCCCCTTTCTCTCTCTCTCTCTCTCTCTCTCTCTCTCTCTCTCTCTCTCTCTCTCTCTCTCTCTCTCTCTCTCCCTCTCTCTCTCTCTCTCTCTCTCTCTCTCTCTCTCTCTCTCTCTCTCTCTCTCTCTCTCTCTCTCTCTCTCTCTCTCTCTCTCTCTCTCTCTCTCTCTCTCTCTCTCTCTCTCTCTCTCTCTCTCTCTCTCTCTCTCTCTCTCTCTCTCTCTCGCTCTCTATGTCACCATTCCCCTCGGTTAATCTGAATTGCCACCGATCGGGAAATACACCGACGGTGTAGCGGTTATAATTTGCGATGGGTGTAGAATGAGGCTATAATAATTTAGAGAATCGTTTGCCCTTTCCCCAGAGTGAAGTCTAAACCGCCTGAAAACCTCTCTCCACGGGAGCGGCATTTATTTAATGTATTTACGAACGCGACCCGGGGGAGGGGAGTAAATGTAGAATTATCGTTAAAATAGGATTACTCTCTTATTTCCCTTCTTACCGGCATAAGGAAAAAAACGTGCGATAAATGCTCGGTAAATAACGTTAAAAAGGTGGAAGTGTTCAGACGGGAAAATTAATTTCCGGGGAGGGAAATTAATACCGCTAATTTTATTCAACTTCGGTAATTAAAATACCGCCTCCGTCAAACCTTCTCTCTTTCTTTCTCTCTCACTCTCTCCCTCCAGAACAAGAACCGGATTTTCTTATTACGGATTCACGACGCGGGGGGCTGAGTAATTATACTGTAGGACGTATTTATTTTCGACTATCGGCTCTATAATAACTGCGGAAACACCTTCCAACCGGTCGGTAAATATCGGAGCGGTTCGGTCCGTTTTCCTTCAATTTCTTAACGTCGTACGACTCGATATTTAATATTACACTACGAGTTTTATCGGGTAATCGGAGGTTACGCCCCGATAAAAAAACTCGATTAGCGGCTAGCCTTATCTGTGAGTTCTCTCAAACGTTTTACGTAACCGTTCCCGTATCTCCATCCCTTCGGTTTGTAGACACAAACAGTGTTTCGGAGAACTTAATTCGACGTAGATGCGACGACTTGCCGACTTTTGTTCGCCACCTAGAAACGTCGATTTATTTTCGCGTTGAGTGAATCTCGGACAGCAGCTAATGAATAGCCAAACCTAATGTCAACCTGCAAAATAACCGACTCGGCAATTTTAAAAAATGCGGGACGAATAACGCCCCGTATTTTTTTCTATGAACTTCCGAAGATGAAGTTGTGTATTATTCTGTCGCCTTCGACATGATTTGCGACGAAGAATATACCACACAGAAATCGTAAATGCGTTTCTCGAAGTTTTACCTGAAAATTGTTACCACGGCGGTGGAAAATCTTGGCGACTAAAAATTGAATAAAGCCTAATTGAGTAGTGTAAAAAAAAGGAGCGTGGTTATTAAAAGTTTTTCGAGGAACGGAGGATAACTCGAAGGTAGGTATAGAGGGACGGGGCGACACTATCTTATCTAAGGAGGATGTTGCTAAACTTCTAGGAATCCAGTCCCACTGTAGCGGTTACGTAACAGTTCCACTGTCCCACCCCGATATTATGAAATATCCCCCTCCTACCCTTTATTTTGTATATCGCACTACCCATATATAGTTTCGCCGATGAACCGCCGTCAGAATACGAAACGACGACTAAAAAGTCCAAAATTAAGCTCCAAAACGTAAACACTTACCCCCAACCGAACTTTATAACTCTAAGAAGGCGTACTGTGAAATTACGAAACGAGGGTTTAACGCAAGTCCCTCTGGCTCTGGAAATATAATTCAAATCGAAGCTTTTGCTATTTACTAGGCATACTAATTACTACGTTTGTTTAAACGGTCGAAGACGAAATGCTAATTGAGCCCGGGAAGGCACGCGCTTGGGAGAGATTCGATTCGATCTTTGGGAGAGAAGTAATATAGGAGGGGAACTGAAAGATGGGGACGACAGAGACCGCTGTTTCCCCAATGGAGGAACCCGCCCCAAATGAAAATGGAGGCAGATCCCTTCCACCATTCCTTTAGGTCACTACACAAATAACCTTCTTTTTTCCTATCTCGGTCGTAAAAAAAGTTCGTTATACAATAAACGGAATTCCGCAACTGCTACTCATTATAAACCATATTTAAGTATTACGTGACGGTTTATCAATCAGTTTCATATCCAAAATTATAACCTGGGTTAACATATTATAACACCGTATAACGGTGTTATTATTAACACCCCTATCGGGAAATCTTAAACTTGTATGAGAACGTTTTTAATGTTGGAGCGTCCCGATTAAACCGAAGGATTTAGCAGAGTTGGAATTCAGTAAATTGAAATACCCGTTTATCGAAACCGACGGAGCCTTATCTTGTTAATGGCCTTCTGATTCCAATTATCATTAACAGAATTGGTTCGGCTATCGGAACCCACTTACAATAATCTCCAAATTTAGGATCACCAATAAACCAAAACAGATAAATAAAAATATATATATCTTTGTGCAGAGAGAGAGAGAGAGAGAGAGAGAGAGAGAGAGAGAGAGAGAGAGAGAGAGAGAGATTTCATTCATTCCATTCTGTTTAGATTCCGTTGTTGCCTTTTGCCTATAGCCGATATCCAAAATGGCTCTTATGGTTTCTAGGCTGTATAATCGTGCATCTTATTTTACATAGAAGGTATGATATTTCTTGGAGGTTTATAAAAATGATGCGTCGTCGACGGCAAATGACGGCCTCTTAATATTAATTGAGGTAGGTCGGTGAAGAATGATTGTAAAGTCCACGTTGGGTGGGTACTGCGTATTGTTTCCGGTCGGGCGGTAGTGCTCTAATTAACCACCTCTTCTACACTTCCACGACTATACCCCAATTCGGGGGTATAGTCGGGGGTTAATAATTATATAATCACATTGCCCGTCCGCTATTATCAATTCGAAATATCGAGACATTCGAAATAAGCGTATAATTTCTGCAGAAATAAAATAACGGAGGACATCTAACAATATTTATACGTAACGGGAAAAAAAATATTTTATTTAAAACGAGCCGGACGATTGGAGATGAAGCGACGATCGTCTTTGAGTGGGCTATGGGCAGTGGGTAAATATCCCCCGGCATTATCTTCAGTTTATTATTGCAGAGTCAATATTTTGGAAGGAACGAATTATTTATACGTTTTTCGTTTGATATCCGCTTAGACCGCTGTTTACGTATATAGATCTCATACATATTTTTATTTATTTGGAGTCGTAACGGCCGTATATTATGACACTTAGGTTTATTAATAGATCACTTCAAATAGTTTTTAAAAAACTAAATCGGTCTCAGACGCCATTAATTATTCTATCGATAATCCCACTAACCCTCGCATACCCCCATATAACCGTATCGAACGGTATTTAATTTGGACAGTTGAAGTTTAAACGTTATCTAAATAGGAATCGCTATATATATAAATAATTATTAAAACAAAATATTAATAAATACGAATTAATTTGCCAGTCGCTCTGTAACAACTGAGATTTATCCCAATTTATTCCTCATCCCCAGCTTAATTTCAAGCCCCCGAACTGAACATTAAACGGAATACTAAACTTAATACAGGATTGAGTTGAGGAGCAACATTATAAAAAAAGTAGCTCGTGTTAACCTCAACCTCGTTCTTGATATTTGTTAATGACAACGATGAAAATATTAAATTAGCGCCATCCTTTCTTATCTCAACCTTCGATATCGTCGCTTATGTCGTTCGGCATATCGGACGCACAAATAACGAAAAAAATTCCGTCGATAAGTCGTTATATAATATTTACTGAAAAAAGGGATAGTATTTAAAAAGCACCTTATAATTTACTTAAAATCGGAAAGGTGAGAAAGTAGGAAAGAAAAATCGCTATTTAAAAGCGAATATTCGGTTTTGTCAGTTTAAGATGGGTCCGATGGTTAGGGGCCCTTTCGAAAGACGCCTATTTTTGTTGACGGACAGTGTCTGTAAAAATGTTTCCGATAACTATCGACGAAACGATCTTCCGGACGAAGTCTCTCCACCGAAAGTCACGCGTTTGCCTCACACGCGGTAATTAGCCATTGTTAGTAACTGTGTGTATTTTATCTATTCATAATTTTATTATATTTATGTAAGAGCTTAATTATTTCTCTCTCTCTCTCTCCCCCCTCTCTACAAGGGATTATCCGATTAAGAGTGTCGCCCATTTTCGTCAGGAGGTGGGTTAATTCGACAATGGAAAAATCAAATTCGATATCCAATACGATTAATGCAACAGGAATTCTGACATCGACTGTATTTTGCGATTTCCGGTACTTGGACTTGGGACAAATTAATTTTCGACTTTGTCGACCGCGAATTATTTCGGTATTTAACGCTGGAGTTTAGCGAACGCGAAATACGTTTTAGTTACGAGCGACGGAAAAAAGAAGTCGCGAAACAGGGTATAAATGGTGCGCCAATATTTATAGTAGGAGATATATATTTGCCGGTGGCGTTAATCGAGGACTGAACGCCTAATATTATGTATGGTACCCCGATACCGCCCCCGCCACCGCCCACACCAACGTCAACTAACTTCAAATACATAAAACAGGCTTCCCTAATTCAAACCCCGTCGCATTTCAATTAGTCGCTAATTAAAACGGAATGATTGGCCCCTCCCCCGGTTTACATCATTGGTCCGCTAGTATATTTGCAATAAACGTCACCGCTTTCGATGCTTTCCTGATCATTATATCCAACATTATACGTATAAAAAACCAAATCGATATTTCACACCAACTGTTCCATTTAAGGTGATTTTGCAAAGCATTAAACGGCATATGATACTCCGCCGCCAATTAATACTTTTCGATATTTATAGTTCTTTTTTTTGTTGGAGCACTTAATTTATGAACTAGGCACTTTGTTGGAGGAATGTCCCATTTTGTGCTTTGCTAATCTTCTTGTCGAGTGGGAGCCGGACGACTCCGGTCGCAATGTAAGCCTCTTCGCTGTCATCACCGGGTTTTCTCTCTTCTCTTATATATCTCTAACTATCCGAGACGGTTCAGCGTTCCTACCTGTCGGTATATCTCTAAACCTTTTTTCGGCCCTCTCTGTACTCCATCGTATTTTACTGTTTATCGCCACCTTTAAATACGCAATATTAAACCCGCGTTTCCCGCAAAATCCTATCCATTTCTAGTCTACGAATTTCCTTATCCGATCGTCCTTTAAACGAAATCGATCATAATTATATTCTGTTTCTTCGACTCATTTCGAGAATCGCCCCTCTATTTGCACAGATGTCCAGTAGCTGTGTTAGTAGTTTTGTGCGGCTACCATTTATCGTTAAACCGGCCTTTAGCGCTTCCCGTAACATCTGTCCTACCTCGTCTACCTTCGAGGCGAAAGTATTATATCTTCGACAAACCTCGAGTCAGTTAGCGTTCTACCGTCGACATATAATATACCCCAAAGTTGTGCCGGGCTATTTTACCGACGACCGAAACGCTCTATTGTCGGGCCGGTTCTGCTCTTGGTATTTTCGGTTTTTATCGCAAACACTTCGGAGCCTATTTTTTAGACAGTACGTATACTGCTTTTATTAGGTCTGGGATAAACGGATGGGACGGCATTATCTACAGGCTCTCGACGCGGCGAGACCTGCAAATAAACAACGGTCGTTGAAACGAGTGAATGTTGGTCGGGCCGAGAAGAGAAGTGGCGCCTAGGAACGAGAGGGGATAACCGTGCCCTTTGCACTTGTTTTCTAGAGATAGTCAATTCAAACACTAGATTGTGTCTCACCCCTCACTCCAATCTCTCAATTCTCTCCACCGCAAATATTTTTTCACGGCCCCTTCCCCAACGGCTTTTTTTATGCGTCGCCGAGCCAAAACATGAATGCTCTTCTGCCGGCACAGTCGCCAAAGTGTCTTCCTTCCGACGATACTCCGAAATTTCCTACGGGTCGCATACTGGAATGGGGAAAAATGGAGGGGGTTTGCCTCAATCCTACCTATCGGCTCGATATCCGTCGGGCGGAGGTAACGAGAATATTTTAAACGCCCCGAGTGGAAAGTTTCAAGGGAATTTTGTGGACGCGAGGTGGGGGGAACGAGGGGAGAGAGAGGAAAAAAGGGCGTTAAAATGGGAGCGGGCGGCCCGCAAATTAAACTGGTGGCCCCGACTCATAGCTCCATGTTTAATTCAATAGTTGTAAGCAAATATTTGAGCCCCGATAGCCAAACAGGGGCCCCGGCCCTCAATTACTCTATCCTCCCCATTCTAACGCAATAACAAACCTTCATAGATCGCCAATATCCAATCCGTTCGCGACAGTACTACTCGATCGATTGAGTGGGGCCCTTAATCACCTAGGGCAAATACCCTAGTGGAAACGTGTCTTTAAACGATTTTAATATTAACGATTTAATATCTGGGCGACTGTTTAAGGCACGTAACGGATATTTAAGTCATGTAAATAATACATTATGTATAACCTATACAACCTGACTTCTTAAACCCTACGGTATATCCGGATAAAGCGGTAACAATAGGAGATCACTTATGAACCGGTCGTGGATGAACGTGAAAGCGAAGCCAAGATGTTACTTTTTAATTATCGTTCCGTTCGGCCGATTACCCAAAATATATGTAGAACAAACGTTAGGTAATAATTCGTTAATTATTAATTCGATATATTATCGCTT